>OY101440.1:23710966-24310966 GCA_956483585.1 Gymnocheta viridis | reverse complement strand
ATTTATTAATAATTTTATATATTATTATCAGTGTGGTATATTTCAAAACATTTCGTATGTAGGTGAACCTCACACATTTTTCACATAAATGGTGTATGGCCGTGGCATTGCTTACATCGACGTTTTTTGCCTTCCTTCTGTCTTACAATAACGTGTTGTGACAATTTTGTACGTTTTGAATTTGGTTGTTCTGATTCTGTTCGCTGATGGACTTCATCCTCAGAAACAAGTAGAGCTCTAGCGATTTCAGACCGGAAGTCTAGTTGTGGTTTGGCTCGGGTTTTTCCAATATTACACAAAAAACAATGCATTTTCCAGGCGTTTAAAGAAAGGCCACCACCACTTCTTGCCTCTTACATTTATACGGTAGTTCGATATGGCATTGTCTTCCATATCAACTCCTCCCATACGCAAGTTATAATTTTTTATCAAATTAGGTTCTTCAACACTAACATATTTATGACATTTTCGGTTATAACGTCGGGCAGTTGTTAAAGGATCGACGGTGTCAAAATTAGTCGCTAACGTAACAATTGCATTATCATGCCAAGTTACAATGAATATTTCATTTTTTATCTGACAGAAGACACATTAGATGAAAGGAAGTAAAAAAATTGTCAAAATAAAGGTAATGTCGTTCTGGACTCTTCACACATTCCAGCAAACTCAAGACCACATGAGCTCCAAGGCCGATTTCCTTACTATAGAGCTGCTGGGAACCAGCGTAGGGCATACAATTATACATATATCCATCAGATGAAGCAAGACCAAAACGAATGGGTTTATTCCTAATGTACATTTTGCTTGAATGCCTTCCAAAGTATGGCACCATTTGCTCATCGATTGATAAATGTTCACTAAAAATTCCAAATTGCAAAAACTTTTTGTTTAGTCCATCAAGTAAGGGTCTTATTTTCGCAAAACGATCGTTTTTATCTAAAGCGTTCTCTAAAAAACTAATATGAACCGTTTATTTACCGTTAAAATACCAGCAGCATAGTGACTTCTGTTTTTAGTAGTATACATAAAATTTTTGTATATATGTTTATAAAGCTCGCATTTAGGCATACCTTTTTCGCCAATGGTCATTATAATCACCACAATGTTGAATGCTCAGTTACTCGTTATAAAAAAATTTTTTTGGAAAAAAATCGATGCAGTAAGAAATCTAAATAGAAAATTTTAATGATGCATACGAAATTGTTAGAAATCCTATTATTATAGCATTTAAATCATCAAATGTTTAAATGACCTTTTTGACGACTTTTTAAAATTAGTAAAAAAATCAAATATTATGCATTCAAAAAACTCAACCTAGTTAAATAAATAGATATAAGGACTTATATAAGTAATTAAAAAAATCATACGAAATAAAAAGTTTTTTCTTAAGCAGTTACAACGTCTGAAAGTGCTGGTGATTATAATCACCGGTCGGCGAAAAATGGGTTAATGTCTTTACTGGTGTTTCTCTTTTTTTCTTTTATTTAGTGGTTACTACCGCTGCATATTTATTAAGTACAAACGAGACAAACTTAGAAAAAGTGTAACTGAAAAACTTCTTCTTTATTCGCTATCGAAGAAGATAGGAACCAAATAAATATTTCTTTAAATGACAGAAATTCTACTCTAACTGTCACTTTAAATAAAAGTAATGCATAACTACAGTGGGCTCTCAAATTTGTAAACCTTGAAAATAAATTGGTGACAGAGAACGATGCCGATCGGCTGCGAGCCGGCTTAAAACCGCCGCCGATGATTATTTATTACAATAAGCCGCCGCCGATGTCACCGGCTCGCATCGGCTGAAAATATGAGCCGACTGTACCGGCTGAGCCGTGTCAGTTTTTTGTATCTATATTACGAAATTTTTTATATTTCTTTGATGCGAATATAGTGCAAACATATAAATCTGCTGAAAAATAAGCATCACTGCACTTGAAGTGTAATCGCAGATGCCACCTTGTAAAGTAAATTCCCCTGGCAAACGTTTAGATGTTGAACGCTTGTGTTGTACGCTTTATGTGTTGATACTACCTACTCTTGAAAAGCTGAAGCTTTGACTGTGTGAAATCGAACGCACTAACAATTAAATACAGGCATGTTCTGAAATTGACATTTTTAAAATCACATATGATTTTAAAAGTAATAATGGTAATGCAAATATTTTTTCGCTTTTTTTTTAATTTTCATTTTGCACAGATCATCAAATATCATTTCTGAAAAAAAAAATTATCGTATATGATTTTGAAAACGTCTGCATGGCCATTATTACTATTGAATTCACATGTGATTTAAAAAAATGTGATTTTCAGAACATTCCCGATAATCAACCCTATTCCAGTTGTCAACATCGTCGTCACGTCAATACAATACCAAACAAATAAACAACTGACTGCTATTGACCATAGGAAACAGATATAGACTGTCAATAACACAAAATTGTTACCAACATGTAGTAGACAAGCTTCAATTTTTGGTATTGTATTGACGTGACGTCAATGTTGACAACTATAATAATGGTGAATGTGAACTATGTTGCACACAATTTGAAAACGACAACACATGAAATGCCAGATGTGTGTACAGCATAACTTTTACAATAATATAAAGATACAAAAAATCTTAATAAAAACTCTACAAATTAGCATATATATGTACGTATCGTTGTTACCTTAATAACTCATAACTCATTTTTTTAAATGGAGATTTTTGTATAATTCGATAGAACATTTTATGTATCAAAAAAATGGAGAAATCTCGATTTCAAAAAATAATAATGAGTTAGGGCCTTTCTATTTTAAGGTAACAATAAATGTATTTATTTACTTTTTTAGTTATTTAATTTTTCAAATAGTTTGAATTATATAAATATTAATTTATTATTCGAGACAGGTCTCGTTATCTTTTTTCATAGAATTAAAAAAGTTTTGGTTGTTGAGGGTTTTTAGCTAGTCTATATACATGCATTTCATTGGTGCTAATGCGATACTTTTGTAATTTTTAATATTTTCAGTAAAGGGTGTTTTTTTAAGCCCGATAAATTGAAATTGTAAAAACTAACACAAAAAATTAAATTGTAATCAATTTTTTTTTTTATTCGAAAGATCAATACGTGACATTAACATTTGAAAGTGATTTCGGGCATATGAGCACCGCGGCTGTTCTTGACGAAGCGCATTCTGGACGTCCAATTTTGGGCCACTTTTTCGAGCACTGCTGGCCGTATGTCACGAATAACACGAACAATGCTGGCCTCCAAGGCGTCAATTGTTGCTGGTTTATCAGCATAAACCAGTGACTTCACGTAGCCCCACAGGAAATAATCGAGAGGTGTCAAATCGCACGACCTTGGAGGCCAATTGACAGGTCCATTTCTCGAAATCAACTTATCGCCAAATTTTGATTTCAATAAGTCGATGGTTGCGTTCGCCGTATGGCACGTAGCGCCATCCTGTTGAAACCACATCTCCTCCGGATCAATGTCATCCATATTTTCAAACAAAAAATCATTGATCATGGTGCGGTAACGATCTCCATTGACCGTAACGCGAGCTCCGGCCTCATTTTTGAAGAAATAAGGTCCGATGATGCCACCAGCGTGAAAACCGCCCCAAACGGTGCATTTTTCTGCATGTAATGGAGTCTGTAGGGTCTCTTGTGGATTGGTCTCACTCCATATGCGGCAATTTTGCTTATTAACAAACCCGTTAAGCCAAAAATGCGCCTCATCGCTGAACACAATTTTGCGATAAAACAACGGGTCAGTTGCCAACTGTTTTTCAAAGTAAATTTGGATAATTTCGTAGCGTTGTTCAAGCGTGAGTCTATTCATGATAATTTGTCAGAGTATACTGAAACAAATAAAAAAAAAATGTTTCATCAAAATTTAATTTTTTGTGTTACTTTTTACAATTTAAAGTTCTATCTAGCTTAAAAAACACCCTTTATTTTAAAAGTTTTTGTGTAAAATAAGAGATTTAAAACTTTTCAAAACATGGTTTAAGGTATACTGATAATTTGGCATTAGCCCCAATGAAATGCATGTACTAGCTAAAAACTCTCAACGAACAAAACGTTATGAATTATATAAACAAATGTGTTTTGTGAATAAACTATAAAATATCATACCGACTTTAGTCGACTTTAAGCCGCCGCCGACTTTTATTTCTTAAGCCGCCGCCGCCGCCGAGAAGTCTTCGGCTTCACAATTGCGATTACGATAAGAAAAAATACAATTTACCATGATTCATATTGATCTTCTATTAAAATTTCACTTTTTTAATAAAACAAAAATGAAATTCGTATATCATAACATGCTAAAACAATACTAATCGAAATTTCTAGAAGAGAATCAGTTCTGCAAGAAAATATACTGCACTTTCTTCTATCAAAAAGCGAATGCCTACCAACCAGTAGCTGTGTTACCTTCTTTGGGAAAGGAATAGTGAGAGAGGACAGATGGTGAAAGTAAGAAAGCTTAATTTTTTTACATCTCTGATATTGCGCGATGTGTTATTTTTTATAGATCAGTGTTACAGCGCCTCTGATGTCAAGTAGGCGCATTATTAATTATTTTAATTCGCCGGCGATTTCGCTACAATACCGACGATGATTTCCGCTAGCATACACCAGTATTAATTGCTGCCGGTACTGTTCAGTGACCAGTACTATGCCTTCATCACAGTCCAACAACAACAAATGCAATGGCATACTAATGCACATCTGAAAAAATGCTGGATGTTATGACTTGCCTGAAAAACTGGGCTCGAACCCACGTTCTTAGACATTATTTACTTAGTAGTGAACGCACTAACTACTTCAGCCAACAGCACCATTGCTTTAATTCCGTAGGGTTTTCATAAAATTACTTTAGTCAGTCGTTGTGATTTATTTTTTATTAGTTTTCAAAATGAAACTAATTGTAAATATATACATATGTATGTCGAAAAAATCGAAATAAAGTTTAAACAAAAATAACTTAATTATGTAAAATTTTTACTTTCAAAATTGTTCTTAAGTTTTATGGTCAATAGTCCACAGATTTTTTTGTTTTTTCTTTCTATTGTCTAAAATAATTTATATTGAAATAGTTTACCCATTTCTCCTTAATTTTTAAGAAATTGTTTTTGGATAAATTCATTATTATGCTCAATTTGTGGCGGAATAGTAGAGCGTGCGCTTATTACGTGTCACAACGATGTATATTTAATAAGCTTTCACATTAACAGACCTTTATTATTATTATTATTATCATCCAGATGATCTGCTGTTCAACCTCTGACTAAAGAATTGGTTATTTTTAATTGTAATTGCGTTCCCGAGAACAAGTTTTACGTTTGTAATGAAATAGTTTTGGAATAGACCATTTAATGAAATAGTTGACATTAAAAAAGATAATTTCTTCAAAAGCACGAGCTTAATACACGCTGCACAGATTTAGTATGTGTTTGGATTATGTCAAGTCGATATTTTTAAGCCAAGATGGTATTGACATGTTAAACTAATAAATTAGAATGCCAAAGCAGAAGTAGTGAAAGGTATGCAATTCATGTTTATTAACATTCTAACATTATTATATCAGAGTTTTTAATTTGCAATTCAATATTGCATACAATCTGATGGCATAGTTATAACTCACTGTACTTGTCAAATTCCACTGTCAAATATCCCACCTGTCACAATACATTACCTCGTCTACTTCACAAAATATTTTGTGATATATTAGCCTTCCGTAAAACTTCAAGATGCTTTGAAATTAATTTACAAAACTTTGCAATTAAAACAACATACAAATCTATATCTTTTCATTTGTGTTTCTTTAGATTTGCATGCACTTATTTCTAGAGGTTTTGTTGATCTATATAAATTCAATTACTCAATATCTTAATTAAGATTGTGGTTGAACAGTAGACGTGCTTACTCCCTTCCATTTCTAAAATGAATACATAAAACGTACTGAAATAAAATATAAAATAGCTCGAATAGAACTTTGTTAATGTAACAAGCAGGAAATTCTAACTTGCAGTTTTTTTATGTTTTCACAATCTACTTGTATTTAAAGTTAGACCAGTGAATGAATACTACATAGTATTGAGATGGGTGGGTTTTTGTAGTTTTCAATTGTATTGCGTTCCATTATTTTATTCAATACATAAAACGAATGAAAGGAAATACTTAAAATGTTTCGAACTTTTTTATTATATATGTATGTATACTTTCCTTTTTTTTTTTTTTGTACTGCACAAAAGTCATTGACAACATGAAATTTGATTGTCTCTTATGGTCAGCATCAGAAACGACGACAAACCAGCAATACTAATAGCAGTAGAAACAACGAAAACCATAACATCGTCAGCATATAAAAGTATTAAATGTTATAAAAACAGTAAAAGAAATAACCATGTCCTCACATTACTGCAAGTTGGTGAACAAAAAAATACATAAATTCTCATTCGTACTAGCATATACTTAAATAGATACAAATGTATATCATTTTTGTGTGAGATACAGCTTGAAAAAAATAACAACTAAAAATAAAAATAAAAATGTTGTTGTAATTTAAAACCGGCTACCGACCAACCAATTCATTCATTCAATTTGATTCAAGAACAAAACAAATGCCAGTCATTGAGTGGAACTTTTCATTGAGACCAACCACTTCAAAAACCATACAACATGCCGTATCTCAAAGTTTTAACAAAAATATCAACTGAATTAAAATGAAAGAAAACAAAATAAGTAGAGACTAAAAATGTACATTTTTATACTTTTACCAAAGCATACGCACGCACAAATGTAAAGTACGAATGAAACCCATGTAGAATTTAAGTACTCTTCATTTTCAAGCTATTTATTAAGTAGAAATATAATTTTATGCTGCTTTCCTTATAACAAGCTCAAGAGTAGGGTATTCCTATTTTAAGTTTGGACAAAGGTTGGAAATTCAATTTAAAAGGAATTTTTAATCCTTAGACAGTATACAAGAACCTTAGTTATGCACAGGTTTGTCAGATATATTCGTGCTATCAAATCTATCTATAAATGGCAAGCACAAAACACAGTCTATACATTTACTTAGATTTTCGAATCATGTATTTATTTTACATACAAATGTGTAGGAAAAATCCTCGTTATAATAAGGATATTTTTGCAGCATGATCCATATTTTTTTTTAAATGGCAAAGAAGGAATTTTACAAAAACCGAATGTAAAACGACATAAAAAGTCCGGCTTACCACCTTACTACGAATATATGCTGTTGCCCGTCGTGCTGACTACAATAAAATATGTAAATACGCTGCGCTACAAAAAATATTGAAAAATCAAGACACAACTAAAATGTGATCTCAGGTTGTTTCATAAATTTATTAGTTCTAAACAGAAATCAAGTGGTTATTTCAATGTTATAAAAGTATCATAGTTCTCAGTATATTTTTAGTTTGACAATACCTAAAAAACTTTTGTTTGTTGAGGGTTTTTAGCTAGTCTATATACATGCATTTCATTGGTGCTAAAGCCAAATCACCAGTAGACCTTAAACCTAAATTTTAAATGTTTCAAACCTCTTTACTTATACAAAAACTTTTAAAAACTCAATGAGAGTTATAAAAATTACAATAGTATAAGCACAGTAGGCTTTGAAACTTATTCAAAAATCCCAACAAACAAATTATATTATTCGATATGAATCTATTTTATTTTCTTTACAACCCTCAACAAACAAAAGTTTTTTAAATCTTTGCAGAAAAAAGATATCGTGGCAATCTCGATTAATATAAATTTCATGTTTAACAATACCGTTGATAGAAATGGTTTTATCCAAAATGATGATGGAATTCCTATATTTTATCATATCAATAAATTATAAAGAACTTACAATAGAAAAGCGTCGTTTCGATACAAATATTTATATGAAAGATAAAAACATTAAACCTAACTTGAATCCTAAGAAATATTGGTGGCTTACGCAATAACAATTTGTTGAATTTTAACCCTTGACCTTATCCTTTTTATATTTTCCTATATACAAGCAAGATTTTTGTCAATCTTTTTGCTTACAACTAACTTATTAAAAATATATCATATGGCATTTACACCAGACCAAAATGTAATACTTACGAGATTTCGAGCAAATTCTTGTTGACTTTGACTAGATTTCCCAATCTACTTCTTCACAAGATTTTGACAAAATCTATTCAAAATCTCGTAGTACATAGTGATGCAACTATAGTTTTTCTAAATTGTACTGAAAAATACTACGCTGTTCAATAACAATTCTTTGAAAAGTGTGCTCGCCAGGTGTTTCTCATTTGAGTGGTGATTTTTGTAGGAAGTTTGACATTTGAGATTAAAATTTTTGGATGAATTCTTTCAAGTTCGCCAGCTGTTTCGCATTTGAATAATAATTTTTGTATGGAGTATGACACTAGAAAATTAAAATTTCAACCAACTGTTTTTGTAATGGATACGAAATCTCGAAAAAGGTCACAAATATCCCGGTGTAAACGGTATAGATTTTGATAAAGATTTCAATTGATTGAAATCTACTAGATTTTGATCTGGTGTAAATACCATATTATTATATTTATGTTATTATTAAGTATGAGAAAAAGTCACAGTACTAGGAACTATATTATACTTGAGTGCTCGTTGATATATAAAAAAAAATAATCATTATGCTTTTTGTTTATTTGGAGCTTACTATTATATTCTAAATATTTATTAGATAAACATTAAAAAAATAGTTTAAAAATAAGTAATTAAAGTGCAGTAGTTTTGTGAACTACATATTCTAATATCCAGTATTATAGAACTTCACATGTTTTGCCTATTGCTGACAGCCAACCATATTTTTCCGATTAGAAAATCACAGATTTCATTCGTCATAAAAATTCCTAAATTATCGTTTAGCAGCAATCCTGGTATACTCAGCTGAGTTTTAAGCTGTTGTGCAAATACACTAGCTGTTCAGTTAGATGTAATGTTTAATAAATCAATACATTATGGCTTCAATAGCGTTTTGCACAGAAGAATTAAAAAAAATTTCAAAAATGTTTTATTTGATTCAGTAATATTTAAATTTAAGCTCTTTATACACATTAAAGCAAAAGCCCTGTTTTTGAAGAGATTTTACAAACATCTTCCACGTTGGTAAACATTTTTTGGCAATTATATTATTTAATTCGGGGATTTTTTTAAGTTGGTTATCAAATTGATAGAGTTTATTTTTCAGTTAATATAAGTTCTAAATTTGGATAACGTTCTTAATAAATTTACATATTCTATCTTGTGTGCAATTAGTTATATTTTTTTAACAACTTTTTCCGCGTGTGAGAAGTTTAAAATGTTTATAAAAAATGTATGAATGTACGTAGACTGTTTGTAGCATGCTGCCTAAATCATCTCAAACTGCCTTTCATTAAAATAATATACCCATATATTTTATTCCTGTATTATTGTTTGTCTTCAGCAAGTTTTACGAATACCAGCTAACCCTTTAAGGCCCATACATTTTTGAACGAAGGGATTTTTATCGTTTTTGTTTATTTTATCATACTCGTATATGACCATATTTTAGTTATGTGAAAAAATTTCGGGCTCTAGCTCTCCTCCTAACTATCCCGCTAGTAACGCATTTATATGAAAAAATGCAAACATCTTAATGTATTTTTATATAAAAGGCATTGGAACTCGTTACATGGGAGGCGGCATGTGTGCAAAGTTCTGGGATTGCTGGAAAAATTAAGTCCAGCTAATGTTTCAAGTGCCAATGTGCGTGATTACGGGTTCAAGTGATCTTACTCAAAGTTTAATCAATTGCAATAGAAGTAATGCAGGTCGGAAAGCTATTTGCTGTATACTATAAGTTCGAAGAATAAACGAATAAAGAAATGTCGATTTTTACTGCGATCGCATTCGTAAGATACCTTTTTTGATTCATAATAAATACTTACATGCTAAAATCGTAACGCAAGAATATCGTCTATTTTGGCTAAATGCATATCGACCCCTGTGTGCGAAATTATCGTATGTAACACTTTTTTTCAAAATCGACTTTTTTATGCAAATTGGTTCTAAGTCCTTTAAATTCATCAAATTGCGGTAATCCCAGATCTACTAAAATCAAGTACAGAAAGATTAATTTAAGTACGGACGGATTCAAATGCTCAATTTAATTTAAGAATTTTTTAGTTGATTCAAGATTTTTCACGTGATTAAAGAATTTTGTAATCGTTTTAAAAAACTCCAGGATTGATTATCAAAAGTAATCTCGTTTTCGAGATGATTAAAGTACATTTCATTACTATTTGTACTTAAAATTTTGAGAACGACTTGTACTCATAGTAAGTAGAAAATAATTGAATTTAGTACTGCGTTTTTCTTTCTGTGTATGGGCAGGTTTAAGCTTTAATAACATATAATTTTTTTTCGGTGGTTAAGGAGTCAACTCTGAAGATAGGTGAATTTTAGACAGGGGCGTTGTTGTTGCATCTAGTAGCAGAGTGCAGGATTAACGCCACTATTTAAATAATTTTGGGATCTCTCAGAGGCAAATGGAATCATATAGGGAGTAGCTCGCTTCAAAATTTTTGTAGCTCCTACTCTGCTGTATAAATCACTTTTAAACATAGTTACACTCTCTCTTACTAGGAGGACATTTATAGGAACATATATGCACTTGGCAATCATACTTGCTTGCTGTCGTCAACGGGTTAAAAATGAATGGATAGTGGAAGCAGCAAATTGTATCTATTCGAGTCGTGTGAGAGTGCACATAAAAATGCAGTATAAAAACAAGTTGGACATTTGTCTGATATACTTGAAGGTACTTTAAATAAAATGAAAAGAAGGAAACACTAAATAAAACGAATACATACACGTAGCTCTGCTTATATTTTTCAACGCATATTTGGTTTCCCTCCTTTCGTTTTTTTTTTCTTTTGTTTTATTTCTGAATGCGATTCTTGAATTTTATTCCCTCATTCACTTTTATTCACTTTACTTGCAAGTAAGCGCCCATAACAAGATAATTGTAATAAAAATACGCAAATTAATTGAATAACTTTTATACCAACATACACACACAGCCACACAAACTTACACTGAATTTAATATACATATTTAAAATAAAAGAGAAGATTCCTTCTCTTTACTTTTTTGTTTTAAAAAGTAAGAACGAAGACAAATAAAAGTATCTTATTTCATAGAAGTTTAAAAAGATGTGTTAGTTCATTTCATTACCATATTAAAATAATGAGTTGCAATTTGAACGTAGTAAAGAGTATATTCATAAGTATTTTGATCACTCAATTTGGATTATATATTTCAATATATTGCTCTTAGATTTATATTAATTTAATTTTTTATATTGTGTTTACGGTTTCTTGGGAAGTCTTTATTGATATGCAGACCAGATCCACATCAGCCCTTAACTCCGCAATAAATAATTATTTAGGCAAATCGTACCCGTTTTCATTTTACTAAAAGTTTTTCGTAATAAAGTTTTTTTTTTAATTATTTGTTAAAATAAATAAGACAGAATTGTTAATTAAAGTAGAAATATAAAACAATGTGAGAAAATACTGAGAGTAAAGGTACGGTCACACTAGCCATATGTTTGCCGAAAAGAAACTTGACCAACAGGCAAGCAAAGTTCGTATTTTCTCTAATTCCAATATTTTTTTTCGCATTTATTAAAAATAATATATAAATTGTATTTTGCGGCAAACTTGACTTTATTTTGTGATATAAAAACCTAGGTTAATCACACTAACCCTAAGCAAAAGTAGTGGTTACGTTTTTTTGAGCAAATTTTTGCCAAGTGTGACCGTAACTTAAGATAAATAGATCAAAATAGAAGATAATAATCTAAAAAATGTTTGACAGAGGGTAACATTTACTATTTCTCAGTTTTTATACGAGTAAGTAAAACTCTTGAGTCATTAAATTTTAATTGAAGGAACACATTTTCGAAGCAGAAATAATCGATTTTTCATATTCTTGTTTTCTTTCGACCTGGAGAGAAACCTTGTATTAAAGAATACTTGCTTTCAAAAGTAACGATAACTGCAAAAACTTCTATTAATAGTGCTTTCTTTTAAGAACAATATACTTTTCTACCCAAACTACGTACGTACCGTCCGCATTATTTTACAGTAGTTATATTAATATTTACTATTAAATGAATAATTAAGATTATATATTCAGAGTGGTGCATTTGTAGAGTAAGTTTTTAATATACAGATTGTCGGCTGTTCAAACCCTGGCGAAGGCAAATGATTTTCTTAATTGTGTGTGTTCGGGACAGTAACTTTTGAGTGCGTAATAAAGTAATTGTGCAAGAGTACTGTGAGTAAAACTCTAGACATCAAAGACAACAATTTACTTGGAAAGCACGAGTTTACAAAAATATAGTATGAAGGAAATATTTGAGTGTG
Organism: Gymnocheta viridis; assembly: GCA_956483585.1. Taxonomy (NCBI): domain Eukaryota; kingdom Metazoa; phylum Arthropoda; class Insecta; order Diptera; family Tachinidae; genus Gymnocheta; species Gymnocheta viridis. The sequence goes on along the minus strand of OY101440.1, from coordinate 24,298,529 downwards.
CACAAATTAATTAATTTTTTTAAAGAAACAGATTGTTTTAATCATTTTAAATTGATATACAACCATATAATTTTGAAACACCTTGTAAAATAAATGTTTTTGTAATAAAATTTTTCTTCTCTGTATTCATATGAATAATGGAGTTCGCTTATGACGTACAGCGGCTTAAAGGAATTATCATTACTACGCTTATAACGAACCTCAGCTAGAACAATTTTTCATTTATAATGAACTCTTTTTAAAGATATATATGACATTATATTTTTATAAAAAATAGAACAACATCGCAATTTTGTAGTTGAAACTTTTGAAAGCATTGAAACAATTATTAACTATTGTTTCGTAAAACGATAGGGAAAAAAATAGATTTTTTTATTAGATTTATACCATGTTTTAAAGACATATCGAGAAATAACCAAATAGATATTCATCGTTTTATTTCTCCATCGACAAACTATTTATTCCGTTTATAACAATTTTACGTTTTTTGTCCGACCACGCAGAGTTCGCTATAAACGAACTACACTGTACAAGTTCTTTATTATATGATATTTGTTATTATTGCTTTTACGCAATAACTCATTCACTTGTTTAGTCAATCATTTCAGATGCAATTGAAATTTGAGTTAAAAATATTTATCGGTGTTGTTTATTGTTCAAGGAAACTTTATTGTTCTTTTTTCTTTCAAATTGGTTTTAATTCTAGTTCTTCATTCGTTCATGCGGCAATGTTAAAAGGTTAAGGTATTAATTTACTCTAGAATCTAAAGTTTAGATTTAAAAAGAATTTGATACATTTTACTGTGACTCTTTACACACCAACAAACACACATAAGATTTCCTTGAAGACTTAAATACATCCGTTAACATAAACAAAAAAAATTAACTTGAGTCCATTTGATACATTAGGAAATAAAGTTCACCATTTAAACAGGAAAAAATATGCATAGTTTTAACATTTCGGTAGAATGTTTTTTTTTGGTTTGGTATTAATTTCCTTTATTAAAGCAGTTGGAAAATAAAACCAATGAAGTATATTCATAAAATAAAATAAACGGAACGGAAGTTAGATTAAGTATTAATGTCGCAAAGCAATGATTTAAGTTTAACACCTTAGAAACCTTTTTTATATAAGGTTTTAATAACACCTGGTTTTCTCAGTTGTAGCTGGCATAAAGAATAAAAAATTATTGTTTTATTTTTATATAAATTTTTATTCCCTAGTGTCTATCTGTTTAGGATTCGACTGTATATAACACAGTGAGACCAGAAAAAAAATAAATACAAAATTCCTGGGATGTTATACATTTTTTGTTGTAGGTATTGTCGAGTACAACAACATTCTGTTTTTAGAATTTTCAAAACACCCCCAAAAATCTTGAGTTACGGATAAAATACTGGGTTTGCATACCCGTATGCACTTATCACACTGACACTCAGTTGAATACCAACCGATTTAAATTTTTTTTACAAATCTAGAAAGAATAATCTAAAACCTTTTGAACGGTATATATTTTCTTTGAGTAAAATTCCGATACATGTGTGTATTTTTACACCAAATGCATTTTTGCCGGATTTTTCCTACTTTTTCTATTCTCGGAACGTTGTTACACAATATTTTTGTATGAAAACTGCGCTATTTATGATTTTATTTCAAAAATATGATTTCCAACAATAAATCCGTTGAATGTTGACTGCTTTATTCAACTTAAAAAAACCAATTATATACAAAAAAAATAATTTTTAACGATTTCGAGCAAAAATGTTTGTTTGACCTTTTTCTTTTTAATTCAACGTCATCAGTATCTCGTTTGAGTGACCAGCAATATTCTGAAAGCATTTTTATTTAATTTTTTTTTTCTTCAAAATGTCTCTCCATTGTAATTATTTCTAAGTAAAAATGTTCGCCTTGTTAATCGCTAAACTGGCCTATGCTGTTTGGTAAAAATCCAAATACGAATGCAGAAAATGAATTTTTAGAGACATTTTGCAGCCCATTTCACCATAAGCTTTTTAAAATTTATTACCGACCATGACACAGTCGACGCATCTGTAACTCCCAAGACAATTATCACAGAGCGCAACAAAACTGTTGCACATTTTTAAAAAGCTCCCATCTCTCTTAACTTTACGAATTTGAGGTCCATTAAAAATGCTTAAAATTGAAAAGAGCTAAAAATTTTAATACTGAATGGATATTTCGAAGTAAATACACAAATATATCCTTTTATTTTGGCTTCACTTAATCTTGGCAACATCGATTTGAGATACTTAAAATCACGCTTTTTAACATATTGTTTCATGTATCCTAATTTTAAATGCAATGGTTATAAATATAACATACTCAGCTTTAACAAATGTTATATTTAGGACGTTTTTTCTACCAATTTGGTGTGGCTCATGAGATGACCATAGTCGTGCTAAAAATCACTATGATTGCAAAGTATGGGCATCTCGTGATCTGAACCTGTAACCGCGTCATAGATGACTAGTAAAAACTACGTCATAAATAAATAATTAAAAAAAATGAAACGATATGCGCTTAAACAAAGCACTGATTGAAATTCACTACAAAAATTGTGAAAGTTTAGAGGAGATTGTTCACAAAACTGCAAAATTTTCGGAAGCACTCTATCACCGCAGAGATTATGTTAACAACCAGAATTGTGGCATTCGGGGCATGGAAACGCTAAGAATTATTGTTAAATAGCATCTCCATCCTAAATTTGTGACTAATTGGTTCGGATTCGATCTGGCTGACTTTGCCAGACTCCTTGCCTTTTCAAAAATTTTACGGAATAGACTGTGCTATCAAACGATGATTAATGATTTAGTATGGTACGAAGTGAAAGACATTGATAAACACGAAGTTTGTTAAAAAAATATTTTGTGGGAAAAGTTTTCTAACCATGAAATCTGTCGAAAAGGCGATCACAGTTAATTTAATACCTTTATATTTTTTTTCGGGGACTACGTAAAATATAAGGTTTGTGCCAATGGCACAAAATAGGTTCAAGATTATACAGAACAAGCAGTCGCAAGTGGCGAGCGAAAATTTAATAAAAATAATAGTATCCTACATGAGTAGCCAGGGCGATCGTTTAGTTTATATTGTTTTTTTATTCCTAACAGCATACCCTCCCCTTTACAATTAAATGAACATCCGATAGCTTCGCTTAAAAATACTTTTTTTTGCATATCAAAATGGAACTTCTTCTCAGAAGACCGTATATATTTAGACAATTGATTATAGTTAATAATAATTTGTTAATAATAATGCATATTTTTTCTTAATATGTGCAAAGCTCTATCACACCAAAAAAAGAAGAGCATCCTGCTTCCCTATCTTACCCAGTCCTAGAATTTAATATCTGATGAAAGCCTCTTATTGTGGAGTTTTTGGCATTTGAAGCCATTGTAATGGGCATTGACAACGTACGCTTTGTACGAAAATTTCTAGAACACAGGGAATCCCAAATGGTATCTCTGTAGATGCTATCAGAATTAATGTCACACTCCACGAAACAGGTATTAGTACATTGCAAACATTCATTACATTGTTCCAGTATAATCTTATTATAGGATTATGATCCGTGCGAAACCTGACTGAGATCTTTTAATTATTTTAAATTTATTGATATACTTTGGCCATATTCTTATGTATGCTGTCTTAAATCAGTCAATAATGTAGAAAGAAAAATGCGAAAAACAAGTGTACAAATACAAAAAACGTACACAATTTTCCTTAGAAATTAAATTGTCTCTTAAATAAATTTTAATTTAATAAAATGCGTGTTATATTATTAATTCAACACCTTATTAGTCATTTGATTAATCGTTAGTATTAAACACATGTTCAGTGACCGACAATGTATTCAAAATCGATTTTGAATATAACGTTTTTTTTCTATTCAGCTTAATAAAGTTTTTGAATTTTTATTAACTTCCTCAACACGATTATTATGTTAATATTTATTACCTTTCTGTATATCCCAATGTGGGTTACTTAATTATCTATTTGATTATCAATTACCGTTGACATATTATAACTGACTTTTTACCTTAAACACTTAATTCAACATCAAGAAAAATATGCAAACCTTAAATAAAATAAGACAATGGTAGCAAATACAAAATAAAATAAAATGAAATAAAATAAAAAGCATTGCCCTTTAATTAAATTGTTTGCCTTCTCAACCCTCAATATGAAAACAAAATTAATTAAAATTCAAATGGCGTATTAAACTGTACACAAGTTGCAACAATGCACCAAAGCAACAGACACAGGCATACTAAATGTATAGACAAGTACCAGATTGTTGCAATCAACTAATAAATGCAACTAACAATGTACACAGCAACTAAAGAATTAATGCATTAATAAGTAAGTGCATAATTGTAAGTGCGTTTGTAATTTCGTTTGCATATCATTATTAATATTTATTCGAAAAAATGTTTTGTTTTTTTTCTTTCGTTTTAGTGGTCAAGTGAAGCCCATTTTAAAGTGGAATAATTGAAGCAATTTTTCAAGAGGCTTTCGTCTATTATTATTATAAAATTATTGTCGCGAGCATGTAAGCTGATGTACATACATATTGTATGTATGTATGTGAATAGTTTATGAATTGTCAGACAGAAGCAGCAAAAGGCCCAAGTTCTTAAAATATTTCTATACATTTTAAATTATTCATAAAAATATGAATAAGTATGTTAACTTAATCATTAGGGTGTGTAGAATTAATATTGTGCTAATCAATTAGTCTAGGGGTCGTAGACTCGATTGTTGCCTCGACCTTGGGGTATGTAACATACATACATATGTATGTATATGTCTACACATTTCCAAAAATATTAAAAGTTTTCATATATAAATTTTTACAAATGCTTTATCTAAACTATTGTCATTAGCTAACAAAATTTTTTGTATTCGAAACAAACAGAAAAACTTTTAATACTTCAAGCACGATTATATCCATTTTTGTCAGGGTAGAAAAATAAACGAAAGTTACCATCTTTTAACCTTAAAAAAGTTATTGTAAAAAACCAAAGCGTTAAAGCTAATCTTACCACCATGTGTCTACTAGAGACATGTATCCTGCCCAAGTAGTTTTAAAGAACCTGTATTGTACTTCCTGAGAACTAACTACGTTTGATCAGGGCTTAACCCAAGATCCTTACTTTCTGCCCAAGAAGATAGAACACCTAATGCCTTTGGCCTAATGGCACTATTGATGGGTAGACATGTTCTACCAACTAGAAACACTAAGTCTAAGTATGACATTCATCACAAAAATTTATAGGAAAGCAGTATCCCTAGTCTCCCTTCTGCTCAGGCATCCATCCCCAATCACGAGATAATTATTCTAATGTCAGCAGAATCATTCGTTGAGCTCCTCGAGTGGTTTTCTAATTAATGTTATTGAAAGCATCCTCAATATCTAAAAACGAAGCTGAAGTTTTGTACAGACGTGTAAACTGATCATTTTTGCCTGATAACGTTAGCAGAAAGAATATTGTCAGTCTATCGTAGGACGGCCATCTGCCAACACTACGGCCAGACCACTGACAATCGCGTGAACAGCCTTTTTTACTATTGTTAGATGTCGTAAGATTGTTTTCTATTGCTTAAAGGGCTGCATCGGACAATGCATCATTGTCCGAACCTTCTGTTGGCTTTAGTAGTATCTAGAACTTTCTAAATATTTATAAAAAAATATGTTTAATACCTTCTCTATTCTGCACGATTAAAATTAATTGAAAAAAAATTATTTTTCCTAATAAAATTTAATCAATTTGTGTGTATACAAACTTTTCTTCTCGTAGCCCTTAAAGTAGATTCCACGCCGAGAATATGAAGGTATATGTGCCCTGAGAATGTTTGTCACGAGATCTCCTATTTAAATATTATATAACCGTGTGAACTGACAACTTAAATGGTAACAGCAAAAAATGATTGTGGTTTCAATAGAAAAAATTGAATAATATTCTATTTTGGGGACACTTTCCATTGGAGCTAATTTTCTTTCTTGAAAACAACAATAATGTTTGAGCAGAAGTGGTGCCAACCGAAAAAAATTAAACCAGTAAATTGGTGCCATTTTTACGGCGCGAGTTATAATGGTCCCAATTAAATAAGTCTCTAAAGACGAAATAGGACCAAATGTGTTCCAATGCAAATACAAACAACATTTTTTTAAATGAATTTTTAAATTTTTCGATTGTTTTGGTTTTCTCTTTGGAATTATTTTCAATTTTCTAGTTTGTGGCCATTTTTTATGGAGTCTATTTGTATAGTTTTCCTCTATGATGGTTATAGGGTGGCATTGGCTGTTTTTAAGATGTAACAAAGACAACAGCAAAAATTCCAAAAAATAAATAAATGTAGCGAACCACTAATATTAAAATGTACACACGTATATCTGACACGAACGCTAATTCATACATTAGTATGAGCAGCATGTTGTCTATACAACTTCCGTTTGTTTTAGTTTTTATTTTTTCTATATTTTTATTTCGCTTTCTTCTGGTTTTGTTAAGTCGTTCTTATTTTCAATAGTTTTTCGTTTCATGAATGAGCATGTATTTAAGCAGACAAACACATGCAATTGTTTGTTTATAGTATAGATAATTTAAAAAAAAAACTAATATAGAAAAAACAAATTTTACACCCAATTTACAATTCTTTGAAGATATTCACACGTTAATATTTAAATATATAAGAAGCTTAATTATCTAAGATGTGGAAATTAACAAAAAGAAAAGAATAATACTCAATAAAAAGTATTTATTCGAGTAAGATTCACGTATTCAAAAAAACATGCAAAAAATTTTAATATAATTAAAAATATAAAGTTCAACAAATAACTCCAACAATCGTAAAAAATTCTGTGTATAAAACATTTAAAACACTAAACTGTAAATGTGATGGAAACTTTTAAGTTTGAAAAAGTTTTCCATAATTGGCTTATTCTGAAATTTAATCGCCGAAATCTAAAAAACCATACCAAAAAAAATTAACAAAATCGGACAAAAAGAAAACAACCAAATTTGAGGGAGAAAAATAAAAAAGTTAAATAAATAAAACAAAAAAATATTTATCAATAAAACTTAACACTTAACAGAATAAAAAAACGAATAAAGAAAATAAAATAACTTAAAATAAAATTATTTACATAAAATAAAAAAAATTAAAAAAAAAATTTATTTAGGTGAAGGATATTTAAGATTCGGAAGAGAATCTAGATGGTGAATAATTTTTTTTAACATGGACCACCACTCAGGGAATGCACCCTGCATATGCAATGCATTGTGCCGGAACTAGGAAAATTGGTTATGGGAAGGAGGATAAAATGAATAGTATTTGTGGACGTTCGATTTGAACCTTCCCACACTGAAAGTAACAGGAAAGACTTTAGCAGAAAGTTTATACCATATACGAACTGTTCGGCTAAAGAACGAATTTTCTCTGAAATGCGTAATGCGATCCACTGGCATATCAACCAAAAATCGATGCTCCAGTGAGTCAATAGAGTTGGCTACCCTACTGTCACCGATGAGCTTCTTCGCCCTCTCTTGTACCCGGTCGAGTATCTTCAAAATAGACTTTGAAGCACCGGCCCATACATGAGAGTTGTATTCCATTTTCGGTCGGATATAGGTGGTGCAAATATTAAGGAGATCAGATGGAGTGAAGTATCTCTTACACCGTCTTAGAAAGCCGAGGCACTTGAATGCTTCTTTTGAAACCTGAAAAATATGATCAGTCCATCGAACATCACATTTAATTTTCATGCCAAGAACATCAAGAGTTTCTGATTCCTCAATATCTACACCACCAATTATTACAGATCCAGCAGCATGATTGTTCGTACATCTATGTGTAAGCATACAACACTGGGTCTTACGAGCATTAAATTTGACCCTATTCGCACGTCCCCATTCAGAGATTGTTAAAAGATCATTATGTAGCTAATCATTCATATTTTGCCCCATTGCCGCGATCTCCGGTAGGATTGGTCTGTTACTGAATGAATACGAATGACACATGCTGCTGTCATCTGCAAAAGAGTAGATAGGTTTAAAAGTTTGACATAGAAGGTCATTTAGCAATATAAGAAGAAGTGTGGGAGAAGAAGCGGAGCCTTGCGGTACTCCTGAAATAACGTTGAACTCGTTTGATGAGATCCCATCTATAACAACTCGTATAGTGCGATCTCTGAGAAAGCTTGATTTAAATCGAGAGAAGACATCAGCAGCACCAAAAGCCATAAGTTTTGACACAAGTGCACCATGCCAAACTCTATCAAACGTCTTAAAAATATCTAGACCCATCACCTTGCTTTCGTTTTACTCTTGTTTTGAATAAACATTAGCTTAAAAATAAAGAAAACCTAATTTTAAATAATATTAATCCCGAATATCTTGTTGGGGGTTTGAACTTGAGTTAATCCGGTGGAATTTAATGTCAAAAAAATATTTTGTGTATCTGCGATGCATATTGTCTTATTTATTTTGTTTTTTTCAGAATAAATAATATTGGATGGAAGATATTATTTCTTTGCAATATTTTTATATTTTTGTGCACACGTCTATCATTATGAGAATGAATTTTATGTATTTGGATTCTTTGTCTGGTTCCTTAAATGTTTTCTATTTGTTATTTTATGACTACTTAATTATACATATGCTTACAATATATTTCTAATTTTTTGGCTAACTTTATTGCTTTACGAGCATAAATCATACATGTTTTTTTGTGGCTACTAGTAATTTTTTATGATTTCTTTGTTTTTGTGTTGTAATACGAATAAAGTAAGTGAATGCTACTTCATCGGAAAATAGAAAAAGCTCTCGATTTTAAACAATTTTTGAATTATGCAGCGAACGAATGACAAAGTGACCGGAAGATAGCGAGCCAACCAAAATGTGTGCTTATATTTGTATGTATACACTCAAAATATTTTGTACGTAACATTAACTGAAATTGTTATTTAAAACAAATTAAATGTAACCAAAAGTTTATTTGAGTTTTAATGTTATTAGTTGACGTAAGCACGAAAAAATAAAAAAAACTTTTCCTTTGTTTCTGCTATTTTTACTATCAAATAAAAACACCACTTAAACAACGGACACTATTGAATGCAACTGAAAATCCATAGTAATATGTCCTTAGTTTTTCCAATGAATGTTAGAATGAATTAAAAATTAAATAAATTGCTTACTATTTTAAATATTTATTCTATTAAAAATGACTGTACGGATTACTTCTTGAATAACGTACAGTAGTCCATTACTGTAATGATATTGTGAGTGTATTAATGAAAAGATATTTATTTAGTTTTTCAAAATAGCATAGTACTCGTACATATATTTGGTAGATTGTTTTCTACGTATTGTGTTGTATAGTTTTAGGTTTCACTTTTGTCTATAAATTTGTGGGAACTACAAGAAGTTTTTTTTAAACCCATGAATGGATAGATTGAGTTTAGTTTTTTGTAAAACAGCCAAAAACTACTTGTTTGTTTTTGTTTTCTTTTAATCCAGAGTCCATTCATTCATAACACATTTGAATATGATTTTATTTTGGTAATAAATCTCTTGTATTACAGTGTTGGAAAAAATATGCGGACTTTGGATTTAATTTTGTATTAAAAAAGAACTATGAGGAAAAGTCAAACTCTAGAAAATTCATATAAGTATCCCTAAAACTTAACACAAGTTTCTGGATAATTCTGTCATTCATCATAAACTTTTTATATAGAAAAGTAATTTCGTTTCACTATCAAACACTTCTAGTTGGTATACAATAAAAGTCTTAAGGATTAATAGGAATCTATGGTAATTATGCTGAAGATGGCACATAGCCGAAACCGGTCTGTTTATCAACCAAATTTGACGTGGGATGACGGAAATTCATTCCAAATTACATCAAACCCCGTCAGAAGAAAAACACAACACTTAATTATGCACAAACTTTAAACGTATACGAACATCTGCAAATGATGAAGTTCCTTCGGGACGTTCAGTTGAAGAAGTTAGTTTGAACACTATTTACTATGTACATACATAGTTTCAAGCCGCCGATGATTGTCTAAAAGCGAAGTCCTGTACCTCGGGTGAGGTAATTTTTGTGTTAATAGTCCTAAACGTACTCGTCCTATAAACAGTAAAATTAGATATGATATGAAAAATATATTATGTTTTCTTATTATTGAACTGAATTGGAAGACCTTATCTAAGTGTCCAAACAAATTCGATTTTTTTATATCATCTCAGCACTATCGTCAAAAAGAGAATTGAACGTACAAATAGTAAATAATTTTTTTTAATATCGTTCTAGCTTTTAACCAAGGATGTTCCCTAGCAGATAATATTGGACTACGTGGTCCATTAAAGCTGAAACGAACTAGTTACAACATGGTCCTTTGTAATGCAGTCATGAAATATGTCATTTTCAAACAAGAACTTATTGCTATACGACAATTGTTTGTTCTTTCGCGATCTTACTCGTGTAGAACAAACTATTTGTGAGTGGTCCATTTGCAATGACATGGAGTAGTTTTTGGGTTAGTCCGATGTAATGCAAACCTGGAATATATGGTCTACCTCTAGGACATCGCAGTATTAAATACACTATCAGCCCAATTCTGAATAAAAAATTCCCCGGGAGATTTCTCCTTTTTCTCAAAAAAGGGCTGTTCATATATAATATGCGATCAATTAATATGTGAACATATATGTGAACAGCCTCTTTTTGGGAAGAGGGAAAAATCTTCTAGGGAATTTTTGTTTATAATTGGGCTGTATATTTTATGCATACATTTGGGTTACTTTTGGACTAGTACCAGTCCTTTATAGAGTATACTTTACACGATTATGGATTAGTCGCGTTATCTGCAGAGTTTAGATAACCACCAACACATTTAAAAAGCTCATACACATTGATCTCGAATCGAAACCGATTTTGGCAAAAACATCGAGAGAGTAATATATTATATGCTCTTGATCAGTGGTGACCACAGCTCAAACTGTGGTTGTATTGATGTTTATTAGTAATATTGAGTTGACAAAACTACCCGCCAAACGCAAAGGCAAGCGTTTAAAATATAATACTGCATTATATTTCCTTAGGTAATATTTTACGCATATGAAATAAAATAAAATTTTTTTTAAATAGTTTAAATTCCAGAAGTAAGGAATCAATTAAGAAGTTTAATTGTTTTTAAACACTCTTTAAAATTGTTGTATTAGCTCAGCAGGATTAATTGAACATATTTTTTAAATAAAATTCATTAAAAACTTAATTTAAATATACAAAAATATCAATTAGTTTTCTTAAAACAATGTTATATACTCATAAAAAATATTATATTAAAATAATATAAAAATCATCATCAATTTGAAATGAAACACGTGTGTTTGCTAGATAATTATGGTTGAAAAAAATATGTTGGCATCCGCTTCATGTGCATTCGGCTCTGTCTCATCGATGACTAAATAAAAGAGGTTGAGAATACGCGTAAGTACCTCTTTGCACAATTGTGCTATGAAACGGTCATCACTACTCTTGATGTATAATATAGAAAGTTACACTCTTTCTTGCAAGTCCCGTTTCACACTATGAAATTTTTCTTTCTGAAAGTGTTAGTTTGTTGGTGTGCGGGGAGAGAAGATAGGGAAGGGGTACACTCTTTCATGTACTTTGAAATTCTCTTGTGTTTTGTTATTCGTAACTGTGAAACTGAAAATAGCTGCAGCTTTTTTTGATCTTCTTTTACTTTTCTTTCATTATGATGAGAGCAAAAATTTGTGTACAAAAAAAGAAAGTGAAGATAAACATGCAAAAATCTTGAATTTCATTACAAAAAAATTTAAATGTGTAGACATTAATGAAAGTTGAAAAGAGAATTAGAGAAAATTTCAGAAAGAAAACTTTCATAGCCTGAGCCGGGACTAATTTTCACTGGAAAAGCACATTAATGTTAGTTGTTAGAATTGTCACTGAGTGCCTTAATTAGATCGGGAGACCTCTTCAACAACAACGTTAAGTCAAAGTGGCTGGATCCTTTCATATGATGTTAAAAAATTAGAATCTGTCGCTATCACCAGGGAACAGACAAAGTGTTTTATTTTGTGACAAGTAGTGTTCCCTCTATGGTGGCTTAGAGTTTTTCTATTGTAAAGGTGAAATATGTCTTTAACAATGAAATATATTTTGCCCTCCTTACTGAAAATCGCCCACAATTATATAAAAAACACGAGTTAAGATACTTTATTTGCCAGCTGAAACGAATTCGAATCAAATGAAGTCTGTATCTGTGTAATAGAAGATTTCCGTCTTATATTGCGGATAACTTTAAAAATTTAGAGAATCACCGTCTAAAGTGCTTTTAAGTAAAGGAGACTTTGTGTATCCTAAACAAATGTATTTTTTCCAGTTTTGTAACGACTTGTTGACTTCTTGTTATAAACAAAATTGCCCACAATAAATGTGGTAACTAAGTGGTCAAATGTGACAAAACCGCAAGTTCTAAATCTCTAGTAGGAGCAACCAACTCCAAAAACGCTGGCTTGAACGGGCAGGCTAAAGAAAGAAGAAAAAAGCGACAGGCCCAATCTTGAAGTAATTACTTCGAAATAAAGCAAATATTTTGTAGTATTTGATGTAAAATTAATGTGCGTTGAATTTTATTGGTGACTATAATCGAAAACATGAAGGAAAATAAATTCAGCCAAAAGAGTACAAAACATACGTCTTCTTTCAATTTTTTTTACGTTTTTAAAAAAAAAGTACATGGCCAAAAGCAAACAGCACTTACCATCAAACTCTCGTATATCATTTATGTGTTTTGAACTTTGCTATATGTTTATGTTAATTATAGATACATTAGCATAAAAATAGAAACAAATGTATACAAACGAACAAAATTGCCATTTTTGTATATTAGTTCTTGCGCTCTTGACCAAATAAAAACTAAATTTATTACTTTATATAGGAAGAGAATTCCAGAATTTAAAATCAATATTTTACTTTTGCACTCCTAACTTGCCTCTTTCTGCACACATTTACATACTTCTTTACAATTTCGGAACCTACCAGACAATATATTTTCTTTACCGGATGTGTCAGAATGGTGTTTTCGTTGTGACCATTATATGGCTATAAATTATTTATTATAATAGCTAATAGTAGCTAATAATTTTGCTCTGCCTTTTTATTCCAGCAAAACCCATAAACAGTATTTTCTTGTATAAAATTATGTTGACAAGCCAAAGAAAAAAAAATTCTTTAAAATAACTTTAAAATAAACAATAAATTATTATTTAGGATATAACCACAACTAGAATAGTAACACCATGTTTGTGTGTTACTATTTTTTTTCTTGTGTACAGTGCAAATACAAAATGCCAAATATTTTAACATTGTAATTGAGTGCGAAAAAGATAGATCTCTGTGTGTGTACACAAATATTTCAAATAAACTTGAATAAGAAAAAATATAAAACAAAGATAAAAATATATGTCTACAAATTGTTTATCGAAACAAGTGTTAGAGGTCCTTGTAGCGATATAAATTATTATTATGGGCAAAGAAGGAAGTTGAAGATAAGTGTTGCAAGATAAAAATAGTCAAATAAAGAAAATAAAATAAAAATCTACCAGTTTTTAGATTTTACAGGTTTAAATGACTGGCAGATGTGTTTTCGTTCATCAATTTTAATTTATGAACCTAAACATACTGACGCGATGGTAAAAAAATATACGTTGCTTAAATGTATAAATAAGTACCTTTAAAACTGCATAATTTTCATAAAAATTTACTAACAATTTTGAGCTTCACATAATATTACATAGAAGAAGAAACATATCATAAGAAATCTGTCAAATAGGAAAACAGGTAATGTAGAACAATGCAGAATAGAAAACACCAACTCTTTTTTTGGTTGTCTCTGCCTCTGTCTGCCTGATTTTTTATATGCCGATATTAAGTAATCCGTTTCACGTTAAGGATGCTTTTTATCACTATAAAATAACTCATATCAAAGTTAAAATGGAAGAAATGAAAATGAGTATTTTTAATAATATTGAAAATTTGTAGCACTTTTCGATTTTACAACTGTTGTCGCTTTTGTTTGCGTTTCTGGCTCATTTTGCGGCCTCAGAGGTGATAGCATTTTCTAAGCAGGGATTCCAATATGATAAGAGCTTTCTAATATTATATTTTTATTTTTATTTATTTATTTCATTTTACATCTATCTACACATTTAATAGAATTGCAAAGAACTGTATCTGAACATGAAATATTTTGTAGACAACTTTTATATCGTCGTAGATACTAATCGATCTAGACTAAAAACGCTAATTTGTATAAATAGTTTTGCTTAAACACGTTATGAGTATTCAGGTAAATGATAATTACATTATAGTAGTACATAAAATCAACTTTAAATTAAAACCGATTTTATATTGCATGAAAACTAAATAAAATTCGAAAAAGATGCTAACATCGCAAAGCAGGATAATGTAAGTAACGATCAAAAGCAGCTCAATCTGTAAGAACAAAAGCTACAAAAAAATCAAACTCATTGCGAAAATTCCCGAAAAGATTTGAAACAAGCCATACAATTTATTGAGAGTAGCTAAAAGAGAAAAAATTGCCGAAAATCCTGAAAAATTCGCGAAAATAAAAAAAAAAATTCGCAAAATAATGTTAAAATCGGAAATATAGAAAAGTTTATTTCTAATTAAAAATTGATAATCCTGAAAAAACTAAGAAACCTTGGAAAAAACATGGCTATTGAATGAAAGTAAAAAATTCACGAAAAATTGCACAATTGGAAAAAAATAATAAAACGTATTCAAAATCACAAAACATTTAAAACAAGGCCAAAAACTTCAAAAAGTGCTTTCTATGTACATAATAAATTTCAAAAGGTTTGTTTTTTTCGTTAATATTTTTGCGATGCTGATATTTTTTTATAACAGTGAAAAAGCATCATCAAATTGGATCTAAATATCCAAAGAAAATAAAATTTTTGGGAAAGAATTGTGAGTTCTTTAATCTATTAGTAATCACCTGCATATATTAGCAACGAATCAACCCATAATGACTTGAAAATTAGAATCGTAAAGGATAATAAAGCAAATTATCGTATTAATACTTTAAATATTTTTTTATTAAACGATGTTGATGAAGTAAAAAAAATAGAAAACAATATCCACATCAAAAAATAAAAATAAATTATCTTTTCGTACTATTTGTTTAAGTTTAATTACTCTTAACACTACATATAAGTATATCGTCATATGAATTCATGAAATCCCTAAGTTACTGTGAACAAATTTTACAGAACCAACATTTAAAAAAAATTTTTCAGTTTGAGTTAATTTCTTATTAAGGAATTAGTAAATACAATTTTAATAAGTAAAATTTTCCAGGGATATTTTGATATGTTGCACCGTAATCAATCAAGAACTCAATTTTGAATTTTTTAAAACTTGGGGCTTTTTTGAAATCATATCACGATATGTATATTTATATATATACACATATAATATATTTATATTATTGTTACCAATAATTTTATTAAGCACCACTTGCTGCTTTTTATATTTTGATACAAATAAGTTCTTTTAATTTAAATGTACCACAATATCAAATATTTACTTTAATTAACAGTGTTCTCACGAAGGAGTGTGATAGAAAGAACAAACAACAATATAGGAAACTGTTGACCTCGCAGGTCGCACCTGGGACTTCCCGCTCAGCTAAGCCTAGAATCTCAGCCAACTTGACAAAACGAATGATGCAGAAAGTTCTTATTTTTGGGACTACTTTCACGTGCAATTCTCAATATTGTGTCTTAAAATCATGTGTTGTACTGTGATATGCGAAAATAAAAAAAAAATAATAATTGAAAATTATTTGATTAATGTTTTTGAATTGAATATTTATGAGAAATATCAATAACAAAATGATGGTTGTTGTAGAGACAAGCGTACTGAAATAAATATATGTACTTTGTTTGGGACTATAACTACATATATGAATTATGACTTTCTGGTGTTATGAAATCTATTTCTAAGCACGAAGTTACTATTATAAATTAAGTTTATACCAAAAATAATTATAAGAAAAAAGTTAATCCTTAAAGCCGAATATATACATATAAACAAGAAGTTGCGTATATACTTATTGAATTCAAATAGGAATAATTAGATTAAAACTTAGCTATAATAAGTAATTAATTGCACTAAAAAGCTCGATGTAATTATCTACTTAAATAATATTCATTATTACTACTGTGGTTTGTAACATGGTAAATTTATTTAAGTTCCCTTCACATCAACACTACCGAAAACCCCGGTTTCTTGTTAGAAAATTTTCACAAAATAATTTATTTACCTTTTAGGAGTCTTGCAAGTAACGTTGAGAATTTTAATTACTTTTGTTTGTTGACGGTTTTTAAGCTAGTCTATATAAATGCATGTATTTCATTGGTGGTAAAGCCAAATCAACAAACAAAAGTTTTTGAAAATCTTTGAAAAAATATATTGAGGCAATCTCGATAAATAAATTTAAAATGTAACGTTAAGAATTTTAGATAAATTTAAATTTATGTTTCAAACACAATTAATCTTTGTTATCGTGAATTAATAACTAACCCGCAACAGGAACTTTAAGCATAACAAATGTATGTAATTTGAAAGAAACTAGAAAATAATTTGTTTAATTTTCTTTTCTGTTAACCCCATTTTAACGCTCTTTTGGAGGAACTGTAATGTATACTCTTTGGTATCCCACTGTTCCCATCACCAGTACCAGTAGAATAGTAAAATAAAGTTAAAGAAATAATACCATTCTTCTCATATTGTTAATTTAGTGCATGATTGATAATAATTCAATTGTGATTTTATTCTTGCTTTTGAAAAACATACATATATCTTGGTGCCTCTTAAATACATTTAAAATTAAAATGACTAGAACTGCCAGAGTCCTTTGAAATGCCCAAGTTAAATATATCTTTCACATGACATCCATATTTTCCTTTATATACAGTATGATAAAGTGACGTATATTGCCGCACAATCAATGATGGTGGTCAGTGCCAGTCATTGAGTTTTAGTTATGTTTCATATGTATTTCAAAGTTCCGGATGAGTAAAGATTGAAAGGAATTGTGAGGGGTGTGATCTAGCTTTTATCCATTTATTTGCCTATAACGTCTTTATATGTATAATCTTTATATGTATGTACGTTTGCTCGAAAGTCCTGCATGTATTTTATCAGAAGATGTACTTTTTGTGTCTGCATTTGAGTGCTCCAAGTATTAATGTAAGTATGTGAAGTGACAATTTTAGTGGTCTGCTTTAGCTGATGATAGTGACATATAGTTTCCGTATAATGTAAATTAATCTTTTGTCATCAACAGTTACTGCCGACATAAACGGTTCCTTATTAAGTTTTGTTCAACAGAAAGTCAAGCATACAGAGATACATACGTATGAACAAACACAATCTGAAAGTTCAGTAGCACATTTTACACACTTGGAAAATAATATGTAGAGAAAATGACAAACATTTGCCGAAAAAAACGTAACCAGCAGACAAGCTAAATTTGCATTTTCTTTAATTCCAATATTTTCTTAAATATGGGTTCGCATTTATTAAAGATAATATAAAAATAGCATTTTGCGGCATAATTGACTTCATTTTGTGATTTAAAAACCAGGTTAAATCTCACTAACCCTAAGCAAACGTAATGGTTACGTTTTTTTAGCAAATGTTTGCCAAGTGTGACCGTACCTTATGAAACTCACATGAGTAAATGAGAAAAATTAAAAGATATTTGACTGCGATTTTTATTAAATAGAAAATTTAAAAAAAATCATCGAACAACACGACTAAAGATATTTTTGTGACATGACTTTAAAATATAATAATAGTGTTCACAAAACATGTCGTCCTTAAAATTTCAGGCATAAAGATGCTAGATATATCTCAATCCGCTGTGATCATTTAACAATTACTCAAACAGTTCAACTAATACCCAAAAAGTAGGTATACATAAATTTTACATCATCAGCATATAACCGGGAATTCATACTTAAGAAGTGCCATCTCATGCTTTGAAGAAAGTGAGTTTTTGATGGGAAAAAGCATGTTAGTATATTTCTCGCATGTCATAAATATTTTATTTAATATGATTATTTTTCGAACAAATTGGTTGTTAGTGGGCTTTTAATCCAAAGTTATTATTATTTTGGCTTAAGTTTGTAACATTTTTAGTTAGAAAGAATTGGACATAACGCAATATTCCAAAGGAGCAAAGAAAAGTTGAACATCAATTAATTTCAACTTACACGGCAAAACAGAAATAACGTTGTTTTTCTGGAGCCACTACATTTGTGTATAGCGGCTTCCGAAAAACAACGTTGTTTCTGTTCTGACGTGTAAGTTGAAATTAATGGATTTTAATTTTCCCTTGTTCATTTGGAATATTATTTCACGTGCAATTTTTTGCAAATAAAAATGTTACGAACTTAAGCCAAAATAATAATCACTGTGTATTTAAAAATACCTATAAATATTTTAGATTAAAAACGTTAAGTTATGCTAACATTGCATAATTCCATAGCAAGTGCTAACTTCCATGGTAATTTGAGAAACATTTTTCCAATGAAGTAATATATTTTAAATTTCCATCAACTCTTGGTAAATTGCGAATGAATATGTTAAATGTGAAAAAATTGAGATAAGTCTACTTTCCACACTTAAAACCGTAAAACAGAGTCCGAAAATATCAAGATTTCTTTAAAAACCCCTGGATATTGCGAGCCACAAGTTTTAAGGGACAAAAAAAAACCTAAAGAAGGTTTCAATATACGGTTACGTGTCTGTTTGTATAGTTGTTTTTTATTACAAACAGATTGGAAAAAATATTGTTTTTTGACAAGGATATACTGCAAGATTAGCCCCATTTTGCCATTTCAAATTCGAGTCGGAAGGAAATCTGAGCGTAAGTCCGCTTCAGTGCTTTTTTTTAGAAATTTGCAAAAAAACAAATTTAATTTAAATTGGTATTTATACGTACTTCTAGATTTCAGAGTCCTTCTATTTGACTATTCTTGATACGCTATCTGTCTCTTAATACAGTATTAAAATTAATGTTTGACGTTTATTAACAAAATTCCAATTTAGGAAAAATTTTTAGTTAGATAATTTTAGCTAAGAACAATTTTTCATTAGATAATAATAATAATTTGATAAACAATTATTCATACTTAAAATTTAACAAAATGGCAAAAACGAAGACATCTTTATTGTCGAAAGGAACAGCGGATTCCAATTATTTTGCGCACGCAAAATTTTCTATATTTAAAACTTGTTTAATAAATATAATTTTAAATGTGTGTTTCTGTTGCTTTCAAATAATTTTTGGCTACAGACATTCTAATTAAACTAATGGCAAAGTGCAACATTTTTTGTCCTTTTTATTGAAAATTTGCAATATAATGATTTTTTGAAATAGTGAGTTTTTAAAGAAATTATTGTATCATCTTACATGGCCAAACTTTTGTCTTAAGAAGACTTTGAATTGCTATTTTTAATTTTTTTTTTCATAAGAAGTAAAAGAAATGGTAAATTTTTTTAGAAAAGAAATCGGCATTAGGTAAGAAATATTTTTGTTTGCTGCATATAGATTGTGATTAAAGTTGCTAAAGTTTTATATTTTAAATAAAAATTCTTACTCTATTTTTGATATTTCGTGCAAACCTGTAAAATCAAATCGCCCTGTTCTGTATTTTATTAAAAAAGAAATACGGAACAGGAAAAACACCGGGAGTTCTCGGGATTGGTGAACAGCAGTTTCGCTTAGCGCCCCATCTTCATATACAGTACAACAACATAATTACTGAATTTCGGACTTGAGCTAAAAAACATTTTCAATGCAAACTTTTCTAAGACTGAAGACAGTATATGTAAGAATCATAGCAACGAGGAGTAATAGTTTATAAAGTTTTAATATAATCCGTAGCTATAAATACGATAGGGCATTCAAATCTTTTGAAACGACACATTTTGTTCAAATAATGGCTCTTCTACTTAAACAAAAAGTTCTAACTCTTTAGAAATATTTGTTTATTGACGATCGAAAAAGTGGATGAAACCAGTAAGCGTGCTAAACGTAAATATTAAACTCATATTCACCCTAATCGTGAATGAGCTGTGGAACTTTTGCTCCCATGAAATTTGTATTACCCTCGAAGGGAAAAATGCTATCATGAATCTTCCCGTAATCAGTTCTCAGTGAATGCATTAAAGGGTAGACGATTTGTAAAGATTAAAAATTAAACAATTTAAGTTTAATAATGAAGAACTACAAATTTTTTGTATACCAAAAGGATGCATACAATACTCTGCCCAAAAAATAATGAACCCTAAAAAATATTTTTAAAATTTAATATATAATTGGTAGGAAAATGCGGTTGATGATGTTTTTATTCAGTTCAGTTGCAAAAATTAAGTGAACAAAACCATTGGAAAAGTGGAAAAATTCCCTCGAAAAACATTATTCGTTATAAGGGGAATTTATTTTCTCGTGCGAACATTTTTCATTATTCACAATTATTCACGACTGGAACATCACGGAAAAGGGAAATATTTCGTGGGAAAACTATTCACGATAGGGGTAATTATACTTTACCACTCTTTTGCTGTAAACATAGCTTATACAATTTAATAATTTTTGAATACATGTTCACGATAGGTATATTGATGTAGAACATAACAAATGAATAGATATCCACCGGATGTGAAGTATATGAGGTTCCTTTACCTATTGTTTCGCTTTCTACCCATTAAATAATGTATTAAAAATGACGAGTTTGACTTAGCAAATTCAGCTTAGTGTGAAAAAGCATATGGTATCAAACAAAAATCTTCAGGAATCATTCCAAAAATGAACCACTACAAAATTTCATCTTTAACTTACCTAATTAACCCAAATAATTATGTTATTAACTTACGAAAAGATAATCACATCGCAACGTAGTCACATCTCAAAAAATCTCGTTTATCAGAAAACGAGCTTAAAGTTTTGAATTTTCTAACAACTCAATGGATAAAGAAAAAAAGTTTTTTCCTCAAGAGGTGAGTAAACGAGATATTTGTACTAATTTTTTACGCATGGAAAAATATGCGGTACGACTTTAGAATTACCTTTATAGGTTTCATAACCACAGGTTTTATAAGATATATATTTCCCTTTGAAGTTGTACAGAGTTAGAGAAATTTATTGTCTTACACAAAACTGGTTAATATGGATTAATTTTACACAAGCCTAAATTTTTTTAAGTGTAAAGATTCTTCATAAACACTAGAATACAAATTGACAAAAAATAAACATAAAGATAGTGGGAATGCACCAAATATACTTTATAGTCTCATGCACATGTCAAATGCATACGCACGCATACATACAAACACTTTTCACTGTCATCCTCATACACGTCATAATCATCATCGGTCGTCTACATTGTCTTGAAATTGATTGATTAATTGACAAAAGAATACCGTAATATAATTACACACATTTATGAGTTTCTATATGTAAATTTATTAAGGGGTCCCATTTGAATGAAGTTTAAAAGCTTGACAAATAATTCCTGAAAAAATTCAGAGGTCTTTTCTAATAAAATAAATTAAAAATCATGGAAGAATTGAACTCGAATGAATGAATGTAAAACGAACGAGTAGTTGTTAAAGGATAGGAGTTATTTGACGCACTAAGTTTCAGAATATTAAATTCAGTAGCACTAATTGGTATCCATCTTAATTCTGTGACTTGGAACGAATTTTCAATATAGTTGGACGAAGAAAAAATAGAGGAAGACTGGTGGACAGAAAAAAGTAAATATAGGGGGCAAATCGAAGAGTATAGAATTTCTAAAAAGTTTTAACAAAATCTTCTTTGGCAACAAACTAAAAAAGAGTTATAACAATTGTCTAACAATAAATTTTTATCTCATGATATGTTATCTTACTTTAATAAAAAAAATTTCCAACCATTCAGAAAAATAAAGAATTTTTTTTACGTTTCCTAGTTTTCTTTAAAAATGTGAGATTTTGGGGTTTGTGTGAGTGAGAGATGTACATATTTTAAAGTTATTCATATTCAGTAATTATTAAATTTATCATACGACACAGGTCCCAATCAGTGAATGACAAAGGTATACTATTTTCAATACATAGCATAGCATATAGATATTCAAAAGTGTAGGATTATTCAAATGTGGGGTATAAACAAATACGTTCAAGGAAAGCTATGACTACCAATGGGTTCCATTATAAATAAATGCGCATATCGATAGGTCTAGCATAAGTAAATAGAAAATGCTTTTTGTATTGCTAGGAATACGTAAAAATATAGTTAAGTATCGATGAGTATCCATAAATATGACTATAAGAAACAATGTTTCAGCATTTGAAAAATATTGTTTTCAGAACCATAACAAAAACAAATAATTTATTTTCAACTTATATTTTTTTTTTAAACAAAATATGAACTTCTTTATTTGGTATTAACTTTTTGTGTAAAAATAATTTTTCCATAAAAATAAGGTCAATGAAATTCATGTATATTGGATCAATATTATAAAAGATTTCTCCAAGCTTTAGGTCAATTTATATAAAAAATTTGTATTATTTATTTTTTTAAAACAAAACAAAAACAAACAAACAAAAAACGGATATAGTATTTTCTATTTTCTGTTTCCGTTATTTTTTTTATGTTTTTCATTTCTAATTTTGACAGTATTTGTTTTTTTCAAATGTAAAATTTTAAAATAATGTAAATCAAAATGAAAAAAATATTTTAATTTCCTGAAGAAGCCAATCAACTTTATTGGCGAAATATTGATATTTTAAAAAATTAAAAAAATAAATAATACACATTTTTTATATAAATTGACATAAAGCTTGGAGAAATCTTTTATAATTATAAAAAAAGACCGAAAAAATAAGAGAATATTATTGGATCAATATTCTGTGGTCATCATTTTATAAAATCTTAAAAATTCAAAGAAGCAATAAATCATTCGTCATGTGAAAAACTGGCAAAAAATTAGCAAAATTCGCAATAACTTCATATCATTGGGAAAATTGAAATGTTTAATATCATTTAAAAGTTGATAAAACAATAAAAAATAGAAAAACAATACAAAACGTGAAATTCCGCAAAAAAGTTGCAAAGTTTTGAAAAAGCCGTAAAATCTTCTAAAACTACCTAAAAATGTAAAGAATGTGAAAAATGTGGAAATTTTCGCGGATTTTCGAAATTTTTGCAAGCTGCTTACCTTTTTCGTTTCGGTCGAATTTTGTTTAAGAGTCTTCATTCATTTTTAACAATTTCCTATTCTCAAAAATGTTTGCAAAAATTTGCTTCAAAGTAAAATTGTATACTTTCGTAGTTAACGCGAACTTTTTAATACAACTTTATCGCATTTTGCAACTTTAGACAAAATTTCTGGCAATACTTATCAAACAAAAATTGGAAAATAATTGTACTCATCGTCATTGAAGTACCTATCAATACATATAGGTGCGCAGGGATATATTCAAATATGAGCATGAATACATACAGGAGTAAAACAAAATGCGAACCGATATATACAATAATGAAATTGAACAGATACGAAAAATATTTTGTATTGAAAATATTCAATAAATGCTAGAGTAATTTATCTATTTTTGTATCGATTGTCGTTCTCAGGTCTCAATATCTCGTTTCAAAGAATTTCAAAAAAAAAATTATATATTGGGAACTGGCAACACTGTCAATAGCTAAGATCTGGCAACACAATAATAAAGTTTGACATTTTTTAGCAGAAACGTACTCACAACATTTTAATGTACAATTGCTATTTGTTTTGTTTACAGTGAGTTCAGAAAATGAATTTGACAAAAAAATGGAAGTTTGAAGAAAAGGGTTTCGTTTGATTATTTTTCACCATCAAAAACCACAGTATAGCACTGGTATAGTGAACTCAATCGTGGTCGTAGCTCCGTCGGCGACGAATTTCCTGATGGTCGTCCAAATCGGTTGTTATGCCACAAAACATCGACGCAGTGCGTGAACTGATAATGCAAGATCATCATGTGATATATTGTGAGATAGAGGCAGCCTTGCATGAACACTTAGATGTAAAAAAAATTTGTACTCGTTGGAGACCCTTTATTTTATCAATCGCTCGCTTCAAGTGGTGTAAGGTAAAGCTATAAAGACATTCACAACAGCAGGCTACATGACTACAAATCTCGCTGACTACAAATATCGCCTTGTTGTCGGCTACTTAATTATTTCGAAAACGACAACTACACAGTTAGGAACTGATTCGTTTATATTTCAGAGGTGCCACTTCAGTTTTTTTGTTTTGCTTTTTAAATTTACGTTTTCTCAAAAAGTACAATTCATGCTGCAATAAATGAGAAAAAATCACTTATATCTCGCGCAAATAGCTAAAAACCGCGAAAAGTTTAAGTATTTTGAAACAGGGACAAAGCTTCCTAAACGGAGGTAAAAATTTAAAGAATGTGACATGCATGCACATTAGTTACATTTTTAGGTCTTTTTAGGCTTTTTCAAAACTTTGCAACTTTTCGCGGCCCTCGCGTTTTTTGCAATGTAGATAACTTTTTATATTTTTTATTGTTTCAGGGACTCTTAAGTGATATTAAATATTTTTGTTTTTAAGTGATATTAAATATTTTTGATTGGAAGTTGCATTTGCAGCTCGTTTTAGGACACCCTACGGCCTTTCTAAATTTTGCAACATTTCGCGAATTTTTGCGTTTTTTTTTTGCAATGTGGGTGACTTTATCAATATTTTATTGCTTTATCGACTTTTAAATGATATTAAAACGTTTTTTCCCCCAATGATTAGAAGTTATTGCGAATTTTTGTCATTTATGCAGTTTTTTGCGAATTTTTCACATTCCTTGCATTTACAGCTCGTTTCAGAAGATTTTACCTTTTTATTGATTCATTGAAATTTTAATATTTTTTAAAGAGATGAACACAGAATATAGATCTAGTATGCAGGAATTTCAATGCCCTTATTTTTATGCAAAAATTATTTTTACAAAAAAAACTAAGTACCAGAAAAATAACTGCAATTTTCGCATTTTATTTTGTTTTACATTAAAAAAATATTTCTTAGAAATAATTTGCATTACATATTTTGTTATATTCGTATTGTCAACTGTTTTTTTGTTTCGTAGCCAACAAAAATATAAATTAGTTTAATTTGACTACACGACAAAAGTAGCATGGACAACAACCTGCAGTCGTGTAGCCGTGCAGTCGTGAAAATAATCATTTTCATATAAACATATGTATTCTATTTTTGACAGGTTGTAGTCGGTAGCCGGCTGTAGTGAATGTGTTTATAGCTTAATGAGAAATTTTCTGTTATCAGTTCGAGCATTCAGAATTCAACAAAATTTTAAATAAAGTTAACTTAAGATTTAAATTAAATAGAAAACAACGTTTTTAGTTTTTTTCATTATTGTTGAGATTTTTTAATGAAATGAAAGCACGTTGTTATGCCGTGTAACTCTACATTTTTACAAGCGCTGTCAGCTGTAAAATTATTTGTTTTTAGGTATACTAATACTTTACTGCACAAATGCGTTAATTTCAGGACGGCATTTAGAACTTGAAAAAGAGTTTTCATACTCAAATTCATAATATGTTGGAGCAAATAAAAATAATATGCCGGAAATGAACCACCCTAATATAGCCACATATAAAAATACGCACATAAACAATAAACATCCAATGCACATTTTAAACAATTGAACTCTCTTGTGATTGTGTACGTCAAATGGAAATAAATTTTATATAGGTGACATTTAAACTGAACTTTCAAACATGCTTCCTTTCCGTTACAGTACTTTTGAATTTAAATGGTCATTCTAATAATTTCAATAACTAATTTAACAAATGAAGAACCGTTACCATTTTACACATACATAAATATGTAGCATGACATGACTTCCGATATGGGGAAATAGTTCTGTCCCACATTATCATAAGTTGTACTTGCCATAATATTAATTGTTATATGTACGAGTAATTCCGAATGGGTATTTGATTTTATGTCAATTTAAAATTTATTTGCACTTGTAATTATTCATGTATGTATACTTAAATGGCAAATATTATTTGCATTCATAAAAGTCATGTAGTTTATTGTGTAAATGTTACTAAATATTTGACAAAAGACTTTATAATAATGTAAATATTTATTAAGGTAAAGAAGTAAAGTAATGTATTTAAGTAGAAAAGTGAGATGTTAGTAGGCTTTTATAGACTATTTTTTGGAGTATAGATTGTATTCAATTATTTGTTTTTTGGTTTTTTTTTCGAGTAACAGACTGACTAATCAAATCAATCATTTTGATCATGCTCGATTAATTTTGCTATGGGTTTAAATTATTTGAGTATATAGAAAAACTTAAATTTTTAAAATGATTTTCCAGTAAAACAATTTGTATTTAAGGTTTCATTTTATTACAAGTTTCATAAAATTATTCTGATTTATTCGACCTTTTTATTAAATTTTATTAAATAATTTATTCAAGCTTTAGGTCCAGAAAATAAATATAAATGATTCATTTAAAAGTTTCATTATACGAGTATTAATAAAAAAGGGCGAACCGAAAACAGGCGTATAAGGTTTTGCTCTTAAACAAAAATAGCCAGTTTTTATTAATTTATGATTAAAAAAGCGGGTTTTCATTGCTGGGTTACTACCTGTTACTTACCAGAAAATAATTTAAAAATTTTTTGGTACAAAACAATTTTTGGGGCTTCCAATTTTCAATCGGGCACCTCTAAAAATTTTTTTTGAGTTAACGTTCTTATTCATCTACTCAATTATCCAGAACGATTCTCCCATTGGGAGATCTAGTACACACATTCAACTAAGTAATGAATTCATCATAAGTTTGTAATTTTCGGCTTATAAAGATCCTGTAAAATTCTTAAATTTACTTCTATCGAGCCATATTCATAAGTGCTTTACCTGATATATTTCCTTGCACTGATCTTCACCATGATATGCGTGGGTGTCTTTTGTTATTAGTGTCATGCGGATTCCATTAGATACAACTTTTAGCCTTACCGCTGCTTTCTTTACCGCATTCACTGCCAACTACGAGTTATCTCGTAGTAAACATCCGCATTAATGAGGCTGGCTACGAGATAGCTCGTAGTAATAATGATTTTATTATACATAGTATAGTTTTAACATTCCATGTAAAGTTCAATTCATTTAGATATTTTGGCACAGAGAATTGTTTGGTTAAACTATTTCAAAAAAACTCTAAGAGATAACTCGCAGTAGTAGCTTTTTTATTGGCGATATATCTCGATATCTCTTATTATATAAAAGTGTCTACAAATTGCAAATTACGATTTTAATATAACTTGAATAAAAAACTTTAACTAGCCTCAGGGGTTGGTTTTATAAAAACAGCCATGGCAGTGAATGCGATACGTAGCTCTTACCCGATCCATCTTTATTTACACATCCTTATATCAACCTTTATTGGCTGTATTTCGAATGTCTGGAGTAGTAGAGATTGTGTGGGTGACTTTCCAAGTCTCAGTGGCATAGAGCAACACAGATTTGTAAAAGCTTGTTCCAACCGTGATGATTGTGTTATTGTTCTAATGTTCCAGATAACCATTCTTATACTTGTTCGATAGCCACTTTGAAGTGCTACAGATTCCGATTAATTTTCTATTATTTGCGTATGGAGTTTCCGCTTCGGCAAGCAACCCCCCATAAAGTTGGCGTACAATACACTCGGAATTTTCTCTAGCCTGCTACTTGATTTATATCACTTATAGTAAGTCATGAGAGCATCGTCGGTTATCGGCAGGCGTAACGATTTAGTATAATAATATGAAAAACTAAAATGACAAAATGAGTAGAGGATGCTTCGTTTATAACTCAAAATCTTTAATGAAATAAGAGTTGTGTTTGATCTTTGTATATTCATTGAATAATAATGATATTTTTATAAAATCTGCAAAGTGTCTGACTGTTGTGCCTTGGAGGTCTCTTCCGGTACCAAAAATGAATACATATTCCTTCAGCAAATAGCCAAATTTTTTACTTCCTTTTATTTCGAATGATAAAAAATAATTTTCTATATTCGCTAAAGTCTGCTTGTACTCAGATCGCAAACCTACCAAAAATATGTTCATTATCTAGTTAATAGATACATCAATATGTACCGAACAGAAACTTAGTACCGAGATAAAATGTAAATAAACATATGAAATACATAATTTTCACTATTCCTGTTTTGGTATTTTAACTCATTAATTTAACAAGAAGCTATAATTGGAGCAAGTATTTGACACTTCAGCTAACAAATAATGATGACAATATTTTGATGTCATTGAAAACATTAAACACAAAGTAAATTAAATATCTGCTTGGAGTATAAACTATTTCTTTTTAAATTATTACTGTGGTTGATGTCAATTATCCTACTCACTGACACGTCAAATGTTTCACTCACAAGCACCACTATTTTACTATGAGATAAAAATTTTTTTTACGCGTAATCTGTTTAAAATAAATTCACTTTGCTTCGCGAGGGCTTGAACCGTTTATCTAATGCGTAAGGTCGAGATCCACAAGACTGAAAGAATATAATATATATATATATAGTGAGTAAATGAGTAACTAATGTAAAAATTATATTAAAAAATTAAATTATATTAAAAAATTACAGTAAAAATATTACTGTACACTGTAACAAACACATCGATAAATCTAACTTTAATATCCGATTGTAAATACCGAAGATATGACAAAAAAATTAAAAAGGCAAAAAAAAAAAACATAAAAATCGTTTTAATATAGCAAAAGTTTAATGATTTTTTGCGGGCTTTGATTTTTTTATATTAAAGTGGAACATTATGGTTGTACAAACTGAGATCTGGTGGGTAAATATTAGAACGGCATATTTGAGGTCAATGACCATTAAAGCAAAACATTAATCTCTTTGGGACAAATCGGATGCGGAAAATATAATGCAAAATGTATTTTGGCGACCCCTACGTTCGGCAACAAAAAATGAAATTTGTTTTTCGAAACTGCCTTGCAACAATACATTAGCCCAATTTACAATGTTGTGAAAATAGTCTTGCATCGTATCGTTTGCAAAGTTGTGTAGCATATTTTTCCTCTACACTAACAAAATATAAAGATATACAATTGCTACTCTTGTACAAAAACGTGTAGTTTATATTTACACTTCATTTTGCAACAAAAAATTTAGAGAATTCAAAGAAGATTGAGCGACTAAAAAATTAAGAGAGGAATTTCATGTTTTGCAACATGTTTTAAGAAAACAGCGCTCATAATTAATTGTAAACATTTACAATTGCATAAATTTGCAATCTCAAATGCACAACATTGTGAATTGGTGTATTATATTCGGTGGTATACGGCGATTTTTTTTTTGCCTGTATGGCGAGGCGGTCTACTATACATATGTATGTAGTTTGTGTTGAAGAGTATGTAATTCTTGAGACATAAACAAGCTTCCTCTTGGCACGTCTTTTATAAAAATCAGCTTGTAACACACCGTATTCGAAACCTGATTTCGAAAAAGAGAGTTTTCGAATAATTTGAAAACAACAATTAATCGATTGAAAACTTCGTAATCGTACATGCATTACTATTATTTTTTTCAAAAAGCATTTAAATTTCATTTCATATGGAGGGGTCAGAGCTGAAGTGAGCAAAGCCACAAAAAGGCGATTCGAAGATATTTTGAGTTTCAGTAAATGAACTGCCATTAACTTCTAGATTGAATATTTAATTTATATTATTTCTTTTACCATTATCTTAAAAACGAAATACTTTTTTACTTAGTCTGTTACAGAACTAAACAGCGTTAAACTTTGGAGACAATTTTGTACTAGTTTTGAAATTTTTCATATTTTATGACTTGCTTCACTTCAGCTCTGAGTCCTCCATATAAGTGATTCACACAAATATAATTTTTGTGTTCAGCAGCGTAGTTATTTATCACTTTTCGTAGAGAAATGTTTATTAAAAAGTATAATCATATGTTTACAAATTGATTGATTGTCGTACAAAACGATCGAATATATTGAAAATATACGATCAACATCAGTCGATGCTACTGTTTAATCTTGTTCAACGTTTGAAGGCCAACGATTAAAAACTTTGTTAGGTTTTTCAATAAATATTGTATTCTTAATATTTTAAAGTTTTTCTTTTAAGTCTTCAAGGACGGATAAACTTTGATTAAAAGGAAGTCCTTTGGTTTCCAGTTTGATTAACTGTGGAAAAAATTCAAAATTATCTTTAAAGTATGCTAAGTCTGTTTTTGCCAATAAATTCTTAAGTAAAGCCTTTGCCTCACTATCAGAGAGCTCATTTAAAACGCTGCTTATTTCTATTCAGTTATCGCAATAATATATAGCAGCCTTCATCCAAGATCCCCATCTACTGGATCAGGGCTTGGGCATATTGAATCCATTAAATTGTTACGAGAGTGCGCCTGGAAAATAATTAAGATAATAAGTTTATTTGGAAAAAACTACATACTTTGTATGTATATAGTTCTACCTTAAGAAAAATGGCTTTGCAACTTGCAACAAGTGAGTGAACATTGCAAAATATAAGCGAACAAAATCTGCAATTCTATGCAGCCCATGAGCCAGACATATAACATACAACATTTTTGGGTAAAAAAATTTTAATGCTCACATTGTGGAGCCCATATATGGAGCTGCTTGAGTTATCAAAAACAATTTTTGTTAAAAAGATTTGCTAATTTGCGTAATATGCAAATTTTTTGCAAGTAATATCAAAAATGTTTTTTTTTTTTTGGAAAAAATATGCAAATGAATATTTTTCATGCAAAAAGTATAAAAAACTTGCCCCGGCTTATTAATAATAAGACAAACAATATAGATTTTTCGAAATTTTCCATAATACTCCAATACTACTTCGCAATTAGTTACCCAGTTCATGAATATGAATGTTAATATTTTCAAATTAATTGCTATTTTTTCTAAGTTCAATAGTTTTTGTTTTCTTGCTCCATATAAGTATAGAATATACTCGCATGTATGCTTGTACATACATAACAATAGGAAATATCTATGTGTTACAAAATATACTAACGTGTGTGGTATATGTGTATGGTGGTTGCATACTAATTACTTTTATTCATGTAAACATGGATTTCCGTAAATATCTTCTAAAACAAACTTTTAGCCAACCATTCTTTGATCCTAAAGTTTGAACAAAAAGCAACCAGAACACTCATTATAATTATTATATATTTACTCGTATATGTACATATGTAGTTATTATAATTATTCATTAAATTTATGCCTTAAACTCATATTCATTAATGACCTCAGATAAACCAAGAAACACCATACGCTCGCACACAACAGACTTTAAACAATTCAATATTTATGGTCATAGAAGAAGGGGAAGTGTTAATGATTTTGCTGGAAGTACAATTGAAAACCAAACAAGAACTTAATGCTTGTGTACATCATTGTTATTAAAGTCTTTTAGTCAAAATGGATTTTGTTTGTTTACTTGTGCACTTTACACAAAACTTATTATATGAGAATTTTTGTTTTCTTCGTCCAACTAATCAACTACAAATAAAATAAATTTGCATCATTTACAATGAAGTTGTTAGTGTGTATGAGAAATTTAATAAGCTAGAAGAAATGCCAACTACATATCAGCCATAAAATTTATGGTTTTTTATGCTCACCAGAAAATTGGAATGGAAGGTATTTTGGTTTCATTGTTCCGTTTGAAACGTATAAGAAAAGGGTTTAATTTTTTTAATCTAAAATGTATAAAACTTATAAAATTAAAACGTGAAAATAACATCGTTCAACAAATTAAAAACAAAAATACAAATTTTTATTTCGTAATCATGTTACCGTTTTAAAGAAACCTCAAAGTTTCTGAGGACTAATCTAAAAAAAATGTACGAGTATATATATATTTTAAATACTATTTACTATCCCATTTATATTTATATCAGAGATGGAAAAGTTGATACGATAGTACTTTTTTTATAATAATAACGCTTCCTAGTATATCTCAACATACGAGAAATAGTGAAAGCATTTGAAAATGTTACAATATCTTTAGATTGTCTTTAAATATGATTTAACATACCTCCCGTACCAGCTAATAAAAAAAATTTATTTGAAGTTATGAATGATTTGACTGCACACTCGGTACCATGAAAAAACTCCCAAATGAAATAATTTCCATTCAAAATTAGAAAAAAAAAGCCAACCGGAAAAAATTAAATGACATCTAAGATGCAAGCTTAAATAATTTGCAAGCTGCAGGCGGGTAATAACTAAAAATAAAAAAATTATATAATTCCCAATGGAAGAATCTCAATGGAAATTAAATAATAAAATTAAACAATAAAATGAGTTCTAAGAAAATTAAAAATAATTCCACATACAAAAAGTCTTGACAGAAATTTAATTAAATTGTATGAATTGTATGAAATGCAATTATGTGATAAATAAAATAACTCACATAGAAATGAAACAAGTCTCAATGAAATTAAATAAGTATTAAACAAAAATTAATTAACTGCCAGTTTTAATATTTTCTCGATTAAAAAGCCTCCAAAACTGTATTATCCCCAAACAACAGACATCTGAAAGCAAATGATTCACAGCTACTATATTTTTCTGTGTGTTACTTTATTTAAAAATCATTTAAATGTAATTTCTGAAATATTTTATTTTTCAAACAGATATTTAAAATTATTTAATAATCAATTAATTGCCAATTATGGGTTGTAATTTTCAAAAAGGAATCATCTAGATTCTACTTGAATGCCTACGTGTAGATGGCAGCCACGTAAACCAACTATGGGTTGTAATTGAATTTTCGAATTTTTTTTACTTTTAAATGATAAAACTTTTGATTAATTGGATTAAGGCGAAGGGGGCTTTAAGTACAAGTATCTTTTCAAATCTACATGAAATATGACTATCGGTCAGTATCATAGCCCCGAAGATCAAAATTAGTCTCTCTACGCTTGAAAAACGTTAAGAAACGCTTATATCGGACATCGAATCTTGTTATCAGCCGTCTTGGCGATGCCTCGGAGCTGCGATTTGCCGCCACAAACTTTTTCTTTTGGGCGACGTTAAAAAGGGAGCTATGCAAATATTCCGAAACCGATCCCCATCCGTTTTGCAAAATTATACTGACCGAATAAACTTCTGCAAAGCGCAAGTCGTGGCGCAAGTC
This sequence comes from Gymnocheta viridis, assembly GCA_956483585.1. Taxonomy (NCBI): domain Eukaryota; kingdom Metazoa; phylum Arthropoda; class Insecta; order Diptera; family Tachinidae; genus Gymnocheta; species Gymnocheta viridis. The sequence goes on along the minus strand of OY101440.1, from coordinate 24,265,148 downwards.
ATATGAATACACAAAAAGAAATGGCAGAGACAAAGGCTGCACAATGTATTTTTTAAACTAAAATCTAATTTGTGTCAATTTGAAATACTAACAACCTCTGACACAGTAGTTTTGTAAAGGGTGATTTTTTATTTTTGGCCTATAATTTAACCAGGATTCGACTTACAAACGAACAACACATGCAGATTATTGAATTTTATTATAAAAATTCATGATCGGTTAAGAAAGTGCATCGTACACTTCTTAAATTTTATGGCCAGTTTTGAGCGACCTTCTAAGGAGGCTGTTCAGAATCTTGTGACTAAATTTCGAAACAAATTTGCATTTATGGACATTGAACCACCAACACGCATACGTAGAGTACGGAGAGAAGAAAATATTGTAGCTGCATTCGCCGCTACTGCCTGACCTGTTGGGTCTGTTCGCAGCAATTGGGCATCTGTTACTCAATTACGTGGTAAATATTGCGGAAGGACTTGATAATAAAACCTTTTAAAATACAGCTTATGCTCTATCACAACGGCTAAGTTTTGGTGAATGGGGGCTGGAAAAGTTGGATGATGAGCAGCCGGAATCATTGTAAGAACTGCCAATGTATCCCAAACAATGCACTGTTTGGTGTGGATCACATCATTGGACCGTACTTTTTCAAAAACGACGATGGCAGGAACGCTACCATGCGATGACTACAAACTTTTTTTACGCAAAACTGAAGAACTGCACTTGGTTGACATGTGGTTCGAACAACACGGTGCCACATGCCACACAGCACGCGAAATAATGGCTCAATTGAGAGGCGAGTTCGTTGAATAATTTATTTCACGTTTAGGGCCGGTCAATTGGCTGCCTAGAACGTGCGATTTAATGCCTTTAGACTATTTTAAATGGAGCTATAGTAAGGCTCATGTCTATAGGGACAGGCCCGCAATGGTTGAAGCACTGAAAGCCAATATTGAGGAATTAATTCGTAAGATAACGTCCGATATGTTGGAGAGAGTATGCGAATGTATGTATGTTAGCCGCGGTCTACATTTACATGAAATCATATTTAAACATTGAAATATATAGATCGTTCGATCGGATCAAATTAAGATTTCATAAATATTTTTAAATTTTATGTGTTTTTCTTTTTAATTCAAATCCGAAAGCTCTTAAAAAATCATTCATTATAATAATACAAAAATTACTCTAATTTTGTTTGGTTAATTTTACTTTGAGTTCGAATTCAATACGTGTATCGGCATTAGTATCGTCGATATATTTTTGGAACATCGGTATCGTATCGGCAAAAAGGCGTACCGATGCATATCTGCTATTTTCTATCCCACTTAGTATGTTTATATCCTTCTAAGCAAAAATGAATGATCAAAAACTAGGTTAAAAACCTTTTGTTTCAATAACTTTTAATATCTTTTACATAAATGTCTGAGAAAAATTTCTTATATGCAGAATTGAATTTATTGTAACATACATATAAATTTTGTCTCTCTAGAATTTTATTTGTGTTATGTTTGTGAATTTCTAAATTTTGTTAATTACTGGAGTTTAGTTTTTGTTGCAAAAGGTCTTGGCATCGTTAAATTCAAAATGGTGTATATATACATAATAATAGTATCGCAACTGCATTGTTATTAAAATAGTAATTAGTTTTCAAGTGGCCGAATTGAAATAGAATTTAAATCTCTTCTGTGTAGCAAACTTTATGGCGATGTTAAACTAAGCTCGAAATTTTGTAGGGCATAATAAATAAGTTTGTTTGTTTTATATTTACAATTATAATTTGTACTTCGTTTTTAATTATAAAATAAATAGACATTTGTGTTCATAAACTTTTATATAGACAAATATTGTGTTTTGCATATTGCAACAAGAAATATTTTTAAAATTGTATTAAAATTATGATTGTAATTGCAATATATAGACTTTTATAATAATGTTTCTTCCGCCTGATAAATCTTCCTTACTTAGTTTATGTTGTTGCCAGTTAGTCGTCTGTATTTTTCTTCATAATGAGTTTTGGTCATTTTAATGAGTTTTCCAACTTATATGCCATTTGCGTATGACTTGTAATGACTTTATGTATTTATTTACTATGTTACTAATTAATGCAAATACTATTTTGCTAATAAATGTCTTTTAAATATTTAGTAAATAAACAATAAATGTGATTGCAAACAAATAATTGTTAATCTATGCTGCTAAAAGTTCATTTTAATATAATATTTTTTTATTTTAAATACAAATATTATTGAATGGGTACATCCTTTTTGGTAGGACTTAGTGTAAATTATATTAACTAACAAACAAAAAGAAATAAAAAACAAATTATTTTTTTAATTTCCTTTGTTAATGGACAGGAAAGGATTGTCTGTCAAATTTCACAATTCAGACGTCGACGTCGAGCAGAATATTTATTTGAAAAGCTCTCATTATTTTGAGCTATTTCCGGCCGTTTTGTGGAAATTGCACTTAAAAATTTTAATTTTATTAAAAGAGAAGTAGGCTAGTTTTATTTTATAATAGAAATGCATAAAAGCATAAAGTACAAGAAGTACAAAGGCCTCCCATTGCTTATGTAGATGTCTGTCAATCTATTGCCGGATTTTATATCGTGATCCGTAAAAGCGACCGACCAGAAACTAATACTTCGCACGAAGCACATTTATAAGCAATAGTTTTCAGTTTTTATTATACACCTTGCTTCGCAATATGCTTCCAGAAGGCATAAGCTTTGTTCGGGATGTCCAAATCGAGAGAACTCTTATTTAATTTAAACAACGTTTCACAGCTCAAAATAGCGCTAAAATCAAGTCTCTTCGTCTTGTTGAATTATCTAATTGTATCATCGTTAAATATCGATGTTGCTGAAGTAGTTAGCTCAGTTTTTACCGGCGCACAGTGGTTGCGTCTACATGACAAAAATAAAAAAAAAATCCTAACATATTGAGCATGTAGCGAAATAAGTAGAGACTTCAATTGTTAAAATACGTTTAATAAAACTCCCTGATTAAAATTATTAAAAATGGAAATTAATGTGAATGACGTTGACATTGTTTTTATAAAAAAAATTAGTTAATAAATTGTGTTGTGATTTTCATAAAATAAAGATTTTTAAAAATAATTTTTTCACACGGTTTTTTAATCACCGTGAAAATGATAGAGTTTTAGTTTATTTCCCAATCGTAGCCATGACCGAATTGGTTTATATTTTGCAGTTTTTTTGTATTCAATATACTAAAGGCAGAATTAGTTTGTACGTTCTGTTCTGTTACGAATCAGCTGTTTTGTTTCTGTTCAATTGAGAAACTGTATGTGTGGTTTGTTGTTACTTTTTCGTTCTGTTCTGTTGCGGACTATTCTGTAGAAAATAGAATACGACGTTAAGAGTTTGTATGTATTAGTTTTTTATGGAATTAAATATTACAAATTTTGTTTAAAAGTCAGAATATTTTATTTTAATTCAAATTATTAAAGATTTATATATATTTGTCAATTAAAAACATTTTGCAAACATTTACAAAATTCCTTCATATAATTATATCATCCACATGCAAAAGTTCAGACACAGAACAAGTAAGTTAGAAATATTTTCTATAGAAAAGAACGGCACAGAATGGCAACGAAAAGTATAAACTAATGAGGCCTTAATTCAACATTTTTGTTTAATGAGTTTTTGGAATTAGTGATTTATGTCGTTTGATTTAATAAGAGTGACATTTTTGATGTTATTGAAAGGAATATTTTGTTTAATATATTGTTTTAAATTCTTTAATTCGATAGCTTAGAAACGTCCTGCCAGTGCATATTTCCACGCCTATTAGTTTTCGAGATTTGGTGCTTAAAATTCGATGAAATCCCAACAAGTGTTCTCACGAAGCAATCGAATATGTACATTGATTTTGAATGCGGAAGGTGCATTTTATGAATTATTAAAATGTGTACAATATTTTTGCAAAAGAATTGTTGAAAACAAAACATGGCGTAATATCAGAGGTTTTAAAAAATCATTAAGAATAGCTGGCTACGAACGAATTTGTGTCCTTTAAACTGAAAAGCGTATCTTCGTCACTTAAAGAACAAGCATTAAAAGCGAATAAATGTGGTCGCCTTACATCGAGATTTCTTAATTTTTTTTAAGTTTGAACGGCACATTTTTTAATATATTTCTCAAATGTATTAAATATGTACATAGTATGTATATTAGGGTGGACCGATTTGTAAGGACATAAATTTGTCGATATATTGTCATAGATTTTTTGATATCTTTTGGCATGAAGAAAAAAACGTCCACCACGACATATCAAAAAAAAAATCATTTTCGAGGCGCCCAAATTTAAATTTTTTTGTACCTTTTCTCAACTTCTGTATATTTGTAAGTTTTTTTTTCACACATTTATTTTCTATTGGAAAATAATAACAATTAATAAGTAATTTAAATTTTCATTAAAAATAATACATTTTTATCAAAAATAGTGCAATATTAATTCAAAATAATAAAAATTCAAAAATAAATTTCACCTTGGAAAGGTAATATTTAAAAGAAAAATTATATTAGCCGAATACGGTTTTTATTACCTACTAAAAACCTTATAAATAAAAGTAGAAAAAAAATCAAAAAAGGGAAGTTTGGGCGCTTCGAAAATGATATGTCGTAGTGAAACTTTTTTTCCTCATGCCGAAAGGTATCGAAAAATCAATGGCACTAAATGGATACAATTAATAAAGTGCTAAATTTCATAAGAACATATGGTATTCTGATAAAGGCACAATGTTGACTTAAAGTATTGGACTATAAGCAAAATGAAAAATATTATTATTTATATACAACAATATATATGATTCTTAAAATAAAACCTTGTTTTCTTCGCCGCCGATTTCTAAATTCGATTTGGACTTTTCACCCACCACAAAATTCTCTTCCAATAATCACTTTCATATTGATGTATTCGTTATTTGCTAATTATTTGTCACTGAGCACTTCTTCCAACCAACGCTCAATAATATTAATTATAGATGTAATTTTTACTAATTTGCTATTTATAGAATCGAATTGAGTAACAATTTATATGAAAACCATTTAGTTATTCGAGTGGTTTCCATACATATTATCTATTCAAGTTGATTGCTTGGATTCTATCAATAGCACGTAAAACAATAAAAATTCATTAACTAATTTAATCTTAGATACTGTGTTTTGATAAAAAAAATAATATAAATCACTTCATTAAAATGTGTCGTAGTTACATGTCCGTAGTCTCTCAGAATCCAAAAAAAAAAAATCGTTTACACTCGTCAAAGGGTGAGCATGATTACCTGTATCATCGACGAGTACTGACGCGATGCTATGGGTAGAGAGTGGAAGATACAGGGCCACGGGACCATTAGTGATGCGCATGCGCTTAGTTATACCCACCGGGTGTGTCAGAAAATTCGAATAACTTTATTCTCCGTTATTGTTTTTCGTTGCATTTTCGAGTATCTGTCACATTGCACGTCCCCCAATATCAGATCATATCGAAACTATATAATGAGCTTACGTTAAGTATTTTTTACTAAAGCGGTGCGTGAGACCATGTGTCACCGTGTATGTAAGTAGAATAATCAAGGGTTAGTTTATCAAGGATGAATTAGGTATACCAATTTTTGTTTATTTTGTAAAAGTTCCGAATGCCGAAAAATTAAAAATCGCATTTTACTTTATGAATATGTAATTTTTTTCTTAATTTTAAAACATATACATATGTATATCTTAAGACATTGTCATTTTTAATGCTCTAGTTTTGTGAATTTTAATATTTAAATAAAAGCGCTTAATTTGATTAAATATCTGTGTATTATTGACAAAGAGCATAAATTAAAATTGATTAAATTAATATGATTAAATTAATATTAGCAACACATTTAGAAAAATCTGCAGTTAAAAACTGCGGTGCGTGAGACCTGTGGCACCATCGATTAAAGCCAAATGTGCGTCACCATTGGCGGGTTAATGATTAATGGTGGTTATTTTTTAAACGTAAATAGGTGCATTATAGATGATTATGAAATCTTTAATTTTTCCGTTTGAAGCTTTCAGGTACAAATGCCGATGCTTTGGCAATGTTTAGTTATTCAAATACATTATATTTTTGCATTACATAAACTCATTGACGATCTAGAAGGTTTGAAAATACTGCACTTCATTCCTTTATAGCTTTTCCAGTTTATGTTTGAGAGCTGCGTAACTCTATCGTTGACGATAGCAAAAATATAGGACAAGTAGTAACAACTTCGACAGGTTTCAGTTAAAGGGGAAATAATTGATAATTTCTAATTGCATAACGATATGCAGTAACTATTCTAGTAAGATGGTTGCACTTAATTCTGTTGTATTAGTTTTAAATTCTATTTCACCTAGTTCACACATCCTTGTTAAGTTATCTATTGTAAAATATTTTAGATTTTAGACAAAAACTTTAAGCTTAATACTGCAAAACATAATATTTAATACGCAGTATTTTTTTGGGTTCTCATATAAAAAGTAATTTTTTTTACTTTATTTATGTATGTCAATTACTTAGGGAATTGTTACTTGAGCAAAACATATCAAATAAATATATCATACTAATAATGAAAACAAGCAAAAAGAAAATAATATTTGAAGGATACTTTTCGACATCTTTGAGCAGAAAAACTAAAATCTTGAAAACAAACAACAATGATAAAAACTTAAAAGAAACTTAGTGGAAAGAAAACTCAACTTAAAAACAGTTGCGTTGCAACAATTGCATTAAAAATATTTATGATATGGCATTTTACACTACTCTGAAATCTATTAGATTTCAAATGAAATCTCTATCAAAATCTATATCGTTTATACCGGGTTTTTCGAGACATTTTTTTAATATTTATGCCAAAAGCAGTTAATTGGAATTTTAATTTTCAAATGTCTAATTCCATACAGAAATCATCATTAAAATGCGAAACAGCTGATTACCACACCCTTCAAAGAAATGTTATTGAACAGCGTGGTATTTTTCAGTACAATCGAGGAGAAACCATAGTTGCATCACTGAGTACTACGAGATTCCGCATAGATTTTGTCAAAATCTAGTGACGAAGTTGATTTAGTTCTGTATGGAAAATCTTGTTAAAATTAATAAAATTTTGCTCGAAATCTCGTAAGTACTAGATTTTGGTTCAGTGTAAATGCCATATAAAACGAATAATTTTGAGTTGAAGTAATGCAAAAGTACAAAGTGGTTGTACCTTTCAACCATTTTATTGGTCCATTCTGTACTAATGAAAGATAAAAATCTTTTGTCATGTTTCAAAAGTTCTAAAAAAATCAAAACGCCGAAGATCAGCCAAGAGCATTTGAAATACATACGTAGAAATGATTTTAAGGAGAGAAGGTTAATAAAACCATAACAAAAACCCTGCAGATAATATTGGACTACGTGGTCCATTAAAGCTGAAACGAACTAGTTACAACATGGTCCTTTGTTATGCAGTCATGAACTATGTCATTTTTAAACAAAAACTTATTGCTATACGACAATTATTCGTGCTTTCACGATCGTACTCGTTGCGAACCTAAATGTGGTCAACGCATTAATGACATGGAGTAGTTTTTGGGTTAATCGTATGTAATGCAAACCTGTACCATATGATCCAGCCTTACGACAACAAAACGTTGAAAATACCATGTTTTTTTTACATGAACTTGGACTCGTTTTGAACCACTCGCTGGTCATTTGCGGACTAGCCCAAATAGAAACAACGTTGTTTAGATGGCTGGGTTTTATGTAATTTCTAATTTTATTTATACAAATTATGGCCCGAAAAAGAATGCGACTATTTGTTTTATTGTTTTATTTATTTGTATTGTGGTTGCTGTTTATTATTTTTTAAGCAAAAATATTTTCTTATTTAATTCCCTCTTCAGTAATTAAATCTGACAGCTTGCAATCATGCAAGCCGTGTTTGTAAAGTCTATTAAAGAAATAAAACAAATATAAAAATAAACTTATATTTTTTATTAGTACAGTAAAACTTCCATAATCCGTATCTGTCCGTATTAGTGGATCGTTGGGACTACAGTTAAAATAAAATTTTAAACGCAATGCATAAATCTAAATATACATATATAATTTAATTTTATTACCGAAATGAATTCTTAATTCATTTGTGTATAATTTATTTACAAAACACATAAAGAAACATGCTGAAAGGGACTAAAAATAATCATTTTGAAAATAAAATTTTTTATATAATTTGCCAGCTCTATTTTTTAATTCTTTTAAAAATAAAATATTCCTATCTGTAGCTTTGTTTTGTTCGGGCCATAAAAAATCTTTTGAAAACAGTTCGCAACGCAAATTTTACCGAGAAAAACAAAACACTTGTCCGGACTATAGAGGAAAAATTTCTAAACTGTCCGAAACAATTAAATGTCCGGATTACTGGATAGTCCGAATTATAGAGTGCCCGGATTAGGGAGGTTGTGCTGTACTCTTAGATTTTGATGGCAACGTTATTTTGGATTTCGAAGAAACTAAACATTTTCTGTGAATTCTTTACCATCTGTCTACTTGATTACTTCCGTATACAACAGATTTGACTTATAACGTACCTTCGTCGCTGAAAGTATTTTTTATGTCATAAGAACAAATTTTTATCATTTGTATTTTTAATTTTGCTATTTACACCTCTATTTTATTTTTATAACTCATCAAAAGCTTAATAAATTTATGGGACACTTTTTAAATTTTTGTTTTATAATTTATAGTAGCTCTGGCGATTTTATTTCAATACGATTGATGTATGTTAGTAAACATTTGATTTAATCAACGTATTACAGCCCCTACTGTTTTATAAAATAAAAGCAAACATTCGCTAAAATGAAATAAATCTAAAACATGATTTCAACTTTAAATCTTACAAGAGTAAACAATATTTGAGAAAAAAACTTGCAATAAAACAAATACACACAACACAAACGACAACAATGCAAGCATCCTTTTTACCTAAAGTCTCTTAAACTATAAAGTCAAAAACTGAGCTGCGCGTGTTGGCTACCTACTTCAAGTTGGTACTCTTAAAATACGTTTTTTACCTCATATTTAATTTGGTACTTTTATTTTGTTCAATTGCTGCAACTTCGACAAGTATTTAATATTTTTTTGGTTTTTACGTTTTTCTTATGTGAGTGCATGTGTATGCGTGCGAGAAAGTAGAGCATTGTGTCAAAGGTCGTGTTGCTGTAAACTATGTTTGTATGTTGTTAAGTGCAAGTTCATAATGTTTACGACAACGACAACCAACGATGATGCCGATAACGACGACAGTGATAACAATAACATTGTGTAAATGTGAGCAGGCTACAGTGTAAATTATGTTGTTGTGTTTGTTGTTGACAGGCCCACAGTTTCTCAGATTTAGTTTTTTATTTCCTTGACTTGTCTTTAAAATACATTAATTCATGCTCACACTACAATGCAAATAAATTTACGTTGTTATATTTTTTTTATTCAAGGGCATTTTATTTTTCTTTATAAGAGGCAGGAGTATTTGCATGTGTATAATATATGTATTACTACTGATGTAACGAATATCAATTTTTTAGCATACGCAAATGAGAAAGCGAATATCTACACCCGATATCCTAGTACGTAGATTAAATTTATTGCTTTATACATATGGTTAAATTTTGAAAGGAGCTTACACAATTGTTATCGTTTTCATCTATCAGCTAAGGTTAATACGAGATACGACTAGTTAAGTACCTTCTTCATTTGACATGGCAATGTTAAAGCAATTAGTTTACTTAATTAAATTTAAATGCTAAAGTAGAAATAGTGTGGAGTAGGTTTTTCACATTGCAAGCCAAACACTTTGTGACCGTTGGTACAATTTCGGGTGTAATCTCAATTACAACTTAATTCTGCAATCAAATCATTTAGAGTTAGGATTGTACAATATGCCCAGTAACGTTGCAATAAAGTTGTGCAACCCGTCAAAAAATCAAAACTTTTTATCTTTCATACAACCAGCTTCGTACCACCAGCACACAAGTTTTACGTTCTCGTGCACTGTCTCCCCAAGCTGTACAACGATCGCAACGTTTATGGCTTGCGTAATGGAATTTCATTATCCGATCCCTAAAACGCAACTATTAATAACGCATTAAAATAACCATTCCATAGCTTCTTTGCACTGATTAAAATGATCAACCAAAAAACAAATTTGCCCACGAATCCAAAATGCGTTGGTATAAAATAAAAGAACTTCATATAAACAAAATCACAAGTTCAGGATTTTATTTATTAACTTCCTTGGGGTTTCTTCTTAACAGAAAGCTTGTAATTCTACTTGAGAGGGGTTTCAAGTTTTAAATGGACCGCTTTTAATATACAAAAAAGCCGGCATGAAGTAAAGAGAATTTAAAGAGCTACATAATTCCAACAAAATAACTCTCTTAAGCGACAAGTTTGAGAGTAAATATAGAAATAATGTTTCTCATAAGTATGAAGTTGCAACATAACTTTTGATATGTTGCCAACAAAATTTATGTGGAGTAGTAACACTTTTTATGCAGGACCAAGTAACAGAAGGCACAAACCAAATACAAGCGACTAACCAACCATCCACTAACTATCGTGTCTACTGCAAAGAACAGCAAATGAACAGAACAAATGAACGAACAGAACTTCAAAAACTTTAAATCCCAAGTGTTACAAGAAGTGTTGGTTGCATGAAGGTTGCGTTTGATGGACTCTTTTTATGCTTGTACTACAAGACCGAACGAGGTTTTGTTCAATCATTGTGTTTTTAGTTTCGTAATTTTTGTACTTTTTCGCTTCTTTTTGTGTTGTTGTTTTTGGTCGTATACATTTATCAACAGCTTCACAATAATATGCGAATTCAGTACTTAACGTCAATTCAAAGCGTGCGGTATACGGAAAGGGAATTTTAAAACGACTAAACGTAGTAGACAGCAATAAAAAGCATTGATATCTAAATGCATACGAAAAAACCAAAACATTTAAGGATATAAAATAGGATTTTCATAAAATTAAAAGTGCAATCAATGTAAAAGAAAATAACAAAACAAGTAAATTTGAATGGTTTTTTTTAATAAAAAAGAATTAGAATATTGTGCAGAAAGTCGACATCTTTGTGTATGAGGAATGTCATTGCAAGCCTTATTGATATATTCTTTTAGTTAAAGCGTGACCAAAAACACCCACAAAAAATCGTATTCAACTACTTTGTAAACTTTTTTAGAATAGTGTGATTGTTTGTTTTTTTTTTTTTAATTTTTGTTGACTTTTATATGAGTCAGTTTTTTTTTTTGTAAAGCAATTTTTATAATTTTTAAAAATGGGTGGAATTTTTTAACCTTAAACTAAGAAGTAGTTAATAAATTTTAGTACTTTGATTTGTATATTCTAGGTTTTTGGCAATAAAAAATTAACACTTACTTGAACTTTAGCAAATCAAATTAAAATAAAGCAAATTGTTTTATGTCTCACAAAATAACATACATATACAGTTAAAGGTTGCAGTAACTGTAATGCTTCCTAACAAGGAAAGGCCTATAAGCTCCTTAGTAAAAGCGTCAAAACTTTTGGAAAAGCTGCTTTGTTTAATAATTAATTAACGTTTATTTAGCTGTTCATTACACAAAACATAGAAAAGGATAACAAAATCAGTGAACATCTCCCATTTATGGTTCATGAAATGAAATGGTTTTACTTCACGGATCATCAAAGACAGTAAGTAGCTCATGAGTTGAACACTGTCGTAATGAGCCTTTTTGCCGTCTTTCTAGAATATAGCTACGGAGCCAGGCTGTTCGTGAGCCCATTTATGAGCCTTTGATCTAACACCTTTATTTCTGACAAAGATATAAACATGTTTTACGTTAAAAAACAAAAATTTAAACATTTAAAAAAACACATACAAATAACGCGTAACTGTCACGAAATGTATTTACACTTGCATTGTTATTTCTGTACAGAAGTTAATATTTTTGTTAATTTCAATAATAGATAGATAGAATACGGGAAGATCTGGTCCAACGACCGGCAATGCGACACTTGATGGATACATTGTGGCAAGGATCTGAAAATTAATTAAATCAATCTCTGGATGACTCTCGTTGAGAAAGTCAGCACAGATTTTGGGGAAGCCCGCATTATATCATCCGAATTTCCCATGTTGACATAAGTGCACAGAACAAACAATGTCATATACTCTGTGATAACGATTTATGTGTACTGTTCTATGTAAATGTGCGTACATGAACATGATTCAATAAACAAAATTTTTTTAAGTTTCTGTGCTGACGAGTTTCGTATATTTGAAAAACAGAATTAATTGTAATAGTATTCGTTGAAAATATTTGTTTATTTTTCTAATACGTTTCAAAAAAGTTGTATTATTGTTAAACGCAGTATTCAAATCAACGCAAAGATTTTTCGATTTCATTTATATTAAAGAAATAATATTATTTTTCTATGTGGCATTAATTGTTGACAATTGAACTGTGCTGGGTTTTATTTTTAAAGAGCTTTTGCATGATATTTTAACACACATTTTTAAGACTTATATTGATTCATGTGACCATTAACAAATTCTTTACAAAATTATAAGCTGTATACAGAATTTTAAGTTCATAGAAAGAGGTTTTCGGTTTTCTCCTAAAATAAGTAATTTTATGACATAAGCGGATATTTTAAAAGTGTTTTTTTTTCATTAAAAAATGCACTATAAAAAATATTTTCAAATAATGCTTTTAGAGTTAAGATTCTCTTTTCATTCGGTTGTCTTGATTACAAAACAAAAGTAAAAAAATAAATAAATATATTTACTGAAGTTAAGTGTTTTGAAAAACAGATATCAGAGTTTTAAGTTTGGCAAAAATTTGTTTCTAAAGAATATAACTGAGTTATACGAATTAAAAGGCTAAACTAATCTTCAAGCTAAATTTATTAGAGACAGATTACCAAAAGTTCGCAAAAGAAAATTTTTATAATATTTGTTTTTTACTATTTTTGACCTTTCTTTGTTTCTATTTTGTAATTTTTCTTTTAATTAGTCATATTTATTTATTTCATAGCATATCACATTCGAATTTCGTTTACAATTCAGTAAAGATAGCGATAATAAAGGCACATTTTTGTTGGGTTCCTTTCTGAATATTAAGCAATGATTTTCATAGAGTCGAATATAAATTCCTTATAGAAAAAAACTTTAAATAAATTTTAAAAATTATTGAATACAGAATATTTTTTGTTTACTTAACACTCGGCCGATGTCCCTTAAACATGGAATACATTGTGCTGCAACTAGGAAAATTTTTTATCAGAAAAAAGGTAAAGGGAGCTGAGCTTATGGACATTCGATTTCAACTTGGCCGTATTGAAAGTAGGGAACCCTTCCAGAGAGCTCTTATGCCGTACACGAATTGTTGGACAAAAGAACGAATTTTCTGTGTTACGCGTTATACAATTTATTGGCAAATGGAGTGTGGCATCTGTTGTACCGTCTTAAAGAATGCTTCTTTTGAAACTTGAAAATTGCGATTTTGCCATCGAATATCACAATGAATATACGCATTATGTCATTCAGAGTTGTTTGCAAGATCGTGATCAAGTGTATCATTCATATTTCTCCTCAATAATCACAATCTCCGATAGGATTGGGTTATTACTTAATGAATGCGAATAGCGAAAGCTGAAATGAACTGCACAAGAATATATGGGATAGAAAGAAAATTTGACATAGAAAATAATGTAGAAAAATAGGGAGTATAATACGAGATAGAGAGAGAGAGAAAGAGACCTCAGCCTTGTGTTACTCCTGTATAATATTCACAAATTAGTCAGATCAAATTTGGGATACTTCTAAAAGTGACTTATAAATATTTGGTCCTTTAAGTTTGTGTGCTAAAAAGGTTTAAAGTTATGCCTTGAAATGTGTAGGATTTTTCTTTAGCTAATAAAAATTTTCTGAAATGTTGTGTATATGAATATTTCTTATAAATAAAGTTTTATATGTTGCCGCTCCTAACGAATGAATCAAAATGTGTTTCTTTTTTTAAACAAGTTTCCCATGATACACCATTAATTATACCAAAAACAAATCCATTTGCTCAAGATGCTCCGGTAGAGATAGTGTACTATATAATTAATATAGTGATATTGGCTTGGATACCTACGGAATATATTAGACAATATATGTATTTACATTGTTCATACACAAAGTGCCCACATGGACGGAATCACAATTCAAGAAGAAAAATTTCTCCTCTAAATAAACAATTTAGTTATAAATAACATCAAATACAGCTGTTATTTACTTACTTTATATCTGCATTGTAAAAAAAAGCTTCCACATGTTTTCGTAATTTTATGTATCTTTTAAAAAAATATTTTATTTAAAAACTTTATATTATTTCACTAAAGGAATTGCTTTTATTAAGACTTTCTAAATTTTCTATGTAATATCTTAGTTTAATTAATTTGCTATCTGAATTTTAAATGTTGCTTTCTTAGAGTTCGAAATTAAAATCAGATTGAGCTTAAATATCTACGAGAATTATGAATAGGCTAAAAACATTTTCTTAATTAAATAGCAGATTTTTGTTTACCAAGACGGACAAAACGTTCTCGAAATATAAATTTTAATAGCAAGGGGAGCGACTAATGCCGTTTTATTTTCTAAAACAAATGTAACATTTCTTTTATTTTTATCCAAAAAAAAAAATAGAAATTTAAAGTATTATTAAGACAAAAATGTTGCCATGTTAGTGTTTATAACAAATTCACTATTTCAAAAAATTATTATACTGCACATATGTAAAATATGTTGCATTTTTGTGTAGAAAAGCAAACGCCATAACATACTTTTGTTTTATAAGTCAAGATCAGTGCTATTCAATGTAATTATTAAACATTAAAACAAAATTCCCATTCTCTTTTACCAAAGTTTAACAAATAGATTATTATGAAAAATTCGTGTTTTCTTTTTAAGAAAACCATTCAATTCACTTTTCCCTACAAACCAAAAAAGTTCCTATACATATAATTGTTAATATTATTCCAACAGTGTAGTTGACTTTTTGAAAAAAAGAAATAAAAATATTTAACAAACGGAAATACATATTTTGTAAAATATTACTGCAACTGATTGTGGGCAATTTAAATTCGTTTGCATATTTATGTTCTAGTGTAAATCCACAAATGTAAACAGCCGTAAGCAATACAGAATAAACTTCAACAGCCAACATCAGCAACAAGAACAACGAAACCAACAACAGCAACAACAAAATCTACAACCGCAATAAACAAACAACAAAACAAAAGGATACATTTACATTAATGAAAATTTTCCAAAAAAGAAAATATTTAATTTATATATTACGTATTGTACGATAACGCAACTTCGCTCGTTTCCTTTGATTCATATGCTTTTATTTGCAAGGATCCTTGCTACCGCCGTGTGTTTGGCTCAGTGTTTGTGTATGTAAACGTGTGAAATTATTTAATACTACTCAATGATTGTGTTTGTTTGTTCAATAACAGTCGTATTTATTTGTTAATTTTTATTCAACAATAAAAAAAACAACAACAAAGAAAGATACCACCAACAGCATTAATAAAAAAAAGTTTATAAACTGATTTTTTTTTGAATCTGCAGCCGGAATCCCATAATATTATAATATCCAAAGTTTTCTTAATACGAATTTACAATGAAAAAATAAAAATAAAAGTGTTTGTGTGTTTATGGTGATTCAATGGCATTAACAAAGTAAACAAACACTAAAACAACAATAATGATTAAAATTTTTAAATAATAATGAGATAGATATTTAAGTTACCTTAAATTAAACATAAACCAATTTGTTGAACAAAATATCTTGAAAAAATTATATCGGAAGAAACTAAAAAAACAAAAAGTACAGAATTAAGTTAAAATTAAAGCAGTAAAAATGTTTTAATTAAATGCACAGAATAGTTTTTGTTCTGAAAAATATTTTCCACAAATTAAGTTATTAAAATTGCTTGAGGAGTTTATGTTGCATCAATAGCCAAGGTAAGTTAGCAAAAATTTATTTAATTAATATATATTTTATACAGAATTAACACAGGAAAAAATCATTATTAAAATGATTGATCAGCTTAAGTCACAGTATAGGGTGGCGGAAAATAAACAAACAGCATGTACTTTTCTATTGGCAATTTTCAAAGTCTTCTTAAAAATCTCAAAAGTAAGTGAAA
This sequence comes from Gymnocheta viridis, assembly GCA_956483585.1. Lineage (NCBI taxonomy): Eukaryota > Metazoa > Arthropoda > Insecta > Diptera > Tachinidae > Gymnocheta > Gymnocheta viridis. Next base: position 24,248,880 of record OY101440.1, on the reverse strand, counting down.
CACACATTACAAAAAACAAGTTATATACTATTGAAACCTATTGGTTGTTTCATTTCTTTTGCGCCACTATATATGGAATTTTCTAATGAGATCTTTAATTAAAAAAAGCTAAGTTTGTACAAACAAACATACTTATAATTTAAAATTCTTTCTGTAACATATACTTTTTAAATAATCAAAGGAAAACACATGTATTTATTTGAATTTACTTATTAAAACTTGTCCAAAAACATTTCTATTATTCTTGAGGTCACTGTTTTCATAAAAATCATCCAAATTTATTTCATCTCGATATTTAGTTACCCTTTAGGTAACTTCTTCAGGGGGAAGAAAATCAATAAACAATTTAAATAACAAATTTTAACAAATTATTAGTCAACAATTTCTTTTACCGTTTTGGTTTAAAAATTGTTTGTCAATTGAAAAGTTTTTTTGAATTTTTTTTAATGAGGAAATGAACTAATTCTTAAAATTTGAAAACACTAATATTGTATTATTTCATTATATTATATATTTACTTCTTTACCCTTGAATATAAAATGTCTATAATTCTGTGCTACACTATCATTATCAGCTCTAAAATTAATTTCTAAATCAGACTGTACATTAATTATTATAATTGACTATTATAATTATTATAATTTTAAACCAAACCGGAAAAAGAACTTCTTGACTAATGATTTGTTAAGTTTTTTTGTTATTTAAAGTGTTTATTGCTTTTTTTTCCTCCTGAAGAAGTTACCCAAAGGGTAACGAAATATCGAGATAAAATAAATTTGGAAGGTTTTTATAAAAAATTGACCTCAAGCTTAATTTAAAGAATGATATAAATATTTAAAAATAGGTCGAAAAATTATATAGTTATCCTAAAATATTTAGTTATACTATTTAATTGATAACGAGCAAACTTATTGTAATAACCCACCTAAATAATTATTACTATAACTACCAAATAAGGTTTTTTTGTAAAGTTATTTAAAGTGCCTTCACAGCAACCCTCGCTGTTTTTTATAGTCGTCACGACCGAAAACCTCGGTTGTTTCGTTTGATATGAAATTAACATTTTTCACTTACTTAACTTTGAGCAGCAGAGCAAGAAGCGTTAAATAGCTAACAGAAGAATACTTACCGCAGAGCCCCTGTAGACTAATAGAAAGAGTACTAGACTTTTAGACCGGGGGTCGCAGGTTCGATTCCTGCCTAGACCCTGGGTGTTTCTGCAGATAAGCCAAAATAGCTTCGCAGTTTGTAATTGTTCTTTAAAAAAAGCTCCCCTTACAACCTGAATTATAATTTTGTATTCCTACTTTGTGTAACTATATTTATTAAAAGAAGTTTAATAAACCCAATTAATGGAAATAATATACATACATAAATAATTACTAGTTAATTATTCCCTCTTTTACCCTTAATTTATAATTGTTTATTAAAGATTATAATTTATAATCTCCCCTCTAGAAGCCCACTGTTCCTGTCACAACAGCCTTGACCTTTTCCCTTTCAGAAGAGGAGATTAATTAAGATTGGCGTCTACCTCATACACATACAAATTTTGATGTGTTAAAAACGATTGTTTTAAGCGAAACCATAGGATGTTTATTTATTTGTAAAGAGGAAGGTATGCCAGTAATAATAGAAAATAATATCGGCCAAATATTATCAATTTTCACATTGGCAGCTGTATGACCTCGATAACCTCACGATTTCCATCTTTGAGGACTTCAATCGATTGCGGGCAATTGGCACAGAACTTATCTTTCACGTCTGAAAACAAATTCTATAGTCAAATATATTTAATGTTTATTCCAAGGTCCGCGCAATTCTCCAGCTGATTTTGTATGCTTCATCGTTTGCTTTTTTCAAACTGTATAGAAAAATATACACTATATTTGTATGTATGGGGTTTGTATGCATTTACTCAATTTGTTGTAGAGATTGTAGTACCTGTATTATTCTGCCATGATTTATTCTGTAGAATGTACACCTGTGAGTATACGCTACATGCAATTATTTGAAATTATATGTAATATATACATAATTGATTCACGGTTCCTAGATTTTTGTTTTTTATCAGATAAAGAATATTTTTCTTTAAGAAACTCGTTGAGGGCTATCAAAAGTATGCTTGCCTTTGCTACTTGTTCTTCATATTATGAAAAGTGGTGAAAGTAAATGCTTAAAATTATAAATTGTTTTTAATATATCGCATTGGTTCCACTAAAGAGAGTCAACTCAAATTTTTTCAATTTTCACTTTTTGCAAGAAATCGCCATACAGTGGTCATATATATCTATTGATCTTATTTCCGACAAAAACTAAAATTTAGCTGCGTCATAAGAAGAATTGCCATGTAATTGGTCATTATTATTTATATTATCATTATTAATACAGAAATATTCATAATTCTTAAACTTCTGATTTTTTTTTCAAACATCTTCTTTACTCACCTCTTGTAGAAGAGTATCTTTTTTAGTTCATTGAGATTTGAGTAGCAACGTTAAGGTGGTTTTCTGAAGAACGAGATTTTTTTAGATATGACAATTCTATAAATGGGCGAAACATACGAAAAGAAAACATTATAATTATACCTGTATGTTTTTATAAACTTTAATGGTCGCTGTTGAATGTGAGACGTTCCGTGAAGTAGTTGTCCCCTTTGTCGTTTCTGCGATGGACAAGGCATGCATCAACGAGAACTCATTATAAAGCATTGGCGTCAGTGACTGTACATATAACAAACAACTGTTTTTTCAATCGCTCTACTGGCTTAGATAAGACCACTTTCAAAACTATTTGCACACTTAATTTGTGTTCGGCCCAGCAAATTGTAACGGCATCTAAAAGCGTTTATATTTACATAGATATTTTCTATAATTCCAAAGTCAAATGCGTACAAAATATTAATTTAAAAAATTATTGGGACTTTTGTTATCCTTTGGTAAAAATATTACCGATTCTTTAATTAATTACAAGTATTTCCTATGGCCAACACAATCGATTATATTCTAGTAATTAAATATTAATTATTAACATAAATATATAAATTGAAATATTAAAACAAAAAAAAAAGTTCTAAATAATCAACTTAAAACTTCTTAGCTCTCTTTTGTTTACAAAGTATGTATAGAAAATTCCCTGCCTCATTTCTTTGCAAAAGCAAATTCGACAATCACCCATGTATATTTAGTTTACAATTCAAATTGAAGCTTACACATGTACATATGTGCAATAAGTGTGCATGTATAAGTAGCAACTTTAAACTCTTATAGGTCCCAAAATACTAAACCGATTTTCACAAAATATAGATTGTGCACTTTTGTGAATAAATATCTTCAAAATGATATAAGGTTTGTTAAAATCGGCTGTATAATATGAGCCTAAAAGGGATCTAACAAAATTTGTTTGCCTATTAATTATATGGATTATAAGAAAATAAAACTCCGATACTGGTATGTTATATCATTTTAAAGTTTTATATAGAACAGAACATGCTTGTAAGAAATCGCTAATTTATTTTTTTATTGGAAAATATTGCTTTGTTACATTAAGTTTCTTAAATTGTTCACCCACAATTGTATACCTTGCCCCAACATTTATTTTTAACTAGAAAGAACTGGCCAATCTGCTAGTCCTTGTTCCAAAGTATTAAAGACATCGTCTAAATAATGGTTTCATTTTTCCCATTATCTTTTTTATGGAGAGTATTACTTATTGATGAGACAATTTAACAAAAAAGAGCCCAATAGAAATAGAAAATCTCATAAATGTTAGAAAAACATCAGATGTTAAAAGCCGTGCTACAAGTTTAAACACTTTTTAGTACTTATTACAGAATTTTATTTATTTAACATTATGAACATGAAATTACAGTTAATGTCTAATTTTTTTCGGTTATGTTTATTTTCAGACCAATTAAATCGTTTTATTTTGCAAAGCTAAAAAGCCCTAAAAGTATGGCAATTAATTTTATGTTTTTGTTTATAAAAAAAACATTTGCTTTTTAAAGCAAACAATTTTGTTCGTGTGAGTATTTGTTTTTAGAATTGTTTGACATTTGCTGTTTTTTTCTCTCGGAAAATAGAACCAAAAACAAAAATTATGCAGGTTAAATATATAAGGTCAAACGTAGTCACAGAAGCACCGCTTAATAGACCTCAGTAACATAAATACCATTTATGGGGAAGCAAATGCTTATTCGGAGAAAGTTACAGAGAAGTAAGCGGATATAATAAAATAATAATAGTTGTTACGTGATAAAATAGAATAGCATTTTAATGGAACATTAAATATTTTCCAAATTCATGTTTATTATATTAAACAAAGAATTTTAAATAGAAGACAAAGTTTTAATAGATGTTTGGTATAATAACAAATAAATGCTATGGAAATTACAAATACGAGTATTGATTTTTTAAACTATTTGTGATGTAATTTGTTGGGGGGATGTGCACAGCTTTTAAAACAGAATAGTTCTGTTAAATTCAATAATTTTTTTTAATTAATATCATTTTAATTTCCTGTATAAAATTAATTTAATATTATTTTTTAATTAAGCTTTTTAAACAACAAAACTTTTTTCGTTGTAAGACAAGGCCTCAATTTCCAAAGTGTTTGAGTAAAATATATCTAATTGCTTCAATTATTTTAATAAGAAAACCATAAACCACAAATATGTTTTCCGTAGTTTAAGAGAAAAATATGTGTAACTAATTAAAATGTACTAATTTAAAATTTTTTTATTTTTTTTTATTTATTTATTTTTATTTTAGAGTATTTTGATTGATTTAATTATATATAGAATATGTACAAAGAGTTCAAGATTTTATCTTTTTCTTCTTAATAATTGGACTTAATTTATGAAAATTTAATGGATATGGATATGTACAAAGTTAGAGGAAAAATTAAAAAAAACCTTTTTGAAAATTTTTAATTTTAGATAAAACTCATACTACATACTAACCTACTACGCTGGTAGTAAAGATTGAAGTTATCCGAAAGTTTGCTTAATTTACTTTCTACTATGGATAGAAAAATACCAAGGAAGGTTATAAATCTTCTTAAGTAATTTGTTTTGGGAAATTCGATGTTTTTTTATGTGGCATTTTGCGCTTTTAGCCCGTACGGGAGCTGCATAACACATTACTGCATGAAAAATGGTTTTAAGTATAATTTGTTTGCTGCTTATACTTAATCTCGAATTTCGATTGATAAAAGGACACAACATACGAATTATAATATTTATCTTGTTTAAGATATATGGTATGTGATCTTTAAATTTAATTTAGGATCTAGTAATACACCTAAATATTTAAGTTTTTGTTCCCACGGGATCAACTGATTGTTTATATTAATACATACTTGGGGGATATAACACGCTTTTTGTTCTCTCGTGAAATATATTGCCTGGGTTTTATCGCTGTTCAACATAATTTTAGATTTGTTAAAATTTGTCGACAATACAGCTAAACCTGATATCACCAGAAAACACATCCGAGAATAGGATGAACGTATCATCTGCAAAAATTGACAATGTGCAGTATTCAAGTTGAGGAAGGTCGTGAGTGTATAAATTATATAATATTAGAGAACAAACAAAATCACAGTGGAAGTAGTTTGAGATTGTCAACATTAGGACTTTGCTTACCTTCACCATAAATTATTTTCTATATAGAACTTCATGGGCAAAAAAACTAAGCTTTTATTGTCTGTGCATTAATTTTTTAATGCTTACATATGTTTTATTTTTAATACTTAACCTACTTACTTTTCCACCGATGGCCGCCGCGAAGTATTTTATTAATTACTGATAGTTTAAAAAGGGAAACTGTGCTACAGAATCACTTATTAATAAGCACGAATAAGGCGCCTTTTTTGATCAAGATGAGCTTGTAGTAAGCAATAGTTTCTGATTAAAAACAAAAAAAAAACAAAAGAAAAACATATTAAATATTCCTTTTTCTTTTAAAGCTTCCAAATAAACACATTTGCAAAGTAAATATACCTTCCTTTATTGCATTTAATAAAATTTTTTAAGCTTTTGCGGTTGTGATGGAACACACTGGTTACACCAGCTAGAAAAGATTTTCTATCATGTATTTGTTTTTTTTTTTGACAATTATCACGCACCGGATTTTTGTGTTAAACATTTTAAAAGGTTTTTTCTTAATGCCGAATAAGTTTAAGGTTCATTTTTATATTTTCTATAAAAATACTAAATAATCTTATTAAAAATGGATATGCATCCAATAGCCGAAATGACAAAAAACATTATTATCTATAAACTAATAATCAAAAGGTTGACCGTTGACCTTGCGGGCAATCCTTGCAATTTCCTGTTTGTTTGAAGCTGAAAGTGATCAAAAATCTTTTGATATCTGCAGTAACAAGAAAACGTTTACGAAAATTTGTGACAAATTTCATGAATTCATTCGAGGAACCTTTTTAAGTATCTGAATTTACATACGCAGAAAAAAGGTTTGTCAAAAATATTTTAGTAAAACCTTTTTCGTAATTCTTCTAGAATGGAACAGATTGGCCAATTAAAATGAAATTTAGAGTTAGCTGCGATGGTTTGATTTTATGTTCTATTGATAGAGCAGTTTAAAATTTTATTAAAAAAACAATATTTCATCAAAGTTTTATATCCAAATATTATCCAAATCTACAAAGCCTTGTCAGTCACATCCTCATGAAATTCAACCCATCAAAAACTCATATTTCGCCCGAAACAGATTTGTAGGCGAAATGTGTTGGCTATAGTTGTACCACCTGCTGCGAAAAACGCTTTCAGAAGACATTGTTTTTGTTTTTCTCATTTGGTAGTATCCTTTTTTTGCACTTCATTGAAAACTAAAATCTTATCTGCGCATTATACTGCATCATCCAATTGGATCATCGCAAAACTTTGATATTGCATAATTCCACTTTACTCTAATAAAAATAGTACGTAAATTACCAAAAATTACACCCTGATGTAATGAGTTTTTATTTTTATTTGTTTCTTAATTTACAAAGATCAAATAAATCACCGATGAATTTTTGTCAATTTACATACGACTTAATTTAGGTTGTGATATTATATTTATATGAAATATTTAAACAAAATAGGAAAACTAGTTCGTTTGCTTAATTTTTCCCTTCAAGATCTGGGAGATTGAATTAATGGGTGCTTAATAATAAATTAAGAGATATCTGCCTCTTGTTTGTGTATCTTTCGAGACGGTTTAAGACAGCGACTTTAAAAAAAGTGTAAAATTTTTACTGAAGTAGTGTTAATGATTTTGTTGCGACGGGAGCAGTTGTTTAAAAGTTATGAGCGGCTTACACATACATTCACACACAACCACGCATACACATACATATATTAGGCAGAATAGGTTCCTAGAATTAATGGGTAATATCGAATAATTTATGGTACAATGCACTTGTAATAAACAATTTTTTATTTATTTATTTTGTCTATAGATATAACATCATTACAGATAATTACATATAGTAAATACAAATAAAATACAAAATTATTGATTATTTAGCAGGACGATAATTTTAAGTTTAATAACATTTACATTTAAAGAAAAATCTATAATTTTATAAAATTTATTAAATTGACTGCACATTCTTCTAAATGGATCAGCATTTGCGTAATTTTTTGATCTGAAGAACTTAATTGCTAGCAATTCAAAGTGTCGAGATGGATGACGATGATCATTAAACGAAATGCTATCGAGCAGGAAATTAGAACAAATATCATCATTAATTAAATTTAATATAAACGACACATTCAACATAGTCCTTCGGCTTTTAAGAGTTAGAAGTTTGACTAGAGCAAGACGGCTAGTGTATGACGGAAGATCTAATAGGTTTCATTGTAGACCACGAAGGGATAATAACAAAAATTGCTTTTGTACAGATTCAATGTAATTGTTGTGAGTCATGTATATGCATATTCTAAGTTAGATCTGACGAGGAAACATAAAGTTGCTTTGAAACATATGGGTCCTTAAATTCTTTTGCCCATTTTTGATAAAACCAAGAATATAACTTTCTTTATTTACAGTTATGGAAATATGATTAATAAAATTCAACTTAGCATCCAACAAAACTTCAAGATTCAATATTGTAACACAATTTTTTAGCTGGTGGTTCTCCAAAGAATAATTTACTTTTATATGACTTCTTTTGTAGAAGGACCATATGCTTACATATTTTCAAGTTAAACACCATCAAATTTGAATTACACCATGACTGAAATGAGTCCAAATCTTGTTAAAGTAGACTGAGATCTGCATATTGATTAAAAATAAGGAAAATCTTTACATCACTCGCATACATTAAAACGTTGGAAAATTTAATCACGTTAGGAAGATCAATATACTTCTTTAACTCTTAGCGTGATACAAGTATCGTTTAGGTTTCATAAAAATATTGCTATAAATTGATAACAACAGTCTCTTAAATTAATAAAATTTGTTAAGCCTCGTTGAACGAAATATGTATGTATAATTGTACCTTTATAATTTTTTAACTGCACTAAATATCCTTAACATTATACACTTAAATTTCAAATTGTTATTTTGAAATTTAAAATTTCTTTTTATTTTGTGCAATAAAGCGTTTTTAAATTTACAACTTCCATGATGGAATTGTACCTTCATATTCACTTTCATACTTCCTCATTTAACTCCGGCCATCATATTGAATATTTTAACATTCAAAATATCGCTCTAATTAGTTTAATTATCTTCTTGTGTCTACATCAGAATATCACAATCCCAATAATGCTGCTCAAAGAACTTTTATATTTTATATTAAAATTATTAATATTTTTTAATTACAAACAGATATCACAAGCAACAAGAAATAAAGCTTTATAAGTACAGCAAATGATCAAAATATTTTTTCAGAATAGTATCATTAAACAAGTGTGAATTAATGATAATGTCCAAAATTGACATCATTATAATCACAATTATTTGCATTTCGTAAAGTAAAAAATTATGTTAGACCACTTTGTATTTTATATGACGATACATCCGTTATCTCCTTGATACTTCACAGCACGAAATCAAATACAAAATTATATTGCTGCCTCTGTCAATTTCTGTTGCTGTTGATGAAATTATATGACCCAGAAATATTGACATTCATAAGTTAAGATTTAAAACGTATTATTTTACACAACACAACACAATGATTAATATAAAGGATAATCACAAGACAGGAAAAAACCCGAAAAAGAGACAAATACGTAAAAGCAAACGCGATGTTTTTAAGTGATGGATGTGGTGTAAAAATTAAATAAAACATAAAATTTTATTATATAATTGGCACCAATATGGTGATATGGAATTGCATAAGGAAATTTTGATTGCGCGTAGGTACAAAAACACGTATTTTTATAAAAATTAAGCAAAAATAGTTTAATTAAAAATAAAGAAAATATTCCCATAAATAATAATGGGAATACCATTTCATTCAAGTGACTCTTGCGGCTGCCTTTGTAATAGTTTATCGTGTCAGTCCAATTTTCCAAGACTTGGTTAGCGTTTTCTGGATCTATGATGATCTGGAAAATATTCAAAGAAAATTTTTAATGTCAAAAATCATAAATAGCAAAATGACATGACATACTTATTCGAATTCTTCCAAGCGTTCAAGTATTTAGAGAAAAATAATAATTCCCATATATAAAATTTATAGAAAGAACGTGCAATGCTGATTTCATCATGTTCATGGTTTTGGAATATTAAATACTGTTTTAGGGAAAAATTTTTTGGAAAATATAAAATGAGGAGGTGATAACAATTCCCCAATCTAGTACATAATATTACAATACAATGACTGAGTTTAAAAGGCAGAAACGTTTGTTTTAAACTGTTTTTATAGTTCAGACTTTGTATTAAAAAAAAAAAAACTATAATGAGCTGATTTGATCACGTCGTTTTAGTTTGAGATTATTGAATTCACTACCGATCAATGTATTTACATTGGAAATACGTGCTCGTATCTTAAAATATGTGATCGAGTGGCTTGCCGTTGAAAGCGACGAATAGATCTCTGCCTTTTTTGACATTGCGTTTATTACGGGAAGTTCTTGATCCCAAATATCCCAAAAAGGCGATATTTGTTACTTGCACAACATTGGCCACCATGAAGTGTCAACATTTTTATAAAAGTTTATTATATGCCCAATTATATGATTTAATACTACGTATATGTATATTATAATTATTATTATCTACATTTGTGTGGCATTATCCTGCTGGTATGTCTCTTTATCTAGGTCTTGCCAGTTTCTGTGTGTTTTGTTACCACATACTTTAATTTATTTTGTACACACAAATTTGGGGGAAATTTTTTTTGCCTGTACGCAAACTTTATTATAACCCGCAAAATTATGAAAAATTTAATTTGAGAAGACTAAACATTAATTTTTCTGTTGATTAACGAAAAAAAGTCTCCACTTATTATTATTATATAGAGTAGACAATAACATCCAAAAACTCCTCTGACTTCTTGTTTAGCTGCGTACAAGCAAATAGAAAATTTGTCAAACCTAAATTTTATATATGCTTTTTATGGCAGCTTGAAATTCATGCAGAGCTTCATACTTAAATACTGAATACTTTTTTCAGAAAATCATTTTGATGTTTTTTGCAAGAAGGGCTGTGAAAACCTTAAATCGAACAAAACTCTAAACAAAAAATTATAATGCAAATTTGTGTTTAATTTAAAAAAAGTTCTGCAAGAAAAGTTTAAACAATTGTCATAAATTTTTTAATTTTGTGTTACGTTTCGGTCTGCAGTATGAGATACAAATGCTAAATATGTCAGTCTTAAAATTACCTATACACAGTTGCCGTTGCTGTGTGAAATTTAACCGTTTCCCCGGCAACACTGGCCTTTTATTTTTATTGAAATATTTAAAAATTTTATAATGTAGTGGTAAAGAATGAAGCTAATTTCATTATGTCAATAATATTTCAATGAAAAAATATTAAATAAATAACGTATTTTATATACATATTATATATATTATTCATATTTTGATTTAAAACTTTTTATGCTGGTAAATAATTTATTATGTTTATGCTTTTAAATAATTCTGACAGTAAATTGATCTACTTCCATGAAATCAATTTACACTTAAAGTATTTTATGTACTAAAACTATTTGGCCAATGAACTGTAATTTTTTTTAGTTTGTGCGGAGAGAAATTCCAAAATGGAATAATAATTAATTAAATACAATTCATATCAAATTTTCTTATTAAGCTTTGTCTAAATTTATATAAGAAGTAAGGAATTCAATTAAGCGGCTTCAGTTTTACAAATTTGATGAATCGATTAATAGATTGCTAAAAATTTTTTAAGTATTAATTAATTTACTTTTCCGGCTTCTTCAAGTAAATCTTTTATAAAAATTACTGTGCATTGTCGCAAATAATCAATATGTTTAAATGTTTTTCATTTGCATTTTTTTCTTTAATGTTTTGTATTTCAAACAACTTATTTGCTTACGTGTTTCACAACACAGAAACAATTATTCGATTCGATGCGTATCGAGTAACATCATTAGAAAATTGCATGCTATTGAAATTATTTTCTATTCGAATATAATTTTGAAGAGGATCTCCAAGTCTGGAATGGTTTTAGGACTATTTTTGTCATCAGTGACATGTTGTTAAAATGGCATCAAATACTACAATACAATCCAGGTTAATTTTTAAACACATAAAAAAAGAGAGTAACTATTGCATTGCTGCATAAGTATTCATAAGATGCTTAACACAAGAAATCCTTACATAAATAAATATTGCATCGAGTTTGTATATATTGATGTCTTGTAAAAAAAAATTCTCAATACAAATATTTACATATTTTTAAAACTAAATTTTCAAAAGTTTTCATACTCTTTATTAACAGGATAATTTTATCCCAGCCTCTTGTTCACCCTTATTTAGTACCTCTGAAAACTTATACTTTTTACAACATTTAAAAAGCGAAAAACTTTAAAAAATATCTCATACAAAAAAATTAAAATAAGAAAAGTTTCTTGTATCCGTTTCCTTTCGCAATGTACATATAGAGTTATTGTTGTAAGTTTTTTTTAAGAAAACTTTAGAAACTTTGGGATGAGTGCCCTGCTTCATAGTTGCCCAGCAATAATGAACCACGCAGGTGGTTGTATCGCACTATTAAGATTTTTTTAATCAAGTTCATTATTTCAATATTTTTAGCTTTCTTTGTTAGTTTTTTCAACTATTTTTATATTCTTTTACCTTTTGTTCTTGTTATTGTGTTTTTATTTCAGTTTTCTTGTATTTAATTTTTGTTATGGTTATTTTTATATTGTGTTTTAAATCTGTTTCTTTAAACAGCTTAATCTTTTGTTGATGAACAGGATAAAAATATTTTTTTTACGAAAAAGATATTTTACTTAAAAGTCGTTTATTTATCTATGTGGAGTCAAATTTAAAGAAAGCTTAATTTTTGTTTTATGTTCCCTTTTAAAACGCAACATAATTAAAACTAGTAATTGATTTGTATCGTACGTGTTGTAACTTAAGGCCAATAAATCATACGTAAATGTTCCGGATATGTAAACGTTGCGGAATAGCTATAAATTTACAAGCGATGTTGTCAAAAATCCGGAGGGGGCGGTCAAGTTACTGCATTCGACAACGAACTATATTTCCATACAAATTCAATCAATTTTGTATGGGATTTCATTCAATATCGAAAGCCGTAATTTGCCCCCTGTTACTTTGAAATCATAATAATAATAATAAACTAATTAATTTTTGAATAAGTTTCAAAGCCTACTATGCTTATTTATACTTTTGTAATTTTTGAAATTCTCATTGGTTTTTTAAAAGTTTGTGTATAAAATAAGAGGTTTGAAACATTTCAAATATATGGTTTAAGGTCTACTGATGATTTGGCTTTAGCACTAATGAAATGCTTGTATATAGACTAGCTAAAAACAGCCTCAACAAACAAAAGTTTTTGAAAATCTTTGAAAGAAGATATCGAGGCAATCTCGATTAATAAATAAAAAAATAAACTAATTAAAATAAAAATTAATAAAAAATGTGAATTCAAAAAGTTAATAAATTCAGCAGCTATTTTCTTTAAGTTTTTACTTATAGATTTCAGAGTAATTTAACTTTGAAACTTTATGATGTTTTAAAAAAATCCTCACACTTCATCATTTAGATTTCATTTTATAGGGAAATTTTGTACCGAACAAACAGATAAAAGGGATGATACTCTTGAACACAAAGTCTCATTGAAAAATGTAAAAGTGCATTCCCCATACGACGGGTTAATGGAGTTGCCTTTTTATATGACAAACGATTGTTGTCTAAAAGCATTTAAAATGATGTCAATATTGATTATATTAGTCTAATAATAGACAAAATAATTTGTATTTCAAATGTCTTTTAAGACAATATTATTCATAAAAATGTTCCTTAAAATATATTTCAAGCCCAAATTATCTTTTTATGAATACGGCTGTTAATGTATAAAATGTCGACTATAATATCTTCACGTATATAAAAAATAACAATAAGAATGAGATAAGACCGCTACTTCTAAGAAGTCAAGACTTGGCGAGTCAAACCTGATGTGTGTGCACCGGTTCCAAGATCCTCTACTTGTGCTCCGGAAGTAGTGCGATTTCGGATCATCTAATGTTTTTTTTATATAATGTTGAAACTTCAAAGTCAATTTCCCAAAGAATTGTTCATTTTGGAGATACGTGAAGAAAACATCGGGACAACGATATGTGAGCCACATAACTCCGGGTCCAAATTTGTGTGTATGTTCAGCTGTGAAAAGCTTTTAGGTTCATAAGAAAATTGTTCTGTCATATGCCTCTCTTTAAAATTGTTCGTCTACACCTTTTCTAAGCTAAGGTAACGTATGTATTTCATGAAATGATCGTCTGCATAGACTTTCTAAAAAAGTTTAAGATTTTGAGAGTTTGAGATATTGAAAATATTTTAATCATATTTAAAGAAAATTAAAATTAAGGGTCCTATTTTGTTAAACTAAACGCTAAGCGGTGATAAATGTTGAATGTATTCTTTTTCAATTTTATAAAATTCATCAACAGATTTCTTTTCATCTAACGAAATAAAGCCCTAATGTTTGCTGTCAATATGAAACTCGTGTTCTTGAAGAAATTGTTCTGTTTGATGTAACTGGCCCATTGCACAACTATTCTGTTACGGGGTAACGATTTATTTTTACGAACACTCACAGTCAGAGAATAGTTTGCTTTTTTAATTTACAAGATAGAAGTTGTATAACTACTTTGTGTGGAAATGTATATTGTTATTAAAAAATTAATGTATTTTCAACTTTATCCTGGAAAATATCATTTGTCCAATTTTTCATAGTTGATGCGCCAACCAACAATATCTTTTGGCGATTATATATTTAATTATCTTAAGCAGTATTCCACAAGTTCGTTGCAAACTTCAAAAGTAACCAGTGTCGAATTTCATTTATTACTTGTTCGTTTGATGGCATACACCAAATGTGAAAGCTATTTTTTTTTCATTCAGCTAAAATTTTTGAAACATCTTTGTATATTTGTAAAAAAAAATCAATAATATATCCTTTATTCTTTAATCTGATTTTTGTGTGTTTAATCCTTAGACCTTCTAACATTTTCAATGGTCAGTTGAAGTAATAAATAAAGAAAAAGGCAAAGCATTCCACGCTGTCAATCTAACAATTACAGCACTAAGCGACACCTCTTTTTGTGGGCGCCAAGGAAGTTTCTAACTTTTATTATCTTTTGTTTTTGGTGCATCCTTTCATTGCAATTTTACAACGGAGTATCGTGGTTTTTTAAAATATTGAAAATATATTTTATTTGAAATAGTTGTCTGGCAAAGTATGATTATATGAATATGTGTCTCAAGTATTTTGGTAGAAGGTTTTTAAAATCTTTTTGCACTATTTGAATTTTGCTTGAGCAATTTTTTTATCATCCAACAAGAAAGAACAGCAAACCAAAATGTTACCTTCTGATTTTGTTTTGTGTGATAGGAAATTTATTGTAAATAAACTTTTTTACTTGCGTCTTCTTTGCCGATCTTTCTGAATTTCAGGCGTCCATACATCACTTCACATTTGCTTTCCTCTTGTAAAAATAAATACACAATTTTACTTCTGCAATTCAGGCGGAAAACCGATAATTCATTTAAAAAATTAACTAATAATAAACTAGATAACCAAAGTTTTGGAGCTTTGTTGATTTCTTTTAGAGGCCTAAGTTGATAACGAAGTATGTAATCCTTAATTTGATAAACGAAGTAAGTACCCAAAAGAATTTCCTGGGGAGATTGTTTATTGTTTGATTCTGTTTTTAATCGATATTAACAAAAATACTTTTTATTCTGGGCTTTCAATACCCTTTTGTTTGGAGACTTTGTTCTTATCGCCACTTTCATTAAACATGATATATTTATGGTGCATGAAGCTTTGAAGTAGTTTACGGTATCTGCGATCAATATCAAAATCTTTGCAACTTAGCTGGTTCTTCTAAATTCGCAATAGTTTCCAAAACTAATTGTTCATTTGATTTGCCATTCTAAACCCTTGTACAATATTAAATTAAAAATTTAAATATTAAATTATAGATTATCTATTCTAATACCGCGTTCAATTTAAAATTACAAATTTTTACTAAATAAACAAATAAATAGATGTTTCATTAGGAAAATATTTTTAAAATCTATTTAAATTTGTTTTTGTTTCGTATTTAGATTTGGGCAGCCTGGCCGCTTGTCCATTACTTTGTTATCCATAGTTTCATGGCTATTTTCAACACATTTTGATTTTGAAAGGAACTACTTACACAGTTTAAGGAAATATTTTCGTAACTCGCTTTTACCAAGAGAAAATCCCCATAAAAAGAATAAATAAAAAATAATGTGCAAATATTGTTTACATTTTGTGTCTTTTTATTTTTGAATTTTTATATGCTGAAACACTTTTCAATTATATTTACTCACATTATGGTAATGCTATTGCGTTTAATTTAATTTTATTAGTTTCTCAAAAAAAATATGTTATTTTAATTTGCGCTATTGTTTCTACAAATTCTATACAACATTTGAAAATACATAAACAAAAACTACTTATCACCAAGTGATGACGAATCAAAAAGAATTTAGTCACCAAAAATTATTTTCATTTTATGACGACAATAATAAAACAAACAACTAACAAATACCATGAATCGATTGAATGTTCAAAAACCGATAAGACAATAATAAACACAGATTGATGTCACATACAAGCTCATGTGTGGCAAATAAATAATAATCATTCCTATCGCTAAATAATTAACAGTTTGCTTGTTTGTTTATTCGAAATCTTGGAAATTATTTAACAACTTTGCACTCTATGCGATCATAGATTTAGAAATTTGTTTGGATTTAGATTTTAACATGAAACTGTTTCCTTACGTGCATGTTTAAGATGGGAGTACGCATTTCAAGATAGCATCAATAAACAAAATTTATTTTTGTTGGCTTATACAATCGGAAAATTATATGTTCAAGTTAAAGGATATTTAAAATTGTTTCCATTTTAATTTGTGACGTCATATTAACAGACAAATTAATTTTTCACTACATAAAATATATATTTTTTTTGGTTATTATTAAAGACTCACTTCAGATATCAATGCTTCAACAAGACTTTTTTATAAAGTATATTAATTACATACTTCAGAGGAAAAATCTTTACACCCACCGAAGGCCGGTAATTCTATAATTATAGGGACGTTATTTAAAGGTTATTTTATTTGCGACCCGTCTGCGTTTTTTTAAATTGAATGAAAGAACTAGTTCTCGAGTAAATCAAAATTATGTGATGCAGCGTCCTCTTTTTTCTTTATAACGGATAATCTCAAGATCCAGAGTCAAATCAAAAAAAGTAATTTAAAAGCATTGGAGCTCAGTATTATATGCAGGCAAATTGATTAAGAAAATACAGGCCTTAAGAATCGTCTTGACCTGTGTAATAAACGAAACCGACCTTGGGGATAAAACTAAAGGTACGCTCACACTTGCCAAATATTTGGCGAAAAAAAACGTGACCATGAGACAAGCTAATTTTGCATTTTCTTTAATTCCAATATTTCTTTATATATGGGCTCGCATTTATTAATAATAATAATATAAAAATAGCATTTTACGGCATAATTGACTTCATTTTGTGATATAAAAACGAAGTTAAATCACCTAACTAAACTAAGCAAAAGTAGTGGAGTAGTGCTTACGCTTTTTTGAGCAAATATTTGCCAAGTTTGACCGTACCTTAAGAAGTGAAAGTTCTTGCACCCTGCAATGCCTGTAGTGTAGAAATGCTTCAGTAGTCGAGGCTGGTTTTGGTCGTACTTCAGAGGGGAAGTCCTTGAACGAGAGGAAAGTCCTTGAGGAGGGGAAAGTCCTTTTAGCAAGCGAAGTTTTGGAGAAACTACAAAATTAAATTAAATAAAATAAGACTTAAAAAATTAATAAGTCTCAAATTCGTTTCTCCAAAGCATGAACTAAAACTAATTTTTTCTGGACAAATATATTTCAAATATATTTTCAGTTTCTTAACGTTATGAAATAAATTAAAAAAAAGAAATTTAATTGTTCCAAAAAAAATTTATAAAATGTAGATACTACAGTTATCTAAAAGCAATTCTTCAATTTCTAACAGACGGAGGGAGATAGGTAATCGGCCCACTACAAATGAATATTACAAACGCTTGGCCGAACATATATTATCATATTTTGCACATTTGGTGTAGCGTATAAAGCAGTATTCAAATATTAATGTGGCTTAGACAAATTTTTGCGTTTTATTTTTGCTTTATATTGTTACTATAGGCTGAGTGTTTTTGCTGATGCTTTTAAATATAAAGAAAAACAATAAACAAACTTTATCGATAAAATAACAAGAAAAGTAGTGCTGACTTAAAATTCTTGGTGTGTGGCATGCGCTTTAAGCAAACTGAAAATTGGGCACTTGGCTTTTGTAAGAAGAAGAAAAAAGAAATGCAGAATGAAGTTTATAATGTTATAAAAATTTATTTGATGCTGCACAGTTTTTATGTAGTTTTTTTAATTTAGTTCTGGTATTACTTGGCGACATAATATGAAAAAAAAATTATCGGTTTATCAGTTATTTCAGAACAATTTTTTTTTCAATTTATTAAGCATTATGTAACATTAAGCTAAAATAAAATTAATTGACGAAGTAAAGTTGTAAGCTAGAGTTTAAGGACTGTATTTTAGTAAATTTTTTACATTCAAATTTCATTCTGTAACATCAACATTTTTCAAATCCTTAAACTTTATATGATAAAATACTTTTCTAAAATGAGTGTTTTAAAAAACGTAAATGTGGCGGAGTAATATCGATCAATATTAATCACAATATAATCGATAATAAAATGTATATCAATTTTGACCCATTACAGGCCAAAAAATATCCAAAGTAATATTTTTAGGATCATTTATTTTTCAATTCTCTGCAAATTAAATAAACATTAAAGTATTAAAAAATAGATATTGATTGAATACAGCGGAGTATAATGAGTGAACGTTGTGTTTCGAGGGCCATCGTTTTTAATAGATAATGTTTGTAATGTTTGAACTTTTTTAGGTGGTAATATCGAACAAAGAGCGCTTATTAGGTGGTGTAGCGACCTCGAAATGAATACTGCTTTTCTGACGAATAAATTTTCCACTGATTATTTCTTAATAAAAATTATTTGAATTTATCAATAAAAATTTTTAAATTAAAAAGAAATGGGTAAACTCAGATTTTCAACTCAAACCTTCAACAGTTCAACTCATTATGAACAAACATTTAAAATATTTATATGTATTTTAAGACTAATTTTTCATGCAAATTTTCTTTAAAATAGATTTCAAACCCAAATTATCTTTTTATGAATACGGCAATAAATATTTAATTATTTACTTTAAATATTATCTCTTGTTTAAAATTAGTTTGAACGCTTAATATTCATGCTTTTGCATTCAATATTCAATATTTCTTAGCTAGTTTGAGTAATATTTCGACCCAAGTTTCATAAATTTTTTGGCATTTCTGGTAATAGATATTTGACAACATCGTTAACAAGTAATATTTATATACATTTAACAATAAACGTTAACGTTAATTTTTCCAGCACCGCAGTTTATTGATTTTGATAACAATATATCAATTCTGTAACTTGATTTTAGCATCTTTTAGATTAGAGGCATCTTTGTTACAGAAAACAAGCAGAGATACGAACCCATTTTTTGGCAGCTTATTTAACAGTTAATACCTCTAACAGAACCATGCAAAACGCTTAAAAGTAGACGCACATTTGATTAAGGAGGGTGCTGTTGGCTGAAGTAGTTAGCGCGTTGACTACAAAGCAAATAATGTCTAAGAACGTGGGTTCGAGCCCAGCTTCAGACAAGTCATAACCTCCAGCATTTTTCATATGTGCATTAGTATGCCATTGTGTTTGTTGTTGTCGGAGTGTTTAAGTGATGAAGGCATAGCACACTGGCCACTGAACAGTACTGGCAGCAATTGATACTGGTGTATGCTAGCGGACATCACAGCGCCCTCCTTCGTCGGTATTGTAGCAAAATCGCCGGCGAAGTCAAATAATTAATAAAATGGCTACAACAGCTTATAAAACATATTTAATGCGCCTACTTGTCATCAGAGACGCTGCAGCACTGATCTAAAAACTAACACAGCGCGCAATATCAGAGTTGTAAAAATTAAGCTTTCTCTCTTTCACCATCTGTCCTCTCTCACTATCCCTTTCCCAAAGAAGGTAACACACCTACGGGTTGGTAGGCATACAATTGCCTGAGTGTTACTTCTCTTTAAAAAAAAAAAAAAAAAAAAAAAAGGAAGAAAAAACTGACAATTGGCATCATGTTCATGCAAAAAAAAAATACGACAAAAATTCTGTATTATTTACCAAATGATATTAGATACAGTACAGACACTACAAAAATAAATCTGGTTTTAATCCACACCCATTAAATATGTCAAAATAAAGAAAAAAAATAAATACAGATAAAAAAATTGATTTTGAAAAATGTTAGAAACATTTTTTCATGAAGCTAAAAATTGTTCTAATGAGCTAATCCAAATTGTATGTCTATTGTTTATTTTAAAATCATAAAAATGTTAAATACTTTTAGAAGTTTAAAAATTTAAAAATTTAAAGTTTTGAAATTGAAATAAACAATGAAAAAATTGTTGGTGCTGAGTTAGCTGAAACTGCTGACAATATTACAAGACTTACGCCCGTTTTCACCAGATTCGGTAAAATGATTGTTCAAAACAAATTACTAAATGCTGGTTTGGTTAAATAGTACTATTTAAGCAACGGTTACCGATTTTCATTTCACCATCCTTCAGTTAGTTAACAAAAGAGTACTATCAGTTTTTTTATATAGAAACAGGCGGTATTTGTCAATTTTTAAAAGGAAAAATGCATACAAGTCATGATTAAGACATTCTTGTACATGAATATATATACATATACATATGTGCATGTAAAATAATTGTACTTATATTAAATAATGTAAGTTATTTGTTTTCAGTATGTTCTCAGACGGCCTTAATACTTTATATGTCTATTTGAATTCTTCATCAGTTACATTAAAGTTAAGAGATTCCTTTTTTCGCGAAATGAATGTTTTAATTGAAAAAAAATATTACAAAAATGTAAATGCTGATTCATTAATATGTATTTTTTATTTATTTTATTTGTTTTACTTTCCGGTTAAAGTGCTAACTGCCAAATTTCCTTTATTTAAATTTAACATCAACTTTTTTGTTAAATTGTGTCGGTTAAGATAATCATACATTGTGTCTTACAATTTAGCCAAACTTTCGGTTAAAGTTATGATTATTTTTTAATCGATGATAGAGAAAACGGGCGGAAGAGGTTACTGAATAACATTGACGTTAATTTTGCTGTTAAATATTTTTGACGTTAAAATTGAATAGGGAATAGCACCACTGATAAATTTTTAAATGGCCTTAATGACGTTCTTTTCTAAGAAAGCTTTGCTCATCTTAGCTGTTACTAGATATATCCGCAGGAGGTTTTGCACCAAGACTAAACAAAACATCTTAAATAAGCAAAGGGCTTTTGCTGTTACACACAGAAGTTAACGCAGATCTTTATATTTGGAAAGGTATTTATAATTAATTTGGGTAGTCGGATATAATGAATAGTATCCCAGCTTTGTGGTCCGGTTGGTTCTTCATAAAATTTTTGGTGTTTTAGAAATTTATTTTAGTCTTTGCTCAACATGAATAACAACTCCACACAATTTTGGCGCTTAAGACAACCTTCCCTTGCGTGATTGCTCCTGAAGTCCCAGAATTTTATATGAAATGACTTTTACGTTCTGAGTAATACATATTTACTTTAATTAAAAAGACATTTATTGGTCAAATTTATTCTGAAAAATTAAAACTGAAAGTGCTGCTGTAGAATTTTACAAAAGCTGATTATAAAAAATGCTACGTAGAGACGAGGGAATAAATGGATTTTTGATGCAAATAAAATTATCGATTATATGAGAATAATTCATTAACAAATTTATTATTATGAAATTGTCTGCTATAAAATTATTTATTTATATATTTGAAAGACAAAGCAGATGTATAGTATACTATTATTGGACAGTACCCATAAATATGTTAAAAATTTTATTTCAAAAGCTATTCTCGATTGTCGGGCTCATACATTAATACATAATACATAAGATTCAGTTTTATGAAGATAAATTCCTATTTGTGCCAATTTTTCTAAATCTACAGTTGTTGTTTCGCAGTAGAAACCATATTAAAGTTTTCGCTTGATTTAAGTAGAGTCTTAGCATAAATTAAAAAAAAACGTATTACTAAAGCTATTTAGAATTGCGATTAATATTTTATTCGCTTTAAATTTGAATTTCCGAAAACATTAACTGCTACGAAAAATTTTTTTACTTGCTAAGCATTTATATTCTACTATTTTTAACACAAATGTCCTTGCAAATTTTTTCTATACCTGATAAGTTTAGTTTACAATGCCAAAGCACTTTATTTGTGATTGTACTCGAAAATCTTTTATCAGCATATGTATGACTTTGTAAGAAATTGATACTTTAGCAGCAGTTTATGTGATTGCCAAGCAATATTTTTCTGAAACATTTTTGGAAAAACAAATTGAATAGAACTTTGCAAAAGCTAACGTTGCCAAAAATCTATCAAATTTAGTTACCAACATGATACTTGATATTGACATTAAAAATACGAGGTTTAAAATGAATGGTAAATAAATGGAAAGCTGCAAACTTAAACTACTAGAAAAATTCAACTTCGTAACTGAATTTATTTTATATTTTGTTAAGTTAACTAATATCTAAAGTTATAGAGAAGTTTCTGTGTGAAATATCTTAGTAATTCTATATGAATTGTATTGAAATAAAATTGAGGACAACAGTTTGTATACTTATACGCACCATTATTTAGCTGTTTGTTTTATAAGGACTTATAAGTATTATATGATTCGCTTCACTAACTTTTAAAGAGTTTTGCTGCAATATGATAAAATTTCCATATTAACTAGAGTTTTTAATGGCCTATAAAATATTCAGTTGAATGGTACATTAACATTTTCAAACAGAACACATACATATGTACTCCTTTAGACAATTCAATAAAAACTTTTTTTTGAATTGTATGAAAAACAAACAGCCAGAAAATATGTTAATCTATAATAAATATTTTTTTTAACAAAATTGTTGATGGAGTTCATGTTTGAACATGTGTGTCCTTTGGTTTGAATAAAATATAATAAATCATTTAAGATCCATACAAATGCAATGATGCTGCAGCATATTTGCTTTTGTATGTGCGAATGCATATACATGCGTCAGCTTGTAATTAATTATATAAGCAGCTTTTTTTCACTTAATTTTATATCAAGCACATCATTAAAAAAACGCGAAAATAGTAAATAAATCGTTAAGACACATTTTATATTAATTTTTTCATTTGCTGTTATTGTGTCCTTTAAATATTTTATTCCATCTGTAAATTTCTTAGTTCGTATTAACGAATTTTCAGCACTTGATACTTTTGTATTTAGAGTAAATGTGAGGTTTTCAAATGAACATTAGATT
Source organism: Gymnocheta viridis (assembly GCA_956483585.1). Classification (NCBI taxonomy): domain Eukaryota; kingdom Metazoa; phylum Arthropoda; class Insecta; order Diptera; family Tachinidae; genus Gymnocheta; species Gymnocheta viridis. The sequence continues at coordinate 24,225,656 of OY101440.1, read as the reverse complement.
TTTAAACGAACAGGCGGCAGATCAGATAGAAATTGCAAACGAACAAGCTAATACAAACCGATCATGTTATAAGAGAACTTGCATGATTCACAGTGAAGCCAACCGGAAAATAAATGAAGGGCAACCAGAAATATGTAATTGAATGTTTTTTCTTGTGCAGGCCAGGCAAGCGGAGATAAAATATTTATCCGTTTTTGAAGATTTTGTTATATATAACACCGATATGTTAGAGCACAATTTTCTCTTTACAGCATATTGACACTTTTAGAGCACATTTTGATACTTTATTTAAAAATTTTTATTACGCTTAAAAATGGTCCCGCAAGTAGCTGTCCACACGTTGCAATTTTGTAGCAGAAAGTTTAATTTTCTAGTGAGAAAAGAGGATACAATTGAAATATATAAAATAAATATTTCTGCAACTTAATTTTCCTAATGTCGACTACTTCCAACGGAAACAAAATTCTCTGTTAAATCCAGGTCGAGAGGGAGCTTTTTTCTATTTTGAAAAACTATCAGCTGAAACGTCTTACTACATTTTCGTCATCCTTTTCTCATTTGCAGTCTACATTTGCTTAAACGAAAACAGCTCTAAATTTTGATAATAAAGAATTATTAGGTATGTTCCAGGTAACTTTGGGCAAGTTTGTACTAATGAGAGTAAAGTCAACATTTACACTCTCAAATTCTGAAAGTTACCTAGAACATCTGGAACGCGAAAAACCACAATTTCAAGCCAAAATATTTCAATAGTGCTAATTTATTATATATAATTTTAAGCTTGCGATTTTAGTCGCTCAAATATTGTAAGGCAATGTATTATTAGTGCGAACGAAATGTGTGCATCACTGGAAAAATCAAAGTAAATAACAAACAAACAAACAAACAAACAAACAAACAAACAAACAAACAAACAAACAAAAAAGTTAGCCACTCACATACTTACATTTTCAAATACGTTCCAAATATTTTCCATTTTAAAGTTTCAAAGTAATTCTTTTGCAATGTACACTGTTTAATCACAAAGTATAGTTTTATTTTTTTCCAAATTTATCTAAACACAAAACAGCTGATAATTTTATTCTTGCATAAGCTTACCCAAAGAAAAAGTTGGTGTGACTTTGTAAAAGAAATAAAATGAAATTACTCTCTCATGAGCGCTCTAAATTGCAAAATTTTTGTCATCTGTTTATTTTTGGACAAGGTTGTGCGACTTTCTTATCCATCTGGAATACATCTATTATGTTTTAACTATTAGGCCTGTTCGTAGATTCATCACTACGCTGAATAATATGATTATTTTGCACTGCCACTGCTAATCAGCTGTTGCTTATGCTTCTGTTTGCTCATTTTAGTGTTTGCATTTATGAATAAAAAAAATTATAACCAAAAAGGAAGAGTTAAGAATAAATTTAATTTGTGACATGGATGATAAAACAAATTATGTAACATTGTGTAAACTACAAAAGAGATAAAGTTTTAGAAATAAACCAAAACGGAAAAAGAAATTGTTGATTTGTAATTTTTTTAATTTTTTGTTATTGAATTTGTTTAACGATTTCTTCCTCCTGAAGAAGTTACCGAAATGGTAACAAAATATTGAGAAATAATAAGTTTGGATATTTTTTATAAAACACGTAACTTCAAGCTCAATTGAAAGAATAATATAAATAAAACAAATAGATTTATTACAAAAAAATTACTGAGCAAGAAAATGCAAGTCCTAGAGTGTTGGATTATTTCAATTTTATTAAAAAATATGCAGAAAATATATTTTTGATCATTTTCAAATGAAACGTCTGACATTTAAAGTAAAAATAATTGTAACAAATAATAAAATAAAAATTTAATACTTACTCATCCCTTGCATCTTCAATTTTTATGATTTGTGTTTTGAAGTTATTTTCGTTGCATTTTTGAATACCTAACATTAGCAGATTTGCTACTGTTTGCATTTATGAGCATACTGAGCATAACATGCAGCGCAGTTATGATCCTATTACATCAGTAGACATCGAAAGAAATGTATAAAATTTCCTTATGAATTAGACAACGCATTTTGTTTAAAATTCTAACATAATATTTTCTTGTTTATAAAAAATATAGTATTATTTTATCCAAAATCTTTAATTCAGATATCTAGGTTTGCATAGAAGTTATTTCTGTTCTGTGTATTTTACTTGTATCTTTTTGTATCTTATTTTAAATGCAAATTTTGCTAAATTGCTAGCGTATTTTAATAAATTTTGAGAACATATCCGTACTTTTTTTCTACATATTTTATGTGAATAAAATACTTTTTTTTAACATATTTTCGGCTTCATTGGTAATTAATTTATATATTCCAAGCTAGAGGTATGATTACAAAATTATGTACGCAAAAAAACAAATAAAATAAATTTAGCTTCCAGAAAATAAAACTCTTCAACTCTAACAGGATGTTTAAAGTTGGTATACACGATGACTTGCAGAGTGAGAAAGTCGACGTAGCATGCCTTATTGAATTTTCCTATTTAGACAAACCACTTCTTTGATCTTGGAAACAGTAACAGCTGGAAAAATATACATTCATATTATGAAAGAAACCTGGACAATTTTTCGGAAAAAACGGAAATTCAGATGTATATTTTCTAGATAAAGTGTATGAATTATATTTTATATACATTTTTTTAATTTAAATAAAATTTTAGCAGATATTACAGAAAAGGGGCAATGGAAAAGTGACAATGAAATTTGTTTTTATGCAAATGTGATTACTTAAAATCTATCGAATTTTCAATATTTGTTTAGGACACTTTAAAAATTCATAAATCTTAGTGTGACCGGTAAGTTGAATCAGCATATGTATGCTTTCATTCATATGCTTGAAATTAATAACAAATGCCAAAATCAGCATATTCAATATGTTTGGCGTCTTCATGATATGCTGAAAGTAGTAAATTTTTGGATATCAGCAAATGTCAGCAAATGAAATATCAACATAAGACTTAGCATACGATATGTTGGATTTTATGTGGTGCTACATATGCTGAGTCGTATAAACATTTGTTTGTGAAATTAGTGAGTTTGACAACAATTCTCAAGAAATATCCAACTTATGTACTTAACGTATAATTTTTGCAATAAAATTGATTAGATTTGCGTAACTAACCGATAACTGAAACATCTCGATTAGCACAACACGCAACTTTTTTGCATTGTAGTCTTTATAAGTGCAACTTTTTCTAAAAACCAATCCCAATAAGGGTAATTTTTTGTGTTTTATAAAATTGTAAGGAATTTGCTCTTTGAATTTATTTCTTTAGAAACGTAGTTCTAAAAAGTACTTAACGTTTCAGCAAACTCAAAAGCGATAATGGAAACTTTGTCATAAAAATTGTAAAATAGATTTAAGAGAAGTATAATTGTGTCGAAAAATATAAGAGAGAAGATTTCGAGTGATCATTTCATAAACGTTATTAGAACAAGTTGCAATAATAAAGTATTACTAAAGTGCTTTAATAGTTTATTTAAACGGAGGACACATAAAAAAGAGTTTTAAAAAGTTTAGTGTAAGCTTTAATCTCTATTTAGCTTATTTAATCTCTATCATCTCTACAAATGCTGCAGAGGCCTGGAGACGCAAGGGCGAATTTTATTATTAAAACATGGTGCAAGTTTAAAATAAATTTAAAACGAGAAATCAGGGAAATCTCACCATCATTTGATTTATTAAGTTTCTTAAAATTAAACTTTTAATTATATATTTTCGGAAATAGTGTTTCAGTATTTTCTATTCTATCTACTAATATCTGATAAATTATTGCCCCCTCTGCCTGAATTCACTTAAAAACATATAGTTTTTTCATTTTAATTTATATTAAACTAAAAAGAATTAATGTTTATTTTATTAACACATAATTTATAGTCAGTTTATAAATAAACTTAATTTCGAGAAATCATATTTCCCGGAATTCCAGGGATTGCGATTGTTATACCCCGTTTCTCGGGACATAAAAAGATTGGGAATTTGCAAATATTAGTTAGTCCAAATAAACTGCGATTGATTAGTCTCAATTCCAAACTAACTTTTTTTAGTATATTGTAGAATTAAGAAATCAGTATACTACTTCATTTTGTGAAGATCGGTAATTTTTCTGCAGTAAAGATTGCGTTCTCAATAACTGCTTTCAATACTGTATAAAATATCCATTATACGTACAGATATAATAAATGAAAGAACTTAAACTTCCTACACAATATACACGTATTAAAGTTTTCCTTGTTTCACTTTTATTAATCTCATGCGTGTTGTAGTGGTGCGATGTAAATAACATTCGTCAAGCATAAATAAAATACTTAATCAGCTTTATTTTTCGCTAAGCTTTAGTACCAGCAAATAAAAATTTATAAAAGCATTTATATGTGAGGGTAAGTTTTAAAATTTAACAAATGTTTGCGACATGTAAAAACAATAATATATTCAATTTGACAATGTAAACAATCTTAAAGTTAAGTTCAGACATGGTAAATATTTGAGGAAATAAGCGAAAGAAATATTTCTATGAAAATTGTATATATAATATAAAGCATGGTAGTCAACTTTGACACCCTGCAGCCTACCGTATGTTTCAACAGGGTGCTTCAAATTTACAAATCCTTAAAGTATAGGTCCTCTTCTATAATTCCTACATTAATTGTTTTCTAATCGGATCGCAAGTTTCAAAGATACAGTTTTATTACCCCTTTTTTTCTAATTTTACCCACTGTGCGACGCTAAAATTTTTAAAATCATTTTAATCTCGATTAATCTCGATAACATAGTAGAATGTCTATGGATGCATGCTGTACTCTGTTAGTTTTTCGAAAAGGCTTTTAGATTTTTTCTATTAATTTTGTCATCAATGTTTGGAATCAAAAATATTATATAAAATAATAGATAAAATACAAATTAAAATATCATTACACTATTTAATTTCTTCTTTTATATATTTATGTATATTAAAAATTTTATTATTATACAAAATGTGGCATCCAATTGATGTCATTGCAGTCAGAGCATTGATGACATTCAAAATATGGCTAAATTGTACTGCAGACGAGTGTCATCAGCTTCTTGTCAGTATTCACCTCATTGAGAACATTTCTAATGACATTGATGCCATAATTCTGATAAGTGTTTATAATTTGTAATAAAAATTGCATACTAGTCATTTTTAGTTGAATACTTTCTGCAAGTTAATTTGAAGTATGTACGTTGTTTCTAGCCAAAGTTCATTTAGTTTTTGGCTTTTCCTATCTTTTTCTTGTTCATAATATTTAAATCCTTTTTAATTCAACTTGTTGGGTTTTTTTTCGTCGTCGTAACTGCTTGTCTTTGAATGGCTTCTAAAAATTATTTTCTTTTAATTTTTTCATTCAGCATAAAAAGTTCTCGTAGATCCATGGAAATAATAAATAAGACTTTTATATTTTTATATTTAGTTGAAAATATTTGAAAGGTGGCAAATAACACTAAAAGAATTTAGTTTTGCACTTTATAGAAGAAAATTTTTAATGGATTTTGCATGTTTTATATAAATTCCTGTTCAAGAATAAACATTATTTTTGAAAACAAACTATTTAAAGAAAAACATTTTTTAATAAAAATAAATTCATGTGTAACAAAATTGAAGTATTTCATATGATCTCGAGAATTTCTGTACACTGAGAATGAGAAAGATACATTGTTGCTGTTTTGCCCTTTGCTATTTACCTGGCTTTATATGGAGAGATATCTGCAGCAACAACATTCTGTCGCATATTTACTCTGGGGGATTTAAAGTAAAATGTTTCTTTTACTAAATACACACATGCATACATACATATGTAGTAAATGTAAATATATAAGGCTAATGCACACATACATATATGCCTAAATATATACGACATATATTCATTTAAGAGCTCCCCCCTTACATATGAAATATAGTGTACAAATTTTCTTTGCAAATAAAAGTAAATTTTAACTCACATGTTTGCACAATCTTTACAAAATGCATGCGAAAATATCCTTGAAAAGATAGTGTAAATGCACGTAAACCAGTGCATGTATACATTTAAAAATATTTAGGGCTGTATTTTTTATATATATTTATTTCCTTTTAAACGCTTCATTTAGTTGTATTAAAATATTAGTTTCTTGTTATTTAGCTTAAACCTTTTTATGCTATATTTGCTTACGATTATTTTTTCCTTGCATATTCTTTGTCATCTTATTTGTAATTTGTTTTAATACGTCCATATCTTCAACCATTACTTACTTATTTTAAAATTTGGTTGTAAAAAAGTAAAAATTTAGAGTAAAATTGTTAATAATATATTTTAAATTTTTTGGATTTAAAAAAATATTTAAAAGTCAGAAAAATACCTATAAAATGCTTAGTAATATTCTTGCTCACAATTTTTGAACAATTCCAGAAAAACAAAAAATTATTAATGTGTATTCAAAATATGCTGGATTTCTTATGACAACAGTCTAGCATTGCTAATGCAGAAACTTTTATCATCATTCAATGTCTAGCTTTACGTAGAATAATCATTTATTTATGTATATATTTGGTGGAACTTTTGATTGCTTTTTTTAATTTGAACAAAACCATGCTGAAACGCATCAGATACTCATGGAAAAATGTTACCTTTAATCGGAATGTTGATCATTTTGTATTCCGAATTCGTAAAATTTTAAACGTTTTCTTTGCAAAAAAGGGACCTATTTTCTGTACCCAAGTGGGTCGTCTGCTTGTAGCAGGCGTCCTGTGCAACCTAATTTAACCCAACCTCTGCAAACTGTGATATTAGTACCTGAGTTATAAGAAAAAAAATTGTATCGCTTTTAAATTTTGGTTAAAAAAAGCTATGTCAAAGAAAAGCTTTAAGGAACAATAAAATTTTTTATTTTCCACATATTGTTTTTTCTTGATTTTTTCATACTCATAAATATCTTAAAATGCAACGATAACTATTTTGTAAAACGCAACGCTAGGTTATGTCACGAGGGTGAGCTAAAATAGCTTGCACGTGAAATAATACGTTCATCGAATATGTGGTTGATACAATAACGCAGGATGGTTTTCTTCAGCTGTCCCAACAAGTTTTTCCCAAATTTTCTGATATGCCCCATCGTTGACTGAGATTGAGACACCAATATGATGTTTTAAAAAGTGGTGTAATTGTTGCTGATAAACTGCTCTTATATTCTCTGTAGACCAAATCTTGCAGCTTTGTTGTTGTGGTATTTATTTAATAGGTAAAAGGCTACACCGTTTATTATCAAATTGTGAATATAGTCTGAATTTTCCTCTGCCTTTTCAAATCAATAAAGTTCAATAGTTTTGTTCTTCTTAATTTTTCCAAGTCTTCTGCATAAAAGGCTGAAAAAAACATTTAAAAAATAATATTAAAAAAAGTTTAAAAGAATTTAAATCATACTGCTCATTCTCACGCACCCTCTTTCAAATGAAAGAATATATTTGCGAATATTTTTATTTGAAAAGCAGAAAAGAGGACAAACATATAGAACGACATCATATCCAAATTGGAGAATTAGGTCTAATCTTAAAATACACACGCAGCTTTCAGAGATTGGCATTCCTAACTATAATAAGAGCAATAACAGTTCCATTTTATCCTATCAAAGTTTTTCCTAAAATTAGTTTTATATTCAGTAAAATAAAGGCAGAAAATACAAACCATTTATTTTCGCGGTACGTGCTTTCATATATCAGAATCACTCATTTTTCTTTTCATTTAATTTTGATTGACTACTTAATCCAATTAAGCATTAATAAAATGTTTATCAAAATTGCATGAAAAATAAAAATAAATAAAAATAAATATATACATTCAATGTATACTTCCAACATTGCTCATAAGCCACGTCCAAATTTATTCTACTATTCACGTTTTATTTGATTTGCATTACAATACTTATCAAATTCTGTAGACAATTATTTTAGCATTACTAATAAAAATTTTTCATTGAATACACAAATCAGTACTATGAATAAATACAACCCATATTTTTGTATACACAGATTTTTCTCTTTAATACGTCCTCTAAATTAATAGTTATAATTCGAAGCTTTTTCGTTTGAACAAAAAAATTCAACAATAAGGGAAATAAATAGATTTAGTTGTAGTGAAAGCCAATAATACCAATAATATTGAAAAAACTTCTGTTCGCAATAAATTTCTTTAGAAATTCATAGTACATATATAAAAAAATAATTGCTTATGATGGGTACATATAAGATGGATAATTTATTATTCGTCTAGCAAACTCGTCAATATTCATTTCGGTTACACTTTAAGTAAGATGTCGAATATTGTTGCCCCTGAAAAGGCTCTTTTTAGTGAAAAAGTACAAAAAACAAAGATGTTATTATACCTATCAAGAACTTGGTTTTTATTTAGATCTCTGATTTTTTAGTGGCTAAATCTTTCGGATATGAACTTTGCTTTAATTTCCATTAAGGTTCTTCTGCGTCTTGTTTACATTTTAATTAAATCTAAAAATATTTTTATACATAGAATGTTATTCACTATTTTATTCTTATTTAATTTATTAAAATCCATAAATATTTAATGGAAATTATCATTTTATTGAGCGTAATTTAGATATTATAGACATAAAAAAATTAAAAGTACAAAGTTTTCCACTTAATGCAGGTCGATGTTAATTATTTGTGGAAATAGTAAGCGGGAAATACGTTTAGCATAACTCTAAACATTCTTATGAAATTCTTGGTGTCCAGCTCTTGAGAAGCAATCAGAAGTTTGCAAAAAGCCTGAAAGGGCCTGTTCAGCCAATGTCTGAGCTTTCATTCATAAAGTGGCGGACAGTCCCAGAGAAGTTTTTGGACTGGTTGTTCTTTTTATTCTTCGTCGAAGAAAATCCTGTACTTACAACCATGGGAAAATCTAGATGTTCTGACATGCTCTTCAAAGAAATGTCAAAAGAAACCTTGATATCCATTTATTCGTAACTTTGTCGTTTGATTAGCAAGCCAGGTCAGAGCATGCTCTCATGCTATCATTAGCTTTCGTTTCAGTTTGCATCTGCCTTCAATTTCTGGAACCAAGAACTTTTTATTTTCGGTTATGGAATAAATCTTCGACTTGTAAAAGATGTAAAAGTATTGCGTATTCTAAATGAGAACGAAACTTACAAAAAATTGTGTTGGGTGTTAAGTAATTTCCGTAGCAAAAGCAATTTGGAAGTATGGTTAGCTATACGCAGATATAAGATAAAGTTACAAATGGTTGTGGCAAATACCGAATGATTGTAGCAAATAATCTTTTGTTTCTGAATACTATTTTGACCATCGAGTTATTTATTGCATTTTATCATTTAATATCATCCTTTATAGCTCCAACATGGTTGGACTGGCGTCAAGTTTTTATGTTTGCACAAACTGCTTTGTTAACTTGTTATTACATATTGATTAAAGTCATGCAAAGAAATATTTATCATACACACTCTTATATATAATACAGTCTCATATCACACCACATGAATGCCATGTATGTTTTGTACTGCATGTAATAATAATATCTTTAATGTTACAAGTAATATAAATATTTCAGAAATGCTATTGACGAGAATCGATTTCTGTGAGATTTAAGAGCTGCAAGCGTCCTGTAACACGGCAACGGCTGCGCAGTTCTAGAACATTTAAAAAAATATCAAATGCTTCGGACTAGAAATGTAAAATATCGATAGTTTTGCATACTCGATATTTCTCAATACTTATTAAATATTGACTCAATACTATTCAAAATTTGAAAATTTCCTTTTATTCTAAAAAATTAAAGGTTGTACATTTTTCATATTAAAACCAGCATGTTACATCCTCAAGTGATGTATTTATTGTATTGTTATTGTAATATAATTAGTTGAAACATAGAATTCTGTTTGTATTGCGTAACTACTTTTTAGTAACGAAAAAATTTAAATTATTGAGTACTCAATACCAAAATATTTATAATTTTTTTAACTTTTTCTTGACATAATCAAAGAACCATGAAATAAATAAATTTTTAATTACAATATTATATATTTTGCTGCAGCATCTTATGTGTTTTTAAAGTAAAGTAGCTTAATTTTGGATGGTTAGATTATTTCTTTCTATAATAAAAAATAAAAATTAATCAGCTAGAGCACAAACTTCAATTAACAGCGTTGTCGACTTTTATTTTTTCCTGCTACACGTTCAATTGTGATATTTGGATCACGATCGATATTCCAAATTAAAAAAAAATAAATGATTAATCAGTACTTGCGTCAACACTGCCTGCTAAACGTTCAATAAATATCGCGATACTGTATCACAGTCAATATATATTGAACGTGTAGCAGTACCCTAACAGAGTCGTACCATCTACGCTAACAAATTTTTCATGCACAAATTCAAAATTAGAATAACAATATCCATACAAAGCTTATGAACGTTTAACGTTGAATTTCAATAAGACCCTAGATTTTAGTAAGCGCTTCTATTGTTTTTTATATAAAGAATATAATAATCTAATTCGTTTTCTTAGCGAAACTATTCGAAATGGTCCGCTAACTCTACAATAAAACTTGTCAGTGTGACTTTTCGAGGATTTCATAAAATCTCTCATATTTTAATTATATATAATCTTAACTTTGAACCCTTGAATTGTGATTACTTAGTACTATTTTATACAGAAAAAACTAAAATTATTTCTATTGTTTATGATGGTGTTATTTCCCTACGAAAAATATTTTACCAATTGTCCTGAAATGGGAATGTTTCAAAAAGTTTCTGCGTCGTGAAAGTGCTTACGAAATTCTCTCACTCCGCGCAACATCGGAATATTTACATTATATTTTTTTAGTTTTTCGGAAGCAAACAGAAAACTCCTTAACACAACATTGTTATCCGGGTTATATACAACTATTTTTGAACCCATTAATTACTTTATATTTTTCTATTTTTTGATATTATATTTATGGTCATAAGATATTATCTGATTTAAATTATAATGCATTTGGTGATCTAGACCAAAAAAAATTCAAGAAACTTATTTCAATCTAAACTGAAGTAATACCGACTGAAAAGCTAATACCAGCCATATAGCGTGTATTCTTAAATGCAGTAATTGTGCAATAATTGAAGCTTATCGTCCAGAAACCATCACCGCGCATTTTTCTAAGGGTTCTAACGCAAATTATTGAAGTGCTGCTACATATCCGTGCAGTTATGACAGCATTTTATTTACTGCTGGAATATTTTGCAGACGGGTTGCACAAATTTATTACCTATACGATTGTACCCTATAAAATAATAAAAAATATAATTAAACTTTTATTTTTTATATACATTTTTACATATAGATTTAATGTTATGAAACTTTTAGACCTGTTTGGTGAAAAGCCATCAAAGGACTAGATTTTATACTAGGCCTTAAGGAACTATTCTGAACTATGTTCATTGAGAGCTGGACTTGGACAGACTACTCTAGGATAGTTCTATTGCCAGTTTTTAAAAAACCATTACTTGAACTGTTACGAAGAATACCACCACAGGTCAATTACGTAAAGGTTAGGTCTCAAACCTGTCACCAAGTATCTTAATTATGTCAATTGACCTCCTCCAATGACAAAGCCATGTAAAAGTTACCGGTACATCTCATACAAAGTTCCGGAAATCAGTCACGTGACGTGTCTAGGGACAGGTTTTTTGCCTCTAGGGTTGCTTCTATAAACTATTTGTTTAAATTTATTTTGAACAAAAAATTAACTCTCTATTTCAATTTATATTTTTCGAATTATTTTTAATAACTGCATTTGCTGATTCTCTTATAGGACCTATTTCAGTAAAGCACATATTTGAAATATTTAATAAATTTGAATTTGTAAATTTTATAGAACAAAAATATTGAAAGAAACAAACATGCTGTCCGTATCTAGTTTTTTATTAATTATTTTTCTTGATACTATAAATATCTGTCTTTGAGTTTGTTTTCAATAATTGCAGTGTTTGATAATTGCAGTATTTAAATTTACTATATCAGTGAAATGAGCTATTTCTGATAAACTCCATATAAGTTAATGAAAATTTTTTCCTTTGTTTGTGGTAGAGTCATTGATATTTTTATCTTAAGAATAATTGGTACCGTACGAGGATACAATGTATGTTTGCATCTTTCAAATAAAAATAAAACACATGTTATTAATACTTTACACACAGTTTATTTTATTGCATTATCACATCGATCCGCCCTTATTGAAAACCCTTAAATTTTATTTTTTGTTTGCAATCTATTTTACAAAAACTGAAATTAATTTGTGTAAATATTTTATATTTACTTTAGTGTTATTTTTAATAATTTATATTTATAATAGTTAAACAAAATTTTTTTCTTCAATTTAGTATTGAAAAACTGTAGTAAGAGGTTGTTGATGTTGAAACAAAAATTGGTTTTTATTAGTTTAAATTTTAATGTGTCCTTTTTCCTATGTAAAGATGAATAAAGATTGTTGATGAGATGATGTGCTCACCTCGAAATTAGTACTAATCCATTTTGCCAGTCTGACGATTAAAATCTTTCAATATTACTCTCTTAATAATAAAAATTAATTTTGAGTGTATCAAAAATTCTTCATAAAAAATGCAATTTGAAAATTCAAATTTTGAACAAAAACCATTTTTTACTAATTTGGTTATTTTTGGAAAACGAAAATATAAAAATAAAGACGAATAAGCCCTGCTATGAATTTTTAAGTAGCTTCCAATTAATACTTATAAATAAAGTGTTGTAATTAATAAAAAATAAAATTTTAATTTAATAAAATACGTTATATTTTAATTAAATTATGTATTATAAAAAAATAAAAATACCTTATTTATTTGTAAGAATCAAATTGTTTACATTTATATTAATATGTAAATATTGTTTAACTTTGGAAAAAAATTGCAGTTAATATATTTGCAAACATATAAAAAAAAACAATTAATTAATATTAAATATACAAAAACATTCTCTCACAAATATTTGCACAACACTCTCTTTGTGATACATAGATTGCATAAACCTTAATTAATGAAAAAGTATTAACAACAATCATTTGTTTTTTACCTTAATTGCCACGTACACCACGTTAAAAGTTTATGTCTGCTAGAGTGATTTTATGCGGCGTTTAGTGCGTGATTAAATTATCTATTTTTAATGCTTTGAGTTTGTTTGAGTAAAAATTAACCCTTTGACAAGGGAATTAATTTTGTCATTGCAAAATTTTATGTAGCTTAAGAAGACTTCAAAAACATTTGCAAAAATTTTGGGGCAAATTTTTATTCCAAAGTTTTTGAAAATATAAATGTAAGTGTACATTTTTTATCGAAATAATAAGCAAAAAAAATCTTAGCTTTGTTCGTACATATTACGACAAAATCCTCTTAATTATAAATTAATTTTATGTATACTAAAATTCAAATCAATGAAGTGTTGATAAAACCGACGTATACCACCATGCGTCAAAGGGTTAAAACTTAAAAAGGACAAATGTAATATTTGCAAATCCTGTTCAGAAAATTTTTATATGCACAGCTTGATTTTGAAGGAAATTCCAGTATACCCTCTAAAATGGGGGAAAAATATCCAAAAATGCAATAACATCTCAAATATGTTTATTGTATGCTGCTTTCTTTTGCAGAAATTTGGGAAAAAGTGAAGAAAACCTATAAACCGCCAATACGAATATTGGCCGGTAATGTGGTCCAACTGATGAATTCCGGGTAATAAATTTTAATGTTAATATGACGGTAAAAAATGATTTTCGGGTAGTAAAACACATGTTTCTGTTACTAAAATGGATTTGCAATCAAGATTAAATGAAGTGTTTATTTTATCTAAACATATGCGGTCTAATTCATAAAATTTTCTTATTTCAGTGTTAAACTATGTAATAGTTATAAAAAAATATTTAGTTATAAGCGTGTAATAAAAATGTATATTCATAAACTTTTAATAACGCTAGATTAGCAATGAAACACATTTTCCAATTTTTTCTTTTCCTGTCATATTTTGTTTAGTGATGTACACAATATGATTATATTAAATAAGTAATGGGTTTAAATGAAAAAAAATATTCGTCAAACTGCTAAATAAAAAAGTAAAACAAAGCTATTCTACTAGTTATTGAAATTAAAATAATAATAAGCGAAAAACCTACGTTTGTTTTTATTGAAGTTCGACAAGTATTTGAAGGACGAAGGCCCCTTTAGCTAGTTTCTTATCTTTGTATTATTAATTTGTAAATTTAATTTACCATTAATTAATAAAAATAAATAAATAAATAAATAAAATGAATACTCAAGTGTTACCATTTGTTGGTGAATCACCAAATAACATCAACTCATTTAAATTTTTCCGTTAAGTTTTTAACTGTAAAATTAGAATATTTGTGTTTTAACAATAATAAAATATATTTTTTTATGTTCTATGAAAATATTTCAGAAATCTTAATACTTAATTGGAACATTGTCGTTTTCCTCAAATGGAGTACTGGTAGGGCTACAATCAATGTTTTTCCATTTGATAAATATACTGTCAAAACATCCAAGAAGCAGCGGAAACGTTGTTTCCAAACGCCAAGGCAACGTTCGACAGTGTTCCTAGTGCTTATATGTGCAGCATTATATTTAACTTCTCGAGCCGAAAGCCTTTAGCTGCTGTGCTCTTATTATTAGTTTGTTATAACTTTAATTATAATAAATTTGAAAAAATAAATAAATAATAATAAATTTAACCTCTTTTTCATTTTGTGATTTACTAAGTGGGGTGATTATGTGTGGATAAATTTTGTATCCACTATCTTTTAGCAAACGGCCTTTGCACTCTCCATTTTCGAATCGTTGTTTGCTTGCTGATTCGTTGAAAATACGGCAGTCGTGCGTGCTCTCTCTCCACCTTACTACTATTCCCACTATTTTTAACACTGCGTCACAAATAACATAAAACACTTTCGTGAATGTATAACGAAATTTGACAGATCAATGAAATATGGGAATTACCTACACACTTAAGGAGTAGTAGCCTTTTCTATTTATAAAATACTGAGTTTAGCTACCGCCGGTTTTTTTAATGCAAACGTGAGTCCCGCCAATGGCTCCTGTTACTTCACGAAAGTTTTTGATTTCTTTAAATGCCATCGTGAAGATCCGCAGTATCATCTTGAACCTTAAATTTTAAATTTTGAATAATGATAAGTTAGACACAAGGGGTATTACACATATACCTCTCTTCGATCCCAGCATCGTAGTGACACCAAAACATGCGATTCGACAGAGGTACCAAAAGCTCTTAAGTCTAATTGAATTTCCGACCTCACCATTTCAATAACTTTTAATGGCAGATTTATTAAAAGGTATATTAATCAGATATCGTCTCTTTAATTTTCAATCAAACACAAATTTCTTCGCAGTAATTAATTTTACTTCCGTATTCTGGAAGCCGAATTTATTATATCCATTTATATTTAAAAACTTTTAAATAATTAAAATTTTTAAAAGTATGGGCAACATTTTTTTACAAAGACGAAAAAAGGAAATTAATAGAAAAATGTCACTTTATCAATCGCTTAAGCCAGGGCATTGGCTACAATAAAATTTTTATAATTTTCAGAGGCTTTATAACGCTTTACTAAGCTGTTAAACATTTATGAATTCATATTAAGCGATTTTTGACTATTAATGTGTTACTAAACTGTTAATAATAATTTATGAATTATAGGGATAGTTTTTTTCTTATCATTTTCTATACTTCATTTTTCTTTGGCATGTCTGATCTGAGCATAAGTGTAATTAATACTCGTACACCATATAAATTCACTCGCCTCAGCCTACTTAACACGAGTTTAATTCAAATAACATATCTTCTGAAATTAATGTTTACATAATTTTTAACAGCAGAAATTAGTTTCACAGAAAAAAATATATTTTCAAAGATTCGCTTGTACACCATTATTTCATGGTTCATTATTATTTTTTTGCTATTTCAATTTCTTTGCTAAAATTTCTAAAAGAAAACCAAAAAATTGTTTAATTGACATTATTTATTTCTTATTATTTGTAGTATTTGATTCTACTAATTCTGTCACGGGTCATAATTAAAAAACATTATTCTTAGATTCATTGCTAAGTTTACAATTTCAAAAATTTTTTATAGATCGACAATTATAAAAATAACAAACGGTTTGGATTTTGTGTCCGTATGAGTAACCGCATTATTTAATATTTTAGAAGTTAAGTTTACTATTTCTGTGATAAGTACTATTTCGTTTAAACTTCAGTTGAAATTATTAATATTTTCTCCGTTTTCTGCTTAACAATTTTAACGCCTTTTACTTATTTAAAGAAATTGAGATATTAATCTTCTCAGACACATTAGGTTTACCAAGATGGTTATTTCATCAATATTCTCTAAGTATTTGCTTTCTTGATATTGCGTATGGGATAAAGGGCTGATCTTAACATACAATTCCAGTCTATTTTACCCAGCATAGTCTATATAATTAAAAGTTAGACTTAAAAGAAAATGCATCTTTATTTGCTTTTTAGTTCACAAAGTCTCCTTTAGTTTCATCAAACAAACTAATAAGTCAAAGTCTTCAATTGTAGCCTTTTATGTGGTTCTTCGAAATAGAGTGTGGTTAATGAAGTAGTGAAAGTCTCATGCTGAGAGTTTTGGACTCTATGGTCCATAATCGCAACTTCTGTAATGCGTGAACAATTTTAAATCACTTTCGACATCTGCCCATACATCCATCCTTAGTTACTAAACAATAAAGGAGTTCACAAAGTTGACTAACTGTTGAATGTGTTGTATGTGCTACATTTTTTATAAACTTAAACAGGGTTTCTCTAAATTCACTAACACAAAAAAAATAAATTATAAAACAAACATAACAACACTTAGAACAACTTTAAGAAATCCATTAATAAAAATTATGTTAAAATTTTTTTAAAATTGTATGCAGATTTACAATTTAGATTTTGAACTTTTTGCTTCCAAAGTTTTGTATTATCCTACAAATTTACTTCTTTAACAAAGTAGTCCGAAATGTCGCCATACACCCTTAAAGTAATTCTGCTTTTTAATATAAAATGTATGATGTCTTTATCTGCATTAAACTTGCTGAAGAAATCATTTTGGGCACTTTCAATAAAAATAAAATTGAAGCTGTTTGCGAAAATGTTCAATACACTTTACATGGAGATTGCGAACAATTTAAAGACAGAATTTCACAAGAAAAAGTGGTACCCCTCTAATGAAACTTCATTTTAGAACTTTAATTAAAACGGATGTTGTTTAAAAGTTTTATGTTTGTTTTAGTAGAAAAGTTTAACTTGCATGCATGTTTTTGTTGCTCAATCAGTGAATTGATTTCAAAAGTTTGCCACATTTAAAATATTTCTAATACAAATAAAAGAAAATCTGTTTTGGATATTATTAGCTTTATATAATATATAAGCTGAAATTGTGTGTAACATAAGTTTGAAGTCATTAATAGTTTTATGCTGCATTCAGAAGAACATAGTGTTAGGTATTTATGAGGACTTTAAAGTGATGTTAATAAGACTGATGATGATATAATCATATTGGGTATGGATTAAAACAAATTTTATAGAAATACAATTCCAATTGAAGCCATAATGTCTAAACAGGACTTTAGCTCCTCGGACATACTGCAAAAGCCACAACTAGTGGTCATGCACACGTTTAAATTAACATTTTGTAAACTCGAGAATAACAATATAGTATATATATTCAATAATATTTGATAGAATAGAAAAGTATTGTTAACAAATAATGCAATTTGATGCTCAATAATTCAAAATAAAAACCGCTAACAGCACTTACGCCATTTTCATTCGAAATTATATTCTCTTTTTTGTATTGCTCACCGCCAACAGCAATCATGCAATAAATTAATAACAAGTACAACCAAAACAATTATTATTGAATACTAACTGATAAAAGTGAACTGGAATAAATAATCAGTAAAAACAGTGAAATTAAAAAAATAAATGAAAATAACGGAAATCATTTGTTGTTATTTGTTTGAATTTCAAACTCAGCTTAACAAAATAAATTTATATAATTTAACGGAAATACAATAGAAAACGGTTTATTGTGTGCTAACACATATATATATTGGTATATTCACAAAACAAGACAAACCGCACAAGCGAGGATATTAGAGAAAACCATGTTTGAAATTGATTTAAATTATTTTGAAAATTTTTCTGAATTGGAAAACGTTTTAATTTTCAAAAATTTTGCCAAATATGTTTTTCTATTAGTTTAAACTATACATAAGAGAGAGCTCACGTATACAATAACGTTTTACGAAATCTATAATTACGAAAGACGACAAAGACAACACCCAACTGCAATACTCGATTGCAATAACTTGATTAATATAATTTTAAGATTGACTGTGATTATCCATTTATTATTTTAAATGTATACAAGTGTATGATGAAAATCGATTTTAAAAACGAAAAGATTTCAAACTGAAAAAGGTTGTGATGCCCTCATTATTTGCGTTTTGTAAATATATTTTAAAAAAATATTTATTACATTTTTCAATAATTTTTGATAATATTTTTTTTAATTTGCTTTATATTGTTTGTGTTTTATTTTCTGGACTGCTTTCTTCAAGTTAATAACTTGAGATTGGTTAAAAAATGTATTCTCAAAATCGTTCGAAATTCAACACACATTTTCAAAACCATTCGTTTGAAATCGATCGATTTTCATCACACACCTGATGATTTCAAAATGTGTCGTTTTGTAGACCTTTTTATAATTTATTTTAAGGCGAAACGCAAAATGTACTTAAGAATCAGCAATTTTTCCAATGTCTAAATGTCACATAATCAAGATGGCGGGCAATCAAAATGGTAGCGGGACTTTTGCTTCACCTGTTATTAATCAAGATACAACCGTGACAAAAAAATCTTTCAAATAACTGAACTGTTGTAATTTCGAGTAGAATTAATTTGATTCAGAAACCTGTATGGCAACTAAGCTATCCAGCCTCACAACAAAACATCTATTAGATAAACTCGCACACACACTCAACCGCATACATCTTAAAATACCATAAATTACAGGAAGCGTGTACTGTTTTATTGAATCAAAAATTAACTTAAATGTGTCAATAAATTTCCATAAATGAAGGCGTGATTTATTTGTTACATATTAAATGCATATAATATTCGAACATCGTACGAAACAATGACGTTTATTAGCTTCTTCTTATACTATTTCAGTTGGGATTTAACTTCAAAAAGATTAATAAAAAAGTTTAATAAACATTTTCTTGTTGAGGGATGAAAATAAATTGTGAAAATATCTCGAATAATAAATTTACCATACTTTACTGTAATAACTTTGTTTAAGTGTCCAAATTTCTTCGAATAATATTCATTAGACTAGACTTTAGGTTAAGCTATGTTCCATGGGCAGCCGTCATCTAATCTGGCACAGCTCACGTTTTTGCTTTGGTTAGTTTCCTGTACACTGGACTTTAAAATCGGCTAATATTAAAACAACTACATTCACAAAATCACTTCGATGTATGTTGAAGAATTAACTGCTATTATTTTGAGTTTTATTCTATTTACATTTTGGTTATTATTTATTATTATTGTTAAACATGTTAAAATGACAAAAATGTCCAACTCCAAATTGTATGTAGATTTAAATTAATTGTAAGCGTACATGATTGCGAATGACATGAAAGAGTATATACTTAATTCTTTAAATTTTCGGAAATATATTTTCCTATTTCAATGAAAATGTTTAATTTTTCAGGTTTTTCAAAATTCGCTGCTGATATAATTTTATCGCATGTTAAAATTTGATTTTTTTAGTAAAAATGTTGACTTTTATATTGTTGCAACTAATTCAACTACAAAACCAAGAATTTGTTTGAACAGACAATAGGTCTCGTAAAATAGGTCATGTTTTTGGGTTTTGAGAACCTCCACTAAAAAGTTCCGTTTATATTTGGAAATATTGCAAAAATTCATTATTATAAATATTTTGCAAATTGTACAGTCTTAATTTAATTTGTTGAAATTCGATTTATATAACATAACCAAATCCAAATATCTGATGATATGATATATCCAAATTTTAAAATTGATAACCAGAATGGTCTACGAAAATCAATTTTAACTCGAAGGTAGACATAATTAATAGGATTGCAAGTGAATATTTCACCAATTACAATAGAGTATTTGTTTTAAAAGAACTTATAAATTTATTTCTAACCGTAAGTGCGAAAGTCAAATCGCAAATTAATGCAAAAAATATAGTGAATTCACGGCAGTCAAGTTTTCTAACCGAATGCATGAGAATAATGCATAGAACATATAAAATCTTTCCCTTTTTTTCGCCCACTCTTTCTATAGACAAACCATCAAATGACAAAAAAACCATAAACGTTTTGTAAACAACAAGAAACCTTTGAACCTCTCATAACAAGGATATAAGAAATTAAAAAGAATTTCTACATCACAACTATGCAACGAAAAGCACGAACAGCATGCCACAACAAAAATTTCCTTGTAGCAGCAGCATATTGTAAAAACTAGTAAAACAAAATTTAAAGATATTTTGAACAAGAACGAGAAATTGTGTGTTACATAATTGACGTTAGATTTTGACAAAACAAAAACATTTTAGCATCACAATGTTTTTGCCGAAAATTTAAAAAATTCAAGAAAGCATATTTTTCGTTCAATTTCTGCAAATTTGAGTTTTCTTCATCTCTATGAAATAAATTGCTGCTGGAATCATATTTGCCAACACTCCTGGTGATCTCTATGAAGTAAATTGCTGCTGGAATCATAGTTGCCCACACTCATGGTGATGATATGTTAAAACTTAGCTTTGACATTGAGCTGTTAATAGGAAAAACAATTTTATTTTTTAATTTAAAAATTGTGTTTGGTCTTATTTTGGTTTGTTGTTTTTTGGACTTGAGAAAAATATTTAATCACAAGTCATCATAGGCTCTTCAGGAAAGCCTAACTATACTATTTGAGACTATTTAATAAAACTTCAAATATGTATGTTTAATCTGCAATAGAATAAAGTGGATGTTGAATGCATTATCAATCAGAGCTATAGAGCGGAGGATCAATAATTATCAGATATATCCCACATTCCGATATGAATTCTTTTACCTCATTATTTAGAAATTAAATTTTTAGCTTAAACTTCTAAAGTTGTTTAACATACAAAGCTCTTTTTAAGATTTTCATTAACATGTAAAGACAACAAAATCGATAATTAATTATAACTAAGCCATTTTGAGATTCACTGAAACCTCCAGAGTAGCGATCTTCGCAGCCGCAAGTTTGATTCAATTACTGATAAATAATAAGCAATACATTATCTGGTTGTGGTCAATTATTTTGATTCAAAATTCCTGCAGGCCTCTGCATTTACTAAGCTATGCAAGGAATTTATATAGTTTTACATATGTATGTCCTGAATAATACCTGTGACAAAAGTAATGCAGGTCATAATGGCCTACTCATGGAATTATAAATTTCGAATTTCTTCTTTAAAATTTGTTTGTACATTAGTGGACGTCCTTATTTCACGTTCACCATTCTTTCAAGCAATTTGGCCTGCACAAGATAAAGATGAAATGTCGGTGGACTTGATTCATTACCAACCATAACTTAGAATATCATAATTTTTTGTTATTGCGATGTCTATCTGTTTTTAAACTTGTTTTCCTTGATCTCACGCAAGTTTCCATAATTTTTTTATTTTTACAAAGCAGTTTGTATAAACTTCAAAGGTTTTTGTAATTCGATGATTTCGAATCGCTTGGAAAATCATTCTACATGTTTCAGAAGAATAAAAGATTTTTCACATTCTAATTAAATAAGTTATAGTTTTGTATAAAATTTTTAGCCAAATTACAAATTTTCATACTATTATGCGTCATGACAATATAAAAATACTAAAAAATTATAATAACCGAATTAAAATAAAATGAGAAACTCAAGTGTATCTATTATAATGTACAAAATTTTTTGTTTTTCAAATAATTTCGTTTATTCAAATAAAATTTAATGCACATACTTGCCAAAATGTAGGTTTTAATTAGCTTTCCATTAAAATGGATATAATAATGGAATGAAAAGAAATAATTACTGGCTACTTTTCTGAGGGAAAATCTAAGGTCAACGTCTGTTTAATACTACTTGTATCTCTAATTTTGAGCAGGTGTGTATTTTGAATGCATAATATATTTAAATAGGGCATTTTTTTATTAACAGATAATTTTATATTGAAATGTTTGAATATGATTTCGGGAATATAACCGTCGTTGTCTGATATCTGGAATATAAAGTTTCTATAAACTCTTCGGTATAAGCCGGGTTGTATTAAGGTTTTTTAAAAAGTTTGATTGCGATCTGTCGCATAACGATAACTGTTATTGATCGCAGAAATTTTAAATAAACCACGTAAACTTTTATTTGTTATTTTTTCAGCATTTTAGCATTTTGTAAGCGTTGTTCTAGCGAGAATGTATTTGTTCTACTGAAATTAAAAGAATTATTCTTTACGTACCGAGCAAGTAGTGGTGAAGTTGTGTTTTCTATAAAAACAACTAATAATACCTTCCACAATACAAACAACTCTCGTATGCTTTTCGAGTCACTATTTGCAGAAATACAAATTTGAAATCACATTCAAACGAGCCACCTAAGCAGTGACACATGGAAACACACATGAACACTGATAATGGAAGTGTAGCGGCTCCCGAAAAACACGTTTTTTCTGTTCTGTCGTGTAAGTTGAAATTAATTAGTGTTAAAATTTTCCCTTGTTCCTTTGGAATAGTGTCTCATGTCCATCCAATTCTTTCTGACTAAAAATGTTACGAACTTTAGCCAAAAATAATAATCACTTTGGATTAAAAAACCACTAATTACGGATTTTAGCCTAGATTAAATTATTTATATAATTAAAAATCACACCTTGTCGCCAAAAAAAAATACCAAACGCATTTAAAAATTAATCAAACCAAAAGTTCTTATTTCAGTTAAAAAACAAAGACTGAAAAAAAAGTTGAATGAGGTAAAACCCAAGAGTACAATTCACGTATTCAACGTGTCAAATATGTGATTGCTTTAAGCAATTAAAATTACCTAAAACTCTACAAGTAAGTCTCGTAGCGTATTCGAGTCGTAATTTGTATAAATGAGATCAGAATAGATGATAATGCACATACACACACTCACGATGGGGCTATATCAGCCCTTGAACAACCACGATGCTTAGGTGAATCATGCGTGATCACGTGATCGTGATTCCTTTTTTGTTTCAAACAGGTGAGCTTGAGTGAGCATGCATTAGTAGATTTTTGGCGTGATTGTTTTGTATTTTTTTTTTGCTTTATTGTAATTTTTTCATACAATTTTTTAATTTTGCTTTTTAATTATTTCATAGTTTTTTTGTCAATGCAAATTTTTGTGATTATGACTAATTTTCTTTTTCACTCACGTGAGCATGCATGAAGCGTGATAGCCTAAAATATAATATCGTTCAAGACCGTGTATGAAAAATTTTTGTTTAATATGAGCGTGCATGAGCATGCGTAAGCGTTCATAAGCATTGATGAAAAGTTTCTCACGTTCCTATCTATATTGGAAATAAATAAATATTAATTTGTTGCTATACATATTTTTATTGGAAAATTGTATCAAATATAATTCTTTCTGAATAAAAACGTTACTAAGTTTATTTAATGTGATTATTTTTCGAACAATTTTGTTGTTAGTAGTTTTTTTTTATAAGTTTACCTACTAAGTTTAGCCTAATACTTTCAATGAACAATCAATTTAGTCCGAAAAGACTCACATTAAAGAAAGAAGGACACGTGCAACCCTGTTGCTAAGCAGATTTATTTGTTGGATCCCATACAAAATTTTTTTTCAATTCAATATATCGTCGGTCAAAGGTTGATAACTTTTAACTCGCCAAAAAATTTAATCGGGTTATATGATGCCAAAAGACTGTGTTTATATTTTTAAAAAATTTCCTTTCCCACTTCTCCTACTAAATTTTGGTTTTTTGTTTACTTCCAATACGGTTTAGTAACGGAGTTATGACGTTTTTTTGTCTCCTGAAAAGTACAAAAAAACATGTTAACAGTTGTCAACCTGTGACCAACGATATGTTTTATAAAAGTAAATGTTTGCGATAAAAGTAATGGTTTGCGGTTCTGATCTTAATAATTTTATATATTAGTACTGAATTACCAAAGCCCCAAATGCGAAAATTTCATTTAGAACCATAGTCCTTTCCCTAAAAATGTATGTCTTATCGCGAGTTCGTGTAGTATCCAATAAATTTCAGGAATTGAAAATGTTTTTTTATTAATTTAAACAAATTAATAAAAATTGTCTTCCGACTTTAGTCTAAAATGAGGACTTGCTGGAGCGCATATAAAATCAACTGCTATAGAAAATAGTTTTGCCTATTTAAGGTTATCTATCTCCAAGAGACAACGAATGCTTTCGTGTCGAATCTAAATAAACCACACTAAATGAAATTCTTTTCAGAAATTATATAAAAATTACATCAAGATACATTTTAGTTTAATTTAAATTTATGAAATGTAATACTGATTAAAATCTTGTTCGTGTATCCCTTCTACTTAATAATGCAATTATAAAAACCAACAACGTTTTTTTTTTACTTTTTGAAACAGGTGCTGCTTCCTTTTTTGCCTTCAGAAATTCAGACGTTTTAGCAAATTTACAGTTTTCACAGAAATTTTTTGTTACTTTGGTGAGAACAAAACACAAAAAAGTATAAACAATATTCATCATCATTCATACAGTACAGTGTGTGCAAAAATAAAAAAAGTTTACGCAATATTTCATGCTAAACAAAACTTCAATGACAATAGCTTAGACTAAATATTGTTAGTACAATACATCTCGTTTATTTAAGTTTTTTGCTACCACTACTCTGTCACCACTTCTGGTGCAACCATGTGCAACGAAGGGTGAATATGTATTGTTGCAACATTTTACAATATATTATTTACTTACTAAGTGCACACATGTATGAGTTTTTGTTTCTCTTTTAGTGCATTCTCTCTAACAGTTCTAGAGTTTTGCCAAGAACAGAAAAAAAAATAATATTGCTGAAAATTGCATAAAACCCAATTCAAACCAAATAAAACTATGCCCACATACCCTTTTGGTACTTTTCTTTTTTTATTTTTATATTTATCTTTTTGTTCTGCGAGACAAAGTATTGTGTAACATACAAAATTGTATTTACATGAAAGTTTTTTGGTCGGAAAAAGCCTTAGAAAAACTATTGTTAACGTTTGAATTTTTTGTTTGTTTGCTTAGAATGGATACTTTTTGACTAATTGTCAAAACGAACTGGGTGATGGTAGTATTCATGTTTACGGAACCGTTGCAAAATTATAGTGGCAATATGAAACAATAAAAAAATAAACTTTCGTAATGTTTTAGTTTTTGGTTTTGTTTAGTCAAATCTGTTTGAAGTACTTCTTACAATAGAAATACAAATTTTAAAATACGTCATATTTTTTAGAGTTTAGAGAAAACTTTAAATCATTAGCGTTATTCGTAAGCAATAATTCAAGCTAAATTGCATTATAAGAATTTCGTATGCAAAATTCACCTGCTCTGTAAATTTAGCGATTTCAGAAATAAATAATAATTCGTTTTAGGTTTTTTAGAATTTTGTATGGCAAATTAATAGCAAATATGATAAATTATACGAATAAAAAAAGAGTTTACAAATTGAGCTATTAGTGGAATTGCTTTTCTCTGTTGATTCGGTGAAAGTAGATTTACGAGTAGGCATTTCTTTGGTCAATAATTTCATCGTTGGAGCTAAATTTCCTTCCACCGAGCCATTTCTTTAGGTTTGGAAATAGGAAGTAGTCATTAAGGGCTAAGTCCGGAGAATATGGCGGATGAGGTACCAATTCGGATTGCGGTTAAACAACTCCAAACAATCCTTTGAAGTTGACACACGTTTACGTTTATGGTCAATTGAGAGCAAACCTGGCACCGATCTTACAGACAACTTTCTTAAACCCAGCTGATCACTTAAAATCGAAACCACACTGCCATATGAAATGCCTATGGCATTAAGAATCTCACACACTTTTGCTCTTCGATCGGCCAACACCATATCGTTTTTTCGCCATTTTCCATTGGCCATCCAGAACGTTCAGCGTCATTTGTACTTGTGCGACCACAACGAAAGTCAGTAAATACCATTTTTTACCATTGAACTCGATGGTGCCGACATAGTTGGGCAAAATACATGGCTTGTGGTATTTAAAATACAATATAAAATACTTTCAGCTTATGTATTTAAAATACAAAATACTTCCACATCATGTATGTATTTAAAATACAAAATACACCATTTTTTTCAAACCAAAAAATACATTGGATAAAACTAATCAACAAACCAATTGCTTCCTTTTATAAATATCAGATTTTTGAATGTAGCATCAGACAAACAAACCCATAAAAAGCACCAATTATTAACTTAACAAGCACCCGGTCGCAAAAATTTTGTTTGACATTACTCTATACAAATGTATAGCAGTTGTTGTTTTACATTTTCTACAAACCTCTTACAACTACAATTAGAGTTGAAAAAAAGTCAGCCTAGGTAGTAATGGTAAAGTAAGAAAACAAAAACAATTGGTTGATTTTTGAGTTCCTGTTACAACCTTGATATATTTTAAACTTTTCATTTGGTTTAATGAAGGTTTAATATAATATCTCCAGTTGTTCTAAGAAATATTTTGGTAAAGTTCCCTGATGATCTGCATTAGCAACAGTGAAATGCGCATATACCCCTCAATAATCAATTGCAATTTGTTTTTAACAAAATTGTTAATGTTAATGAATAAGTAAAATATTAATTTTGGGAAAAGGTGCGAATAAAAATTTAAAATACTTAAATTTGAGAGATTCCCATAAAAATCATTAAACTGTTTCTTGTTGGAGAATAAATAAAACCTGCTAAAGAAAATAATCTTTCTACAGGTCCTGGTGAGCACAAACTTGTATTAAATTCTATGAATACTCTTTTCATATTTGGATAGCTGTCAAGAGTGATAG
Organism: Gymnocheta viridis; assembly: GCA_956483585.1. Lineage (NCBI taxonomy): Eukaryota > Metazoa > Arthropoda > Insecta > Diptera > Tachinidae > Gymnocheta > Gymnocheta viridis. The sequence goes on along the minus strand of OY101440.1, from coordinate 24,198,438 downwards.
TGTCTTTGCTCTTGTCACTGAGGAAACTGACAAATTCCAACTTCAAATTTGATGTCCTAGATTCACCATCATCCCTATCTACTTTGTTTTTAAAATACAAAATACTGCAATTTTTGTATGTATTTAAAATACAAATACAAAATACGTATTTGTATTTTAAATACGTATTTTAAGTAGATGTATTTCAAATACTGCCCAGCCCTGGGTGCAGAGTCCCATAGTATTAATCGAGCTTTTCCTTGGTTTGATTGACGGTTTTTTTTCGCAAAAAATAATGTTTAATGAGCACTCGAATTTCACTTTTTTCCATTTTTAGAAAAGTACACGAGGTTGTATGTTTGGAACAGTTGTTAAACGTAAAGTAAATGAGGACACTTGCTCAAAATTTGACAGCAGTCTATTAACAGGTAGTACTCAATGGGAACAGTATTGCATTTCATATAACTACGAGAGAAGTTCGAAAAGTCACGAACTTATTGATCCGTATTCGTATTTTAAGGCCCTCGGAAGTGATATAAAAACTGGAGAAACGTTGGACTAAGTGTATTGAATTAAAAGGAGATTTTGTTGAAATATAAATTTTTGTTTTGCAAATAAACTGTGTTTCATACAGTTTCAGACGGACTTCTTGATCCGCCCTAGTATGTTGCTTGAACGAGTTTTTCCTAGTTTCATATTTATAAACTTAATTGAAAAGAATTCAATAAAACCAACACCCATGACCATTTTGATACATACAACTTTTCTTAAGCGTAGACCAACGAGGCTTATTCAGTTAATACATACTATATTATTTTATTTCACCGCTTCGAACTTATAGCACTTGACAACTGAATGCACAGAAATTATAAAAAATGCTTACCTTAACACGGCGGGTAGATATTAATTATATAGTTAATAAAAATTCCATACATAGATCCCGAGAAAAGATGCGTCAAGAGCATATCTTAAAATTAAAACAACAGTTCAACCCATAACAATCAGTTATATGCTTGCATTGGGATGGCAAACTTTTACCTGCTCTAACTGGAAAGTATAAAATGGACAGACTACCGAAATTTATTTCTAGCGGTCACATTGAGCAGCTACTTCAAGGTAACTGCCTCAGAGATTGGAACTGGAAAAGAACAGGCATTAGCTGAGCGCAGTGCTTTTTAGGATTAGGGCCATCAAGACAAATATTACAGCAATGTTCTTTGATACAATAGTCGTCAACACGAAATGTATGAATGAAACATGCACTGTAGTTGAAAGTTTTTTACAAAAGTCGCTATTATGGTTGTCATCATATATAGTGTATTTAAGTCTAATCTTAACAAAGACGGTAGTCCCCAAACTTGAGTAGAAGATGCAGTTACAAACCGATATGTAAAGAAATCAACCAGTCACGTTGTATGTTTTGTTAAATCTATGCTTCAAGAAAGATTATAGAGAACTGTTAAAGCTCACTTTGGTGTTTTTAGGACAAAAACCAAACACCCTAACGTTTTACGCAACAGTCACTGCTCATCATGCTATATGAATGACCAAAACTATAAACGGCTTTAAAATATTTCTGTTTCGTTAAGAATTGGAATTATCGAAGCAAGAATAAAACGTTTTGCGGATAATTAGCATATTTCTAGAAACAATATACTCGTATATTGAAACTTGGTTTTCTTCTACTTCAGCAATTCACGCAATGATTTGCTTTTGCTGAAGCACATTAACAATTTTAGAAATATTGACAGGGACGTGTTACTCTTAAGAAACTACAAAATCGCTTGTGGTATTTCAATCACGAAAATGTTGCACTTTCATTTTTTGATTCCAGAATACCACATACCACTAAAACAAAAATGGTATTGCACAGTTTATGGCTATGGAAGCAACCGTGTGATTTCTCGAAGAGTCGATCACAATTGTCCAGCGAGAGACCATTTAACACCTTTTGACTTTCTTCTTTTCGGCTACATGAAAAATAAAGTCTATATAATTCACCTAATATCGTTTCAAAAACACAAAAATGGAAATCGTGAAGCTATCAGCATCAAATATGCGAAATGGTGATGGAGCATCTTAAGAGAAGAATATGATCCTGCCAGAGCAATCGTGACGGCCCTTTGGTTGATATTGTTTTCCATTATTACAGGCATATCCTCCTATTTACAGGTTAATAAGCAGCCGCAGATTTCGCTTAAAAATACTCGTTTTTTTACAATTTCCATTTAAAACTAAAAGCGATAATTAAAATAAAAAAAGATACTTAAGCCGCGAAAAATTTAAAATTATATTTTTCATCATAAATATAATATATTTTACAATTTTGAAGCAACGATTGATAAGCAGAAATCTAAGAAAAAATCTACTTCTCAGAAGGGTTTTCATAATCCCTGTCACCAAAGTTTACTAAAAATGTCAAAATATTTGAAAAAAATCCTGAATACACCGCACCTTTTCCAGTGATATAAATTTGACTATAATGTTCACTATAAATATCAAAGTAATTCATTCTCACTTTTGTGCACCCACAAATTAAAGTTAAACGCTGAATTTGGTTCTTAAAGCAAGTGAAAAAAAGTTGAAAACTTCCTGACATTTAATTACTGGCAGTAGTGTGATAAATTGTTCAATTTTAATTTTTCGTTTGAAGGCGATTTATTTTTCAATTAAATTTTAAATATTTGATATTGCAAACATAAAATATTGAATATTCGTTTTCGTATTAGATGCAGACATACAAAATTCGTATTTATATTCACGAATGCTTAAAACTCTTATGAGTGAAGTGAGTTTCTTGATCTTGGGGTTTTTGTTTTATCGAAAGCTTCTATTTATTAACCATATAAATACGTGCATAAATAAGAACCGTGGCGTATTTGCATTTGTTAAATGGTGGGCCAAACAATTTAAGAATTCAGCAGTGACGAGGCAACTTTATGCTTCCTTGGTCAGACCTATTCTGAAATTTTCTTCCGTCATCTGGGACCCTTAAAATAATATCCATAGTGTTTTAGGGTCTGCTTAGAAGTAGTTTCTACTTTTTATATTGCGTAATTTATACCCCAACCGCGTGTCAAACATGCCATCATACGAATTCAGATTACGACAAATTAACTTGCCTACACTGAAGAGCCGGAGAAAAGTTTTAAATGCAGTATTTGTTATTAAACTTATAAATGGTGCCATCTGTTCAAATGGTGACAAATGAGCTGTAATTTAATGTACCGCAACGTGCCCTACGTCAGTTTCATCTTCACAGCAATATTATCAGCTAATGCTGATCCATTCCATTGAATTTTTTGTAACTTTAATGAATTGTATAACGTTATTGATTTGTCTTTTCATTTAATGTGATTAAACGTAATTTAATTGTATGCTCATAGTTTAGACAAAATATTTTTGTTTTCACTTTCTTAGTTGAGTTGTAAATGTATAAAAATCGGATTTCAAAACGTTTCATTGAGTCGTTTATCCGCTTAATAGACAACATAAGACAACATTCATTGATACACGTAAAGGCACATGTTACTGAGGTTTTCTACTTCGTATTTTTACTGCTGGAACGTTTAAGTTTGGTCCACGTTAGTGTTGGGTCTGCTTAAACTGAAAGCCAAGTAAGGCTATTACAAGTATAAGATAATTAGCATAGTTCCTTTTATAATATTTTTTATTTCCTACTATTTATTTTGCAATACTATTCATTGTATACAGATGTTGAGTATTATATTTTGTATCTCTTTTATATTTATTTACTTGATAATAAGAAGATAAGAAGTCTTTTATATTTGGGTGAAAAATTACGCTCCAGTGCATAATTCCTGATTATGTATGACATCTAATGTCAAAAGGTTAAACAAAAATTGTGTGATTACATTCATTACCATTATTATTTGCAGAAGTCTAATAGATGCATATTATAAATAAGGTCCTTAAAAGAATCTTAGATAAATTAGATTTTTATATCAGTTAGATTAAAAACACTACGTGGATTGCCCAGAGAAAACTAATTTATGCTTTGCATTAAATTGTCGCTGCTTTTGTGCAAAACAAACCATCTAAGTCCTTCCTGGATACATTCTTTGTGATTTATATGCGAAATTCGGTCAGCAGTTAAAAGGTTCTTAAGCCCGAGAGCATCGAAACTTTCTCTTAATTTGATTTTTTTTTTAATTTTATATTAACATCAATCGTCACTTATGCCTTAAGAAATATTTCTTTTTATTTTCAGTTATAAACGAATAAACCAGTTGCATAAATAAAATACGATATCTTTGTTATTGTCAAGTGTACAAAGAGTATCTTCCAGCTATTTATTTCATTTCAATAATGAATTTATCCTCGAGGCAAGTGCCTTTGGAATTAAAACTTTTACTTTATTCTATCTGGTGTTTTCACTTTTCCACAAAGGCCCTCATATTAAAGCGAAATAAATCTCTTGTTGCGTGTGTGTATTTAAAGCTGTTGAAATACACTAAACCTATACATGTACGTAATGGCCACAAAGGTTAAAGTTTATGAATACGAAAGCAACAAGAACTGGATTGTACAATTATGTTTGAAATATTGAGGGTATGTCAGAGTGTAGATAATTCAAAATACACACGACAATAGTTTTAGCTTTAATAATTTGTGAAGCGATAAATAGGTAGAGAGTATGCCTAAGGAAAAGGGAAGTAATCGTTTTAAATATGCAAAGGAATTTTTATAAAACTGTGGCAATAGAGTAACATTACAAAAGACAAAAAAATATGTGTCAAGATTTTTAGAAAAACAAAAAATTATAATAGAATTATAAGCAAAATTACAAGCAACAAGGAGACTTATAGAGTCTGAAGAATATAATGCAAGCAAATGGATATTTTGAATTAGTAAAATATTTAAATATGGAACAATTTGCAAAAGGTTTGGTAATTTACTTTAATTTATATTAGTTATAATGAAATTTGAGTCCCTCTTGAATGCATACATAAAGATGTTTTTTTCACTCAATGTCACCTTAATCAAAATCCTTATGAAATGAAATCCTGAATAAGTCAACTAAATTAATATTTACATAAATATGTACATATGTATAACCATGAACATGAAAGGCAAAAGTACAAGACGAACGAACAATAATATTTATTACGAGTAAATAGTAAATACTATCTATATAGACATAATAATCGCCTCAAAAATAAAATCATCATCATCAGAATTTTCATAATAAAGTGAAAAAATAGAAAAAGTTTAATAAAAAGAAAAACGAAATAAAAACAGTATTAAATAAATAAAATATGATTGTAAAAAGACATTGCAAAAAAATAAGGAAAAAGGAGTTGAGGCAAGATGATATGAAATTTTACGAGTTCTGTTGTCGTCGGTTTTCATGTAAAGGGTCTTACAAAATTATGTGTAATTTTGATCTGTTGAAGAACGAGCATATATAAACAAAATTATTGGATGTTTATTTAATTGTAAAGAGGAGTGAATGCCATTAACAATTAAAAACAATATCAGATAAATCTGCACCACGGATACGCTTGCATGATCATATTATATCCGCAAACCAATCAGAAATGATTTGCAGGTTGTATTCGTTTTTATAAAAAAAAGGAAATTTTCCATCACAATCTCGCACATTTACGGAAGTATGACCTCGATAACTTCACGAATTAAATTTTGAGTTTCTTGTGGGCCATTTGAATAGGACTGGCCCTTCACGTAGCCCCAAAGAAAAAAGTCTAGGGCTGTTAAATCACAGGTTATCGGTGCCTTTTCGAGAAATCACACGATTAGAAAAATTTTCACGCAAATAAACGATGCTATCGTTGGTGGTGTGGTACGTAGCACCGTCTTGTTAAAAATAAATGATGTCCACATCAATGTCTTCGAAATCCGATCACAAATAATGCCCAATTCCAAAGATCGAATAGAAATAGACAAAAATGCGGTTGGATCAACGATATGGGCTACAACAGGAATATTCGCATTTATCCTAAAGAGTCGTACTCAAAGTCGATGCTTCACATCTTCAACTTGATCCACTTGTTAAAATTTTTCTACCAATTTTCCAATGGCTGGCAGCAAAAATGATTCACCACGACTCAAAAATTATTTAGTTTTGCAAACTGTGACGGCGAAAATTTTACCTTTTTTGCAATGAATTTTAATGCATTGTTAAAGCGTGTGACGCTCAAAATATGGCGTAGTTTTTCTACGTTGCAGCTTGATTGATGATAACTATTGAAATAGCGAACTATTGAAAATAAAACGTCATATTGGAACACCCTTTAAATTATTAAGATTTTTCGAAAAGGAAGGGTGGCTTCATGTTTTTATGATGAATGTTGCGACAAATTTTTGTTTAAATTAAATTACAGATAATTTTTGTGTCTTTATGGGACAAAAAGGTTCGAATTGAAATGAAGGCATATATGGAAAATACAAATGTGAAGGGAATAAAATAAACATTAATTTTGTCGTATGTTTTACTCTTACATACCCTTAACAACTTTGCATAATTTGTTTATGTTTTGTAACAAATTTAATAAGTTACATTTTGCGGCAATACTAAAAACAATGTTAAATTATTGAAAACCTAAATATAAATTAATGACGGATGTGCACACAAAACAACAAATAAATTTTCATATTGAATGAAACATCAAGGCTTGTAATTTCCGTTTGAACAGTTAGAAGCAGAAGTGACCCTGATGGCTGCAAGAACAATTGCGTCAAATGAAAATTCCCTAATTAACCAGCGTTCTTTAAAGCCACCCTTAATAGCTGTCTTCTTTGGGCTCTTTGAATAAGGCACGACAATTTGTGTGGTACAATGATGTACTCTATACCTTTTGGCACTTTTTTTAATTAAAACCAACATACTTCTGTTAATATTTTTTTCATATTTATTATTTACGCAATATTTAAAAATAATATTTAATAAGAGGCGGAAATATTCAATAATTGGGACAAAAAATTCTCTTTAACCGGCAACTTAGCGGCATAAAATATTCTAAAAATATAGAAATATATTATTCTTATAATTCTTGTTTTAAGATGGAGAAAGCTGCAAATTCAACTAAAACTCTAGAAATAAATTAAGTCTTAAAATAACTGCATAAGTAAGCACTTAACACACAGAGCCAAAACTGCCTAATAGAATCAAGAAGATTTTCTCTATGAAACGTTTTTAGGCTAAGGGGTATCCCAGCAGAAAGAAGAGAAGATTTTTCCGAAGAGATTCCTTATTATTTTCATGTGGTAAATCTTTTTGATTTTATCAAGAAGGAAAAAACATAAAATCTAGAAGAAAACTTGTTATTCACAATTTTTTAACTTTATTTCCGTTATTTTTGGCACCAAAAAAACAATCCATAGAGAAAAGCTTTTTGATTCTATTAGGTTTTCTTCTGAATTGTATAAAATAGGGATTTCTTATTGATTTTATTAGGCTACCTAATTGATTTTTTCAAAAAGGTTTCCCTTATTGATTACATTTGGTTCCTATATGATCATGTGTAAATCATCTCCTTGATTTTAATAATATGGAAATCTTCTTGACTACATTAAGTTTTATTAGGTATTCTACTTGATTTTTTCAAAAAGGTATTCCTTATTGATTTCATTAGGTTGCTTGTTATTTCATATTTGTTATTTCACCCAATCCTCTTTTTACACGGTACATACGTTCCAGAAAATATTGTGTAAAAAAATAGTGTAAAAAAAGAAACACCGTAATGGAAAATACAATAATCATATAAAGAAAATTGTAAATCCTATATAACATACATATGTATATAATCATATAAAAAAAAGGAACAGCTAAATTAAAATTAATTTTTTTTGTCCATTAACAAAAAAACGTGTAAAAACTGAATAAGTTTTGTCGTGCTATTTACAAAAAAAATGTGAAAATAGGATTATGTGTATATAAATCAACATAGTGACAATTTTTTCCCAGTTATTTTATTTTCTTTGAACTTGACAAATAAAATTAAAATAAAATTTAAACTTAACTAAATAAATAGTTGATTTTTTATGCAAAGAAAACAATATAAAAATTGTTGGTAAGATTTTTATAAACCTGATCTTTTCATAAAGATTTCAATCATATTTAATCGGCAATGAAACCGAAACATATGCCGTGATAAACTTGATCGATTTAGACGGACCGCCCATCCATTTTTACTTCCTGAACAATGGACTTAAAGTTATTCGAGTAAAAAAATACTGGTAATAGCACTTACTTTTTATTATTATATCAAATGAATTCCTAAGTAAATATATTAATAAAAAATCAATAAAATTATTAATAAAAAATCAATAAAATTATCAAATAAAATCAAGAAGAATTATTTTTTTTAAAACATCAATAAGATAGCCTAATAAAATCAAGAAGAAAACCTTTTTGAAAAAATCAAGAAGAATACCTAATAAAAACCCTGAGTTTCCTTCTTGATTTTTTCAAAAAGGTTTTCCTTATTAAAATAATAAGACTTCCTTCTTGAAAAAAAATCATAGAGATATCTTATTAATTTTGTTCTATTTTATTATGTTTTTTCTATTACTGTTTTTTCTGTGCAGTTAAACACATCTTAAGTTTTTATGTATTACATTTTAGCCATCTATATCGCCGTTTGTCATGATTTAATTGTCCTTTTTAAAACCAGAGACAAGAAGGACCTCAATAAAAAAGAGAAAGTGGATACAAATATTCAACAAAAGATTTCGTTAATAATAATATTTGTTAGAATTTTAAATGGATGTATTTGAAAGAAAAAACAAAATTTTTAATGAAATTAAATAAACTAACAAATTAATGACTAACCCATTTTGGGTTGTTGATTAACAATTGGTCATATCGGATAAAAGATATTTTCCATATTTCCAAGTAATTGGCAGATTTATAAAGAATACTGGTAAAAAAATTGCCATAAAATATTAACGTATAAACGGACGATGAAGACACTTTAAAATAGAACTGGGAAATAGCATCGTAAAGAAAGTAAGATAAGCAAAAATTTAAACCTTTTATTGCAATATAAAGAATGCTACCATATCATGAAATTACTTGAGTTTCAAAAATAGAAAAGTTAAGATGATCTGTTCGTAAAGGAAGTATGTCTTTTTTGCTAAAATTTATTTCTAAAAAAATTTTAGAACTTTTAAAATGAATTTCGTGGCCTTTTTAACAATCTTGTTGTTCCAAATAAAGTGAATTTCTACTGTGTTGACAATACTTAATCAGTAAATCAAATTTTTTTTCGAATTATATACTTTGCACATAAATTTTCTGACTGATTTAGTTTTGCAAAAAAATATGAAAAACATACCAAAAATATTTAATTAAAAACATTTGTACATATAATAAATTTTTAAGAAGACACTGCACATGAAATATATTTTTTTTAAATTGGCTGTTGAAGTAGTTAGTAATCCCGCAAAAATTATTTTACGGATTTCGATAAAATTTGTAGTCAATATAACTCAAGGTGCTTTTGATAAAATAAATAATACTTTTTCTTACAACACAAAAATATCTGCTTGCCAAGGAAAAATTCATAAAAAAGGCTATAGTGCCCAATATTACTGATTAAAATGATATCGAAAAGCTAAAAGAGCCATGAGAAAAATGTAAACTTTAAACAATATCTAAAGATTTTACTAATTTAAAAATTTATTGGATTTTTTACAGACACTCTTTTTGACAGTCATAAACTGAATTTTAAGCGAACGCAGTCGCAGGGCACAGCCAGAGTATTACAAATAGTAAACAATTTCTATTAAATGCAAAATAAACACCAGCATATTTTATTTATTTTTCCATACTAAAAACAAAAAATACAAATATTTACTATAATTTTATGCAAATTAGCACTTGTGAATTTTCAAACGATACACCTTCACAAAATAAAAGCAACATATATTTTTACCCACCAACACATACAGTTTTATATTTTCTGTAAAATCTTAACATTTTTTTTGTGAATTAAAACGTTAAGCAAAAACGTCATGAACAATCTCATCCACATTCAAAAAAGCAGCATTTTGTTGAAAGTGTGTCAAAAAAGTGGAAACTAAAACAAAATTAAATTTTATTTTAATGCTTAATTTTAATTTGCCGCCTTGTTGGCTTTTATTTGAATTTTACTTACGATGTGTGCATTTTTACGATTATTTTAAAACACTGAAATAAACTCAGAGAGCCAGAGAAAAAGTGATTAAATGTTAAAACAGTGTTGAGTAACGACAGTCTCGTAAACGTGTAGTTAATATAATTTTTTTTAAGAATCAATGTATGTGAAGAACGTTATGCACGTAATTTTTTACTTAACACAATTTTGTTGGATTGTTGAACATTATTTGAAAATAAAAGCTTTATATATTATGCTACCAAAAAAGAAAACTTATCTTTTAATTATTTGAAAATTGTTTACTTATTTGAAAACTTTTTAAATTACAACTTCCTGACAAAAAATATTTGTTAAAGGATAAAGCAAGAAAGATATGTAAGTTATTAAAAGTGAAAACGGAATGTAACACTATAATATTTGCCTTCTAATATCTAAGGTATTTCTGTTTAAGTACTTAACTTTTCTAGTTTGATAAGTTTACATGAGGAGGCGTTCCTTCCTTTTTTTATAACGAAAAACTGTTCCATCTGTAGTAAGCATCATCATATCCAAGTGTTCTATTTGTATTAACAGCATTAGATTAGTTCAAAAGTGGTTTTTGATCTTTTGCCTACTAAGAAATTTTTATATTATGAAGTTGTATCACAGCAGACTTGGTTTTAACAAGTTACCAAGTCGTCGATCGATGACAAAAACAAAATTATTATATTTTTAATAATAATGTACATACTAGTATGCTTTATATTATTGCCATTTGTCCAATTTAGCCAATAACAATTTAAAATCTATTAAAAAAACTAAATAAATACTTATATTATATAAAAAAAATAAATTCTGCTTCATAAAATATAAGATTCTCCACTTGTTTTAAATCAATATTTGAAAACCCGCAGAACTCCACCTACATAAGAAGACTTACAGTTAATATGTTATTAAGCTCCACACTTAAATCCAATTTTTAATAAACTTTATCATGGTTAGCTTAATTTGCTTAGTGCTAATAAAAATTATAAGCAAATAATGACAGCCGATTTTAATAGATGCCAATATTTGACTAAAATCTTAATTATATATTGACCATATTTCTGCTCCACAATAAACTATATTCCTCTTAGTTAGTCACTGTGCTCAACGAAGGGTTAAGTTAACAAAATAAAAGGGAAGTACTTTTATAAATACGTTCTTTTATAGCATACATTTGGGTGTTGTCATATAAAATATTCCATGCATTTGCATGAGTAACATTTAAAAATCGTAAACATTTTTTAATGTTTATTTGCTTGGCAGTATACTACGATAAGATATTGTTATGGTTTGTATGTATGAGTAGCGTACTTTCATTTATATGGAAATTAATTATTCTACAACAACTAAACACATATACAGTGGACCGGAAAATTTTATTCTTAACAGCCAAATCTCGTTATAATTGCAGTAAATACATTTTCTTTAACGAAAGCGATACTCAAATATTGCATATCGATAATTCATATTAAGAATCATCTTATTTATAGCATTATAGCATTTCTAAAGGGCATAAAAACTTATTATTTTCAGGATAATTTAAAATTATTATGAAAAATTTTGCATTTTTGTCAATCTTATGAACAATGACCCATAAATTGTTATTCAAAAATATTGATTATTTTACCAGACATTTTCATCAAAAAAAAATTGGTAAAAAATAACCATTTGATTCTTTATTAATTTATTTTCATTTTATTATTTAAAACTCGAGTGATATTTGTAAACTGTCATTGAATGTAGTTCGAATTGCAATAATTAGTTCTTGTAAATTTGTTCATATCATTTTCCTCAGTATTACGAATTGTATAGAATAAAAACGTGGTCATTAAATAAGGTCTGGAAATAATTTATACTCTAAAATCAAAAATGAACTGACACCAGAACTGAGTTGAGTTGAAAATTACAAGGTGTTCCCATAAGTCATTTCGTTTTTAAAAGTCTGCCATTTTGATGTATTGAACGAACCTATAACTATGCAACTGACAGATAATAGGAAAAAACTAACCCACTACAAAAGAAAAATACACGCTTGAAAAATGCATTGAAATCATTAAAATTAACTACAAAAATTGCGAAAATTTTGCGGTCACTGTTGGCAAAGCTGAAGCATTGTTGAAGGTCCTCGGAGACAAGGCTAACATTGCATTCGGGGCTCAGAAACCCCAGAATAGTTGTTGAACAGCCTCTGATCGCCCTCAATGTACGACTGCTTGGTGCAGTTTTTTGTCTGGTGATGGCAATGGACATAACTTTTTCGAAAACGAGGCTGAAGCAACTGTTACGGTGAAAGCTTAGCGCTATTGAACGATGATTAATTATTTTTTGAAAGATATTGATGTGGACGACGTTTATTTTCTAAAAAATAAACCATTAAAAAAATATACCATTACTCGTTTGCGTGAAAAGTTTTATGACTACGTGATTTCTGGTAAAGGCGATCACAATTGGCGACATATATCCTGTGATTAAACACTCTATAAATTTAGCTTTGGGGTCACAATCGATTGAAGACTTTAATGATGGAATTCGTGAAGTTATCGCATCCCTAAACATTTATTGTAATAGATAGAAAAATCAAAAGTTACAGTAAAATCGCAAACAGAAACATTTTACTTTCGAATTTATAATTAAAAATGCGGCATGTGAAATTTTTGGCCATCAAAATTGTAATTTTTTAATAAAATATAGAGCGTTTAATATATATGCCTCCGTTTTTTCTGCAAATCATTTGAATCAAAGTATTGCACCTTTTATTTAATCGCTTTGTAGAATGAAAGTGAAAAATTATTTCAATGTTTTACAAAATGATACAAAATTTTCAATTTAAGCGTATAAAATGAGATTAATTATAATCTATTGGTAAAAAGGGTGCTGTTGGCTGAAGTAGTTAGCGCGTTGAGTGCAAAGCAAATAATGTCTAAGAACGTGGGTTCGAGCCCAGCTTCAGGCAAGTCATAATATCCAGCATTTTTCAGATGTGCATTAGTTTGCCATGGTATTTGTTGTTGTCGGACTGTTTAAGTGATGAAGGCATAGCACTGGTCACTGAACAGTTCCAACAGCAATTGATACTGGTATATGCTAGCGGACATCACTGGCCTCCTTCGCCGGTATTGTAGCAAAATCGTCGGCGAAGTAAAATAATTAATAAAATGGCTACAACAGCTTAAAAGCACATTTAATTTGCCTACTTAACATCAGAGGCGCTGCAGCACTGATCTAAAAACTAACACATCGCGCAATATCAGAGTTGAAAAAATTAAGCTGTCTTCTTTCCACCATCTGTCCTCTCTCACTATCCCTCTCCCAAAGTAGGTAACACACCGACTTGTTGGTAGGCATACTAATTGTCTGAGTGTTACTTCTCTTTAAAAAAAAAATTCTTCGTTATATTTGATTTAAAAAAATTTTGAAAAACGTAAACAAAATGCACAACTTTGGTATCGGAAGTAGAGTATGTTCAATGATTTTTATATATCCTTGTCATATGCAAGAGATTCTCGTTTTTGATTCGAATTTACTGAAATGGATGTCTTAACAAATATTTTCTTTTGACAATCTATAACTTAACTTCCTTCTGCATATATATTTTTGTAAATATTAACTAAATAATTTTTTATTACAAAATTGCTCACAACATTTAATAAAAAAAATAGATTTTTTTTAACGGAATAATGTTTATTTGAAAACCGTAACAGAATCAACAATTTCTGTTGAAGTGAAATACGCCCTATTTAGCTAATAACGTTAAAACTTTTTAGGAATGAACTTACGGATACTCTTGAAGTAATGAAAATATAAATAAAGGCCTCATTAGTTTTCGCTTTTCATTCTGCGACGTTCTTTTCTGTAGAAAATAAATTGTAATTACTTTCTGTGTTGCACTTTCGGAATTATAGGAATGACATTTGTATATGTGTACAAAATGCTTTTGTATAAAAAAAAATATACGAACTTCGGAATAAAATGTTCTGACTTTTAGTAAAGTAACAACAAACCACACATACACTTTTTCAATTGAACAGAAACAAAACAGCTGATCCGTAACAGAACAGAACGTACAAACTAATTCTGCATTAAGTAATATTTTTCGTGAATTTCTGAAGTTTAGTTTTAAAAATTTATAATCTCGTGAGCGTGCATGATAGTAAGTATAACAACATTGAGCGTGAGTGAGCGTGCATGAGAAGATTTTCGGTGTAAATGTTTCTTGGCTTTTTTTTCTTTATTATAATTATTCGTATAAGTTTTTAGTTGATACTTGCACATAATTAGTTGTACTGTTTTAGGTTTATGATAAGATAAATTGTGGCCCAAAATCAAATCTAAATTTACAAATCTCTTTTTTAATTTAAAAATTCATTTTGATAAATTCAAATTATTTGTATTAAAAAAGTCAATTCACTTTAGCAGAACGGATCAATAATAATAAAAATTAAATTTTTTTAATTAACTTTAATTGTTTTTTATTTTTTTATAATTCTTGTTTAATGCACGAGCGTGCATGAGTATAATTTATTTATCTTGAGCGTTCATGATTATGATTGAGAAATCACTTACGATCGCATCTCTAGTTTCTACTCGAATTTCAATGTTAGCTTTACCTAAAGTAAAGACTGATCTGCATTGGAGACAGCGAAATTTGCATATCTTGGAAATAGTTGTATCCCTTAATAACCAGTGTGTTTTCATTAATTTAAAAAAATTAATATTTACTGAAACATGTAAGATAATAAAAAAATGTGCTTATAAGTTAAGAAAACGTAAGTTGTTAAAAATTTCTTCCCATTTTTTATTACTGGGAAGCAATAGATCATTATAGCTGGTGTTTTAAGCGAACTCCACCATAGTACTCAGCGATGTGATGATGAAATTGTAAAATGTTTATCATCTCTGGAACAAACACTTTAAACTTGAGATGATAAAATGTTAAGAAGAGGCTACAAAAATATACAGAGAACAAACATGCAAGAATTACGTAGAAATGCAAAGTTGATTTGAAAAATTAACAAAACTTTGATTTTTTTTTAAATAAGTAATGAAAAGTAGCTTAAAATTTGATTACTTATTCAAATGAATTACTTTATGCTTCTGTGGAGGAACTTTAACGAACCAGGTGCTTTCATTATATAAACAGCCACACCCACAATGGAAGTCAACGTCAATGTTCTTATTTTGTGTTTATATTTGATTATTATACAAACATACATTTGTTGCTCTTCTCTGTTTTTATTTTTTATATTATTTAGTTCATTGAATATGCTATTTTCCAAGCTAATCAACCAAAAATAATGCTTTTGTATGTTACACTCCCTAAAAGTATACAATATTTATTGTTCTTACTGCTGCAGCAAAGTCTATAAAAGTTTTGCTTGCTTAGTTGTTCATAGACACACACATACGAACTTAGTATGCTGAAAAGGAATTACAAAATGAGCAGGAGTGAATAGAGTTTTTTTTTCTTAGAAACTACGGTACCAAGTAGAGAATTGTGCATAACACAAGTAAATAAAATAAATAAAAATTATGTTAGGAAATTGAATTTTTACACTTGATGATAAATTATATAATGAACATTTGAACGTTATGCTAAGCAACTATAGAGACGAAATATGGGAAGAACGTAACAGAAACTAAGTAAATTGAATTAAATTAGCAAGTAAAAATTATTTTACAATATACCTTAAGAAGTTGACTGCAAGTGTTTGTACGGGTTAGTATCAGGCAAAATATGCTTTTGAAATATTTTTTGTTTCAAATAAGCTAAACACGTAAAATCAGTAAACTAATTTATTAACATAAAAAGTATGAGTTTTCAAGCACGGCTGTAGATTTGCTAACTTCCTCAAGGAATTTCCGGAATATTTTTTATTTAATCTTAAAATATAATGACCTTGACCTACATATTTATGTAAATATGTACATATAAATATATATATATATATGTATTAAGATTTTCAATCACCAGCGCAAGTGAAATGAAATGATTTAACAAATAAATTCAAATTAAACTTATTTATTTATATCACATTTGAAAATATTTGCCTTACAACTTTCTAATTTTCAATTTCACAATTTAAATACTTACTTTATATCACTTTACTTTAACATCATATATTGAACTACATTTCTGTTTAAAATTTTCCATATGTGATATTTGACAATCACTTAATTAAAGGAGATATAATTTAAGTTATTTAAAACACGAGTATTTTTAAGTGTTTATTTATGTTTATTTAATTGTAAAAAGGAGGGTATGCCATTAATAATGGAAATCAATATCAGCCAAATGGCCCCCACGGATATGTTTGCAGGGCCATATTATTTCCATCAAATTTTCTTTCACCAATCTGTGCTTAATTTTTGAAACTAAAAAACAAATTCAATCATTTACAAAAAAGCTATTACCAATGTGAACATCTGAATCGAACCATTTTCATGCATTTTCCAGAAACTGTATAGTCTCCTTTAGTTTTTATTTTTTTCAACTTCTATTGAATTTCCCATAAAATTACTATCAGAGTATATTGCAGGTTGTTTTTTTTCTTAATCATTTGTAATACACAACGCTTAAGCAACTTAAGTACGATCAGTTTCACGGTTTGCTTAAGCAAATGTCACTTAATGAATCTTGCGAAGAGTTCCCCAAGCACATTAAAGTTTTTTATTTTGGAGCATGTGTATTCGCACTTTTCCTGAAGCTAATATAAGCATGTTATAGTTACGTCGCAAATCTGAGAAACAAACACTTTAAGATATTTTTTTGAGGACATTAGTATTTTTTTTTGTTACGGCTTGCAAAGTGAACAATAGTAAAAATGTCTTCCATTTTTGCTTTGTGATTGTATAATTGTTACAAACGAGTTTTCCGTCCTTGCATGGTGCTTTGAAATTGTTAAGCTCATTAAGTGCGAAAAAAGCAAAAAATACTGCTACCACAAATAGTGATGTTGGCTGAAGTAGTTAGCGCGTTGACAGCAAAGCAAATAATGTCTAAGAACGCGGATTCGAGCCCAGCTTCAGCCAAGTCATAACATAAATTTGTTCAGATGTGCATTAGTTTGCCATGGTATTTGTTGTTGTTGGACTGTTTAAGTTATGAAGGTATAGCACTGGTCCCTGAACAGTACCGGCAGAATTTGATACTGGTGTATGCTAGCGAGCATCACAGCGCCCTCCTTCGTTGGTATTGTAGCAAAATCGCCGGCGAAGTAAAATAATTAATAAAATGGCTACACAGCTTAAAAGCACATTTAATGTGTCTACTTGACATCAGAGGCGCTGCAACAGTACCGGAAGCTCTCCTTCGTCGGTGTTGTAGCAGAATCGAAGTAAGATAGCAAATAAAAATGGTTACACAGCTTAAATAATACGCCTAGTTGGAAGCAGATTCGTTGCAATACTGATCTAAGAACAAAAATATCGCGCAATATCAAAGTTGACAACAATTGAGCTTTCTCTATTCAGCATCTGTCCTCTCTCAATATCCCTTTCCCAAAAAAAAGTAAGACCCTTACTGGTTGGTAGAAGTACTAAGTGCCTGAGTATTACTTCTGTTTAAAAAAAAGTGAAAATTGTTGGTTTTACTTTCTAATTCGGAAAATCTAGTAGGCAGGATTTTTGTTCGGAATGTCAAACTTTTGGCTCACTTTTTTGGCATAAGATACGCTTGGCTCAAACCAAAAAATTAAATGGTAAAATAGTAAATCGCGAACCTCTCTTTTTTATCTAATAAATAAGCTATTAAATTATTTTGTGATTAAAGCTAAAGGTACTTGGCAAACATTTTCCAGTAAAAACCGTAACTACTACTTTTACTTAAAGTTAGTGTAATTTAACTTGGTTTTTATATCATGAAGTCAATTATCCCGCAAAATGCTATTTGTATATTATTTTTAATAAGTGCGGACCCATAATTAAAAAAAATATTGGAATTAAAGAAAATGCAAATTTAGCTTGTCTGTTGGTTACGTTTTTTCGGCAAATACTTGGTAAGTGTGTTGAGAGATCGTTAGCATCTTTTTCCAAAGCCTCGTAAGTGCCAAAAAACTAACGCATGGAAGGCGCATAATTTATTTACTGCTTTCGAAAATCTAATATTTTTTGTTAATTGGTTATGCGGACTTCTCTTTTTTATCTAGGGCGTACAATCTACTTTTGTTCTTTATTTTTTTACTAATATTTTGTTGTCATATTTTAAACCATTTTTAAATATTACTTCTTTCAGGTAATTCCAGATTTGGTTGATATCTAAGGTATTTATATAAGATGCACATTTTTTGAATATTAAAATGGTATAATATAATAAAATAATTTTTATGGACTCAAACAGTCAATTAAGTCCAGAAATATTTTGGTATAAAAATTTTTAAAATAATTTTTGGAGTAAAATAACTTTTGCTTCGATTAGTTAATACAATAATATACAAAATATCCATCTAGATACATAATATTTGAAAAAAATGGATTCGTAAATTTTAGTAGTCCTAATGCGAGAGTGTTGATTTTATTTTTCATAGCATGCAAGATTTTCAATTTAAAAAAAAAAAACAAAGAAGCAAACAAGTTTAAGAAATTTTACTACGAGTATCATGTTTTCAAAAATGTTTGATTTTAATAAAATCTATTTTGTGTTTTAAATGTTGAGTATATCTGTTTTAAAATTTGATCTATGAATATTCTTGTATTCTTAAAATTTCCTATTTTGGATGAAAATTTTTTTTGTTATAAGAAGGATCTAAACTCAATTTTCACTTTTTTTACTTAAATTTTGTCTTTCCTTTGAATATATTTTCTGTTTCATGTTTTTGGTGTTTTCAATTAATCCTAATTATATAAGACGTGTCTTCATTTCGTTACAAGTCCTAATTTTGAACCAAATCGGATCTTATTTCTTTTTGATTTGATAAATTTAATCAAATGCTGTAATTTGCTTCTTCTTTACATTTACGTTTACATTTATTATTTTCAATTTGGAAAAAATAATACAACATTATGATGAAACGTAAGACCTGAGTACAAATCCTGCCATTTTTTGTTGTTTAGGCATCATTATGCTTACAAATTTAATTGTATAAAAAGACATTTTACAGTGCATACAAATTGCCATGATAAAGAGCATGAAAATACTGGAAACGAATTCATGGTTGGATGAATGAAATCTTGTTAATAATCAGCTTTGGTATTCGCACGAATTAAATTTCGTTTCTCATCTTGTATTTTCAACACCGTGGAAGGATATTTTTAAATAGAAATTTAACTATAAAATATTTTTACATAAAAGTATGCAAATTGTTAAGAAGAGCAAATCGAAATGATCATAAAAGGAGGACAGAAAGCAAACCATAGATAAGGATATTTTAATGTTTAACTATCGGAAAGGAAAAGTAATTTATGATTTTTCCCCACTTTTTTATTTTCGAAAATCAATTTTTTATTATGGTTTTATATTTATTAAGAAAAAATTAATTAAGTTAAATGGTATTCTAAGGAAAGGCTGAGTTTGAAGATTTATTTAGTTTCAGTTATAAAACGGCTTTCTACATTTCTACACTGAAAATAAACATTTTAGTTTTTTCATATATTAAAAATATTAATTTGATGGTACCACATTACAAGCAAAGGTGTCCAGGATGGATACCAAAAAAATATATTTTAGTAGAATACTTCTGATACAAAGCTGTACTTTGAACGATCTGTCAAGCTACATATTTTGACATAGTATTAAACCAAAATAACTTAATTTTCCGAAATGTAAAAAAACCGGCCACGGTAATTTAAACAAAACATTATCATCTCATATTATTACTTTAAATTTTAAGGACTATTATAATAACGCTGCTGTTTTGCAATATTGTGTTGATTCGAATTATTTATTTTACTACTTTTTGCAAAAAATTTACAAGAATTTCTCTGTTACAGTTCTTAAAACCTTAAGAACTTAAAAGTTTTACATCATCGTAAAGCATTTACTCGGCTGGCAATTGTCAAAATAGTGAAAAAAATTTGAGCTGATGAGGCAAGTTAAAGATTTGAAAACGTGAACTCTTGTATGTCGCTCAGCTGAGAATTTTGCTGTTGTAGCCAATAGTTTTAAGCAAATTTAAGGTTTTTCCATTTCTCGTTGATCTTTGAACCGGACGCTATATAATGATTATGTATGGCTGAAATTGGAAGAGTTTGATGTGAATGGCTTTCGTTTTCAACACGAAGAAGGCGCTAGGTGCCACACAAGTTGTGATGCCATTGCGAATTGAAATCTCTAACTGGAAGAATCGATAGAAACTTAAATACTAAATATTTAGATTAAGTAAAGCAAGAAATGCATTAAATTCAAGAGCATTCTTAAATTGTCGCACATCCACCCAACATCAAAATTTTTACTCGATATTTATCCATATATGACTTAAAACCTTTTGCCATTGGATTTTAATTCATATAATAATGTCGTTAGTGTACGTTTGGACACTAATATAATTTTTAATATGTTTCAAAAGAATTCAAAAATTTAAAAAAAAATTTGCCTTTTTGAGGCTAAATGTAAAATAGAAAAGATGCTAAATAAAAGCCACGAAACTTATATGTAAATTTCAAGGCTAAAACACAAAGCTAAAGTTTAGCCTCAAAAAAGCTAAATTAGGATGTCATATAATTGTTTATTTATTTACATTAAGAGAAATACATAAATTTAGCATTTTTTATGAAGATTTAAAAATAAAAAAGGTAACGAACACGCTAAAAAAATACTTAATTGGTAACGCTACGTATGAGCAATATTCGATATATTATTTAAAAAGTTAATCATACGTCAAGATTTGCGATAAAAACTATTGCATACCTTTTTGGATATGCTAAAGAAAACTCATACACCAACGCGAATGAGTAACATGGCTGACACACGATTTTAATTGCAAATAAACAGTAGCATACTTTTCGAAATTTCTAGTTAGCGACTTGTTTCGTTCAACGTAGCACAACTTTTAAACTAATAAAGCGATTTTCAATATTTAAACAGCAATAAAAAGAAAACTTCCGAGGCTTTAAAGTGACGCTTAAAGAAGCGTTCAAGTACGGTAAGTTTTAATAATATTTTGCATATAGAATAGGTATGTTTAATTTACATCAAATATTTTATTTGTTTGGCAAAACATATTTTTTTTAATACTTTTACACATACGAATTTAGTGACTTAATAATATACTCAATTATTTATTAATATAATTGTTAGTTTTGATTAAACCGCCAAGCTGACCCGCAGGTCTGTGAGACCGGGTGTGATAATAAAATCGAATAACTATATTCTCCTTTATTGTTTCCTGCAGTACTTTTAAGAAGCCGCTGCATTGCTCGCCCACCATCGGTTTACGGCGAAACTGTTTAATGAGCGAACGTTTATTTTTACTAACCCGGTGCGTGAAACCGTATGTCACCGTGTATGTAATTAAAATAATTAAGTATGTATTTATTTAACAAGGATCAATTAAGAATACCAATTAAGTTTATTCTGTTAAAGTTCCGAATGTCATAAGACAAAAAATAGTTACTTTCTCTTATGAATATGTGATAATATATTTTATTCTTAATTTCTAAAAATATTACTGAAAACTTTCATTGATAAATTTTGTAAATTTAAATATTGAAATAAAAGAGCATAACTATTTTTTTTTTTGTTAAAGAACAAAAATCAAAAACAAATAATTGTTGGTAGCTCGTTTCGAAAGATATTCATTTGAGACCGGCGTCACAATTGACCAAAGACAAATTTGCGTCACCATTGGCGAGTATAGCCGTTTTAAAGTTTTATAAGAATTTAGTTTTGTTGCTTTATTGCAGGTAAGAACAACCTTTGCAAAAAACTTTTAAATTGAGTTGTTTTCAAATTTATTCCAACGTAAAATTAATTTACATTTTGCAATCTTCTGAATATCACAAAGAAAAAAACATCGAGCTACCTTTCTAAAAGCATGTAACCGACTTTTTAGAATTAATTTTGCTATGTCAAAAAGCAACAGATGATATTACAATACTAGGATAGTACGAGGGCGATTTGATATTGAAGCTACCTAAGTAGAAACAGAAACATTTTTTTTCAAAAACCATTTATTTCTCTCTTTTTAACTCCATACACTTAGTCCAACGTTTCACTAGTTTTTTTCCCCCTTCCAAAAAATAGAATTTTTCGAGGTCCCTAAAATAGGCATTTGTTTGGTCAATAATTTCATCATTGGAGCTAAATCTCTTTCCACGGAGCCCTTTCTTTAGGTTTGGAAATAGGAAGTAGTCACTAATGGCTTAATCCGGAGAATATGGCGGATGAGGTACCAATTCGTAGCCCAATTCATAGAACACACGTTCATATGATATGTTTACCAATTTAACAATCTCACGTAACTTGACTCGGCGATCATTCACAACGATATCGAGGATTTTCTTGGTATTTTCTTCAGTAACCACTTCTTTTGGCCTTCCTGTTGATGGTATTGTTGCAGTTCTTTTTCGGCCGCGTTTAAATTCAGCAATCCAATATTTTACCATATAATCTGACGGAGCAGACTCACCGTAATGTTAACCGAGCTTTTCTTTTGTCTCTTTCGCCGGTTTCTCTTTCAAATAATAGTGTTTAATCACTGCACGAAATTCACTTTTTTCCATTTTCAAGAAACTAAAAAGTTGCTTACTTCAAACTACTAAAACAAATTTACTAATCGATGAATTTGAATGAAATTTTAACAGCTGATGCTTGACAGATAGAAATTTCGGGAAAGTTTTTTTGTGTTTGTGCTGCCATCTAGCGCTAGGTAGCTTCAATATCAATCCGCCCTCGTATTGTAAAAAAAGCTTACTTCAAGAGAATTTACCAAAAGCAGTCAAAACAAAAATCGTACTTTTCCTTTAATGCTATATTACGACTAACTTATTATTTTAGCGCACTAACGGACAAGATCCAGATACTATTTATAACTGAATTCAAAGAAGTATTAGGAAACAAAATATATTTAGAAAAATATCCTGCACCAAGCCATTTCTTAAAAAGGTATTTATTTGTGCAGACAATAGTAATTTAATATTGGAACTATTATGAACAGTATTTAAGGCTTGGCCAAATAAATTCTACCTCCCTATAAGTATCGCATCTGAAAAGTTTTCTTTCATAACTTTATAAGTCGGGAACGTGTCTTTATTACTTCCAAAGTTGTGCTTCTTGCAACGATAAATGTTTAACTTTTATTGTGGCACTTACTGTTGATTTCTTTGGAAGGGTGTTAATGTTTTATTTTTTAGCATAAAGTGGTCAGCCCCGCCAGCCAAAGTAAGCTGATAACTGGTGCTTTTTAAAAAAAATTGCAAAAATAAAGTTAAATTGTTGAAAAAATATTCTTAAGTAATGATCGAAAAACCGCATTAAAAAAACTGCCCGTGTAATATTATCTTTTTCATTTTTTCAAATAGAAATAAACATTTCTTTAGGAAGATATTAAAAAAATAATGACCGTTGGAAAGCTTTGCGTACATTTAAAATTTACAGTATAACAATTTTAATACTTCTGTTACAGACTGAAAAAGGCAGACTTTTACCTCCACAACACTTGCAATTCTGAACCGATTTGAAAAAAGTAAATTCAGAATCCACATTTAGCTCTTAGCACTTTTGGTGAAAGTTTTAATTCTTTCAATATTTTTTTAATAAGCCATCACGTAATATTACCATTGTAAACTTTTCAAAGTTAGACTTATCCTCTTCTTTAATTTATGTTTATGATCTATCGGTATTTATAAAGTATTTATCTTACGGTTAACATAATTTGATGTTTTATCTTACAACCGATATTTATTGGAGTCCTATTTAGTATTATGCTTTCTGATAAGTATTTTCCCACTAATTGCAAAATATTTTCCTTATCACTTTGCTTAAGTTTAGATCCAACATCTTAAAATTTTTACTATTCATATCTAATATCAGTTAACATTTTATTTGTCAGCATTATAACATGGATTTAGAAAAGGAAAATCAACTACAACAATTTTTGTAGAATTAATAACTTCAGTAATTAGCTCGTTTTGCTCCAACAGATACATTTTCTACAGAGTTCACAAGACATTGACATGACCTCCTCATATCTATATGAATAAAGCTAAATTATAAATACCAACAAATTTAGAATATTAAAAAAATTATTATTTATTTAAGTTATTGATAAAACTTCACAAAAAAAATACTAATAACCGAATTTACGTGCACATTCCATGAATATTATAAATCAAAATTAATGGCTACGCTGTGAAAGTGGCTAAAAAATGCAAATAAAATATTTATGGTTATAATATTTTCCCTCAATTACACAATAAAAATTAAAAATATAGCAGAAACACTGGCTAAATATGACTGTAACAAAATACGGTCAATAAAATGTAAAATTTATTGATTCCAAAACATTGTGAAAAGCAAAAACGATTATGAAACATTAGACGTATCAAGGGCGAATTGTTTTTTTTTTCTTGCTGTATACAAAAGCAAATACTTTTAATTCAACTAGTGATTTTCAACAGACAAAACTTTCATGCAATCTTTGATAACTATACTCTATGGCACAGTCATTGAGACAGCTTAGGGATACTCTTGAAAGATAGAACTAGACCGGCATTGGATCTAAAAAATATATAGCTGGGCTACTAAAATCAGTATTTTATTATAAAAAGATTTGGTAGAGTGGAACTTCAAATTGAATTTAATAAAAATAGATGGCACATTATTTGTGAAGCGGAAAGCTCAAAAAATTTGTTTTTTCCCAAAAACCTTCATACTTTGCTTTAATGTACTTCTAGTAGATTTGAATATGTATAAAAATTATTTTTTATATTTCGTTTTGAACTGCTGGAGTATTGCCTCCTTTGAAATTTCTTTTCTTATTTTTAGGTAAATAACTATTATTATTTTTTAAATATGCAATAGGTTATGGAAAAAATAACTGAAAAAATTGGTCCTTTAATAATAATTATAAATTATCCAAAAAATTGTAGTCCCGCCATCAATATTATAAAAGTTTATTATTTTTTTTTGGCCTTTGGTAACCATTATGAAAGATTTTTATTCTTATTGATCTTCTACAACCTATAAAACTCTGCGTATTTTTTAAAGAAGAAAATAATTTTATAAATATTAATGTATGCATTAGATTTTGCTGCCTGCATGTTAGTATTTTTACCTTAAATTCTGAAGAATGACAAAAAAGTCTTTGCTGCAGAAAATTAATTATTTTCGTTTTATGTCCATCATAAATAAGTATGTCAATCCTAAAAATAACATATTTTATTGAAAATTTCAGTTAAATTTTTGTCTGCTTTAATTGAAATAATATAAATAAATATTTTACATTTAAGCCTTTATTTTATTATCCGTGTGGAGATGTTAGCCTCCCTAAATAATAAATTCGAGAGAAAATTTTAAAACCATCGGATTATTACTAAGCTGCCCAAATAGGTAACAGACATTTCACACTATAAAGAAACATTTTAATGATCGGCTGTCATTCGCATTGGGAAAACAAATGATAGACGGAGCAGTTCAGTAAAAAAAAATAAAACTTATAGTACAAAACAATATCGACTTTTAAGCAAATAAGAGTAAAAAATACAGCACTTAAATTAAAACAGAAGAATAACAACAAATACGTAGAAAATGAATTGGTAAAATTTATAATTGTTGAATACTTTCTTTCCTTTTCTCTTCTTTTTAAAGAAAAAGAACGCAGTCACATGTACAGTAGAATAAATTCTTAAAATTTTTGGGTTCGGTTTTTAAGGAGGTTTAGTGTTGTTACCAAAAGGAATTATGTTCTTTTATTTTTTGCCCTTTAAGCGATTTTGTATTTTTATGGCTTTTTTATTTTAGTTTTTACAACTTTCAATTGAAATTTGTGTTGTATTTTTTTTTGTTATTTCACAGTCATGTAGTAAAATACGTAAAATACGTGAAATACAATATTTCTTTGTATTTTTACAATTTATATCCAGCTGCATACATATTTGATTTCCATTTGTAAGTTTAGCTGATTTTTTATTATTTGTTTGTAGGGTATTTTGTATGGTGTTTGGTTTTACTGTTGAAAGAAATAAATATTACGCTGTTATATAAGTAAATTTATCGTTTTCGGTGCAGCAAAAAATCCTAAAAATTATTAAATTTACTTTTTTTTAAATTCTTACTACAAAAAAAATCATTCGAAAAGTCTAACAAAGAAAAAACGCCTTCAAAAATTTCATTTATTGTTTAAATGATGTATAATAAGGTAAAAGAAAAAATTTTGGCAAGTCGAAATTATTATAAAAAATATAAAGGCCTTCATCGTTCTTCATATATGCATCTCATCGATTCTTGGACCCATTTTCTTGTTTGTGTGCAGTTTTCCTGAAAACTAAATAATTTTTAATACGTATAAGCCTAAATAACATTGATATCTTGGTTATCTAAGATTTATCAACTCTTATGGAAATTTCCTGCACTAAAAAAGTGTTCCTATATTTTGTTAGTTTATTTCCCACCAACAATTTCAGTTTCACTGATTTTATATGTTTTTTTATCGAGTTCATAATATTATTACAGTTTGCAAAATTTGCAAACCGAAAATGTAAAATGAAGATTTTGTACAAAATTTCTATTTTATTCTTTTGCGATTTCTTTATTTGTTTTGTATGTATATTTTAGCAATCAATTGGTTAAACGTACATAAAAATATATGAACATACCTTCATGTTCTTTTTTGGTTCATTTATTTTGTAACAATACCATTTATTGCTTTCGCAGATAATTTTTAGTTTTCGATTTTAAAGAAGTCAAAAGAAAAACTGACATGAAGAAAACAATATTTTTCAGCTATAGACTGAATATTTATATAAGTATGTTCTTTATGTTGGGAAATAAATTGTTAACAAAAGAATATTTAAAGACGTTTTTTTGTAAAAAAAAATACCACTGCTTAAAATAGATAAAAACATATTTAGAAGAAACAAATAAAACTTGATTACAGATATAATATCTCATATCTCAATGAAATATTTCATATTTTATTTCTTTATATTTCATTAAATGCATTTTTAAACACAAGCTCTAGACTATTAAATAAATAAGCAACTTTTGCCATGAGTTTGAAATCTGTTAATGTCTGATAATTGTTTATGCAGGAGTGTTAATTATAATTCACCAGAAACCAAATAATCAAATGTTGGTAATAAACTTCGTTCATTTAATACTCCGATGCAGTTGAGATGGACCATTAAGTCCATTTTTGAATTAGATCAAACGTACCCCCTTAGTCCAAAAACGTTTGCAGGATACAGCTCCTCAACAAGAGTTATAAGCAAACATGCGAAAAGCTGTCCATTGATATAAAAGCGTTTACCTCCACCTAAATCTGTACTACAGATACATTATATGAAAGCGTGTTCTGTAAATCACGAGAACTTAAATCACGTGATTTCTAAAAATTAAAAGTAGTTATTTTAGTGCTTTGTAAATCGTACGGTTCATGACACTCGAAGCTCGAATAAAATATTCCATTTTGAACAGCAAAAACGTAAAAAACAATAATAAGAACAGCAATAATAAGAATTTATTTTTGGAAATCGCGTGGTTTGAAAACACCGCGATTTCAGAACAGTCCTGTATCAGGCCAGGGTAGTAAAGGGACATATGACATGCGAGATAGTTGAGATATGCTGGAATAAGATAGTTTTATTTGTAAAATGCGTGGATGGGAAATTTGTTTGAAGGTATTAAATAAGTCAGAGTAGTAGACAGTATTCTTCTATTTGAAATATTGTAAAAAAATACTATAAGCGCATCAGCTTTTCCATCACTGACTCATGTACTTATGTAGATATATTTCACTAACGACATCTTCTAAATAAATAATTTCAACGGCGGTCTGTGGACCATTTTACGAGAAGGCGGCCAAAACTAATTTTTTTATGGTCACCGATTGTAAAATGTTAAAGTTCATTTGAAAGTAAACACTAGTGTTCCTCGGGAGCCAAAAAATTAAAACTTTATTTCAACTATATCACAGTGAAGATTCAAAACGGTCATTTTCAGTATTTCGCTAAAATGAAAAATGTCTTAATAAGCTTTTGATTTTGAAACACCTATAACTTTTTTGCTTTCAAAGATTTTTAAACAAAATGTTTATTTGGCTATTGAGGGTGCTGTTGGCTGAAGTAGTTAGCGCGTTGACTGCAAAGCAAATAATGTCTAAGAACGTGGGTTCGAGCCCAGCTTCAGACAAGTCATAACATCCAGCATTTTTCAGATGTGCATTAGAGTATGCCATTGTATTTGTTGTTGTCGGAGTGTTTAAGTGATGAAGGCATAGCACACTGGTTACTGAACATTTCTGGCAGCAATTGATACTGGTGTATGCTAGCGGACATCACAGCGCCCTCCTTCGTCGGTATTGTAGCAAAATCGCCGGCGAAGTAAAATAATGAATAAAATGGCTACAAAAGCTTAAAAACACATTTAATGCGCCTACTTGACATCATAGGCGCTGCAACACTGATCTAAAAACTAACACAGCGCGCAATATCAGAGCTGCGAAAATTAAGCTTTCTCTCTCTTTCACCATCTGTCCTCTCTCACTATCCCTTTCCCAAAGAAGGTAACACACCTACGGGTTGGTAGGCATACTAATTGCCTGAGTGTTACTTCTCTTTAAAAAAAAAAAAAAAAAAAAATTTGTTAGCTATGTGTACTAGAATTAAGTGTTTATGACATTTAAAAATTATTTTTTTTTGTGTTTTTTAAGGCCCAAATTTTCCTAAACTCTCCCAATTATTAGAGCATAACTTCTAAAGTTCGCAAAAGTTCAAAAAGGCATTAGCACTCTTTTGTAGTCCAAACTCTTTTCTACACCTCTATACCGCATTCCATACCCATTCCGATCCGGCCCTGAGCACCAGAACAATTTTTCTGGCACAAGGTCCAATATTTTTTTTACAAAATTTTAGTAAAAGAGTTATAAAATTTCTTTTCTGTAATCTGTTTTTTTTAATTATTTTAGTTTTTTTTATCAAATCGCTTTTATGAGAGACAGTTTTTAGATGGATATGCGTATTTGTGAAAAGAAAATTAATAATTTATTTAATGTAATTATTTTTCGAACAATTTTGTTGTTAGTGGTTAGTGGAGCTCCCGAAAAACAACGTCGTTTCTGTTCTGCCGTGTAAGTTGAAATTAATTGGTGTTAAAATTGTCCCTTGTTGCTTTGGAATATTGTCTCATGTCCAAATCATTCTGACTAAAAATGTTAGGAACTTTAGCCAAAATAATAATCACTTTGGTAAAAAAAACCACTAAAAATTTATAATTCTTAGTCGATTTCTGAAAATGGTCACAAAAATATTTTGCCTACTTAAAATAAAGTAAATTTATATAATTCAGGTCACAAAAGTACTTAGCTTATTGTAAAGGTATGAAATAGTTTTTTTTTCTAGGGATTGTTAAACTGTTTTGCTTTGGGCATAATATGTAACAACCGCTCATACGGGTAGAAGTACAAAATGGAAAAGGATACTCCCATTACTGAAAAAATTATAGACTTCTGAGTATGCAAAATTATATATAATTATAATATAATTTATTAGTTATTGAAAAAAACACAAAATCAAAACGACCTGCAAATATGTGTGTTTTTTATGATAATGCAAAATATTTTTGTGACTAACTACATGGTTGCATGGGTGCACGTCTATTGTTTGTGCTGTGGTTTTCTCACCTTGATTGTGATATTGCCTGTATACCTATATTTTCTGTTTTTTATTGAAAAAAAATAAGGAAAATGAAGAAAAATAAAAAAAAAATCAAGAAAAATATTTAGAACTAGGCCTAATGATCGATCAGCCAAAGCAAGGAGAAGGAAACACAAATGATGGAAATACTGCAAGGAGATTTTTTTCAGATCCAGAAACTGCAGCATATATCACAGGTGTAGATTTGGAACAAATAAGGCGATTCAACATTATATTACAACTTCTAGCATGCAGCAGAAAAATAAACGCGAAAAATTGGAGAGTACGCCAAGAAAACAGCTATACTTTATAACGAAAAATATTCTTGGAGATATATGCCATCTACAGTTTATAAAATTTTGTACCATGGCGAACAAATACTTGAATACAAAATGCTATCAATAGAGGATGTATCTGAAGAAGCGCAAGAAAAAAGAATCAAAGGTTATAGATTCTTTCCCGAGCACAACACTAGAAAAATTTCCAGATTCTGTACTAATGAAGACCTCTGCTTACTATTTTATTATGCGCATCAGATCTCTATATGCCCAATATCAGAAAAAAATTAAAAACTAACTCTATTGAATTAGACGTAAAAGCTAAACTACTTCTAGGAGATGAAAATCAAGGCTTTTTAGAAAAAATATTTACTAAAATTGTTTAATTAATAGTAATTTTTAAAAACACTAGAGGTGTCGTTGTTTTATCGTTTTAACATTTTATATACATTAATCAACTTTGAATTTACAAATTTATAATAAAAGTTTACATATGATATGTATAATGTCTATTAAGAACTCTTTATCTAAAGTAAATTTGAACCAATGTTTGCAGTTTGTATTTTCGCTACTTAATAAACCAATTTTTAATCCAATCTGCTTCAAAAAACCAAAACCCTTCGTATTAAAAATATCAAGGGGTCCAAAGTGTGGCACTTTCTGACAAAATTTAAGTTTTTAATAACTATAAGTTTTAAGCACGACTCAAAATATAAGATTTTGTGTAAAACAAACTTTTTTAACAAGTTTTAATAATTCTCCTTCGTACCAAAAATCAGCTAAAACTTAAAATGCATTTTAAACCCATCATAACTATTTTTCTAAACAGTCGATTTTAAAGTTTTATATCTTAAACTTGAAGTCTATAGTCTCACCGCGTATCAAAATTCCAATGCAGTGAAAAGTTATAGGTTTTTGACCGCATTCTCGCGAAATGGTCCTCTGTGCGGCGGCAGTCCTAGTATTTCTTTCTTTCTTATCATATGTTTTTAAAAGACTTTTCATCTTTTCCTAGTATGAGTTATATATTTTTTCTCTATTTTCAATATATTGACAGTTCAATGGCCTTCAGCGATTCCAGTATTATCATTAAATGCAATAAAGCTAATAAAACATCATGTTGTTATTATTTTTTAATTCGCACTTGACAAATAGTAATATAAGCACTTCAAAAATACAAAATAAAACATATATACAAAAACGCAATGAAATTTAATTAAAAATAAACAAAACTGTTTATAAAAATAGCATTATAATGTCGCACAACTAAAAGCATAATATTTGTTGGGATAATATTTTTGTTAAATTAAGTACAAAAATTTGTGTAAACGCTTATTAAGAATATTAAAAAAATTTATTTCTGTCAAACTGTTCAAGCTGTTGGCACACATTTAAAGTGTGTTTGCTGGTAGATATAAGACTTTAGATTTTCAGACGTTCTATAATGTGTACGCAATAGATTTTTTGTTTACTAATGCTGTTTTGTTATTGTGGCCTGCCGCTATTAGTAGAAAGTCGTTATTAGCGAAAAGTGTTTTTATTTTAAGTCCCCAGCCTATATTGTGTCATAACACTGTGTTTTTATTTTCACCGGTTGTAGTTGCAGATATGTATTCCTAACAAAACTTAATGTTTTGTGAGGTTTTGTTTCAATAGTTTTTGCTGGTAGTTCTACTTTATATTAAGTAGTTTAAGGACATGCTGTATTAAGCACACAAGGACATGTACAAACAAAGGGTTCCAAATAGTACTTAAGGGCATAAAGAAAACACATGAGTTTGTTGTGACAAGTATCATTTTAACTACCACAAAAGAACATAATGATACTCATCTTTTATTAATTTTTTCTGGGACGATGTGTAATTTTACAAAAAAAATAAAATCATGTACATAAAAATCTTGCTTTTACAGTAGAATTTTCAAGTGTTGAAAGTTAATTCTTTTCTGTAAAATATTGTCTTAAAAAGAAGAAAAGTAGTTACATTTACAAAGTTAATACAAATTTACACATGTAGTTCATATTTTAGAAATACATTTTAGTATAAAAAACAACACGTTGTGTATTGAGCTTCATAAAAATATAAATTAATACAAAATTCAAGATCGTAAAATATTGTAGCTATACTAGTGAAATTGCATGTATAAATTTGTAAGTACGACGTTAACAAGATAAGCTTATACATATATTTTATACTTACAGGTTTTTCTTACACAATAAGAAAAGTCACCAAAGCTATTTTATGTAAAAGAAATTATTAATACAAATATAAGTATGTAGATTAGACATTCTGATAATTTGGTATCTTAATAAAATTAAACAAAAATATTAATTACAAAAAAGTGGGTGTTAAAAATGTTGTGAAAAAAATTATTTCATTTCAATTTCAAATAGTATACGAGTACTGTGGAAAGACACCTTTAAAAAATTTTAAGGACACCAGTGATCCTTTCACAACAAACAATCGGGCAAGATTTCTTTTTAATTGAGGCAATTGCTTATTGATTGATTGATTGATTGATTGGTTGATTGATTGATTGATTGATTGATTGATTAATTGATTGATTGGTTGATTGTTTGATTGATTGACTGATTGATCGATCGATTTGTGGATTGATTGATTGATTGATCGATTGACTGATTGATTGATTGATTGATTGATTGATTGATTGATTGCTTGATTGATTGATTGATTGACTGATTGATCGATCGATTGGTTGATTGATTGATTGATTGATTGATTGATTGACTAATTGATCGACCGATTGATTGATTGATTGATTGATTGATTGATTGATTGATTGATTGATTGACTGATTGATCGATCGATTGGTTGATTGATTGATTGATTGATTGATTGATTGATTGATTGATTGATTGATTGATTGATTGATTGATTGATTGATTGATTGATTGATTGATTGATTGATTGATTGATTGATTGATTGATTGATTGATTGATTGATTGATTGATTGATTGATTGATTGATTGATTGATTGATTGGTTGATTGATTGATTGATTGACTGATTGATCGATCGATTGGTTGATTGATTGATTGATTGATTGATTGATTGATTGATTGATTGATTGATTGATTGATTGATTGATTGATTGATTGATTGATTGATTGATTGATTGATTGATTGATTGATTGATTGATTGATTGATTGATTGATTGATTGATTGATTGATTGATTGATTGATTGATTGATTGATTGATTGATTGATTGATTGATTGATTGATTGATTGATTGATTGATTGGTTGATTGATTGATTGATTGACTGATTGATCGATCGATTGGTTGATTGATTGATTGATTGATTGATTGATTGATTGATTGATTGGTTGATTGATTGATTGATTGACTGATTGATCGATCGATTGGTTGATTGATTGATTGATTGATTGATTGATTGATTGATTGATTGATTGATTGATTGATTGATTGATTGATTGATTGATTGATTGATTGATTGATTGATTGATTGATTGATTGATTGATTGATTGATTGATTGATTGATTGGTTGATTGATTGATTGATTGACTGATTGATCGATCGATTGGTTGATTGATTGATTGATTGATTGATTGATTGATTGATTGATTGATTGATTGATTGATTGATTGATTGATTGATTGATTGATTGATTGATTGATTGATTGATTGATTATTTGATTAATTGATTGTTTGATTGATTGATTATTTGATTGATTGATTGATAGGTTGATTAACTGATGTAATTGTTGCATTTTTCTTCTCTAGGTTCGTTGAATAATAAAAACGCTGACCATATATTTTTTGATCAGTTCTAAGCCATGCAAAACCCGCACATAAAACAAAGGGGCCAGAGTACTCCTTTTCGGATTTCTAAAAAAGTTTATGAAATGCGAAACCCGTATATCTTTAGACCATACTGCAACGTGTTAGACAACGTGTTTTAACGTTAAATCAAGTGTCATCTTTATAATTAAAACATTTAAATAGCAACGTATTTTAGATTTAAAATATAAATGAAAATAATGTTGGTGTTCTTAGAGATTTTATAAAATTCTTCAAAGCTGTAGCACAATTGTAGGTACAAATAATAATATTATTGTAAAAAGCCTGACCCATCAGTTGAGGGAATATTTACTAATTAAGGTAACATTTATTTCAATGTACAACAAATGATTAAATGTCCAGAACAAAATCACAATTTATTACTTTTTTTTATACACATTTAATTGTAATTCTAAGACAAGAATAATCCACAGCTTTTTGTTTCGTTATTTTATATTTAATCACATGCCAGCAGTTTTTTCTTAATTAAATAAAGTCTTAAGTAAAAACATTTATATTTATTTAAAAAAAATTCATTTACCAGCATCACTTTTCATAAAAGCAATTTACGGTATTCAATTTTATTTATATTTATTTAAAAGATTCATATTAAATTTAAGGCCACAAAAACGATTCGAAGGATAAAGTTAATTACCAACATCACATTTTTCCATAAAATCTCGTTATAAATTTAATGAAAGAAAAATTCTGGGTAAACTATAAAATCCAACACTTTTTCTTCATTTTTTATTTATTTTTTTTTTAAGATGAAAGTAACATTAACACTTCAAAATATTATTTCTTTATTCACTCACTAAGAACGTAGGAAAATAAATTATACTTATTAAAGATAAGTTTAATAAAGAAGATATGGAGAAGCAATAACCACATTTATGGCTTTAAACAAATGGTTCTCACATACAAGTGCTTCTCACATCACGCAATTGATGACATGAGTATGGCTGTGTACATTTTGAAGAATGTTCGTTGTATGTGTGTAGAGTTTGCGAAATTCAGTTTGTGCTAGAATAGTTGAGATTAAAAAAGATGAAGCCAACCATCAAACAAGCACAGTTGTTATATTGTTTCAGTTTTCCGTTGAGAGGAAGGGAAACTTGAACAATTGTGTTAACAGTTTCAATTAATAGATAAAAGAATTGAGAAGAATAACAAAAAATGAGTTACTAGGACTTTATGAGTATGGATTAGAGACGGAGAAGGAAGTGTTAAGAAGCCCTTCAAAAGACCTTATTAGGCATACAACAACTAAATTAAAATAGTTGGTGAATAGTTGTTTATAGCCAGGGTAACCAAAAATATAATATAATATATTTGTCTTTAAGTCGTAAAAATATATTATATATTTATTTATTCATACGTTTCAGATTTTTTTTTATTTTGTACTGCTTTTGTCGGAGCCTTCTTTTCCATATCCTGCTTTCAATAGCGTGTTTTTGCCGATTTTGTTTGATTTTCAATCTTGATTTTTCATTGTTGATTCTTATTTAGTTGTATTATCTTCTTTTTAGTATAAAATCAACAAAGCTATAGAAAAGAGTCAAGCTGGCACTTTAAATTAAAAAAACTGCCCTACAAATAAGATTGTGAAATGGTTCAAAATGGTTTAAATATCTCTATCTCCGATGAGCCTGAAAATATATCACCTTAATCTGAGCATGATCAAAATGAAAGAAAGCCTCAAACCGTAAATAAAAACTGAGTTATGGAAAATTCCAACCGCAAATTTTGTCAAATTCATTTTCTCAAAATTAATAACAAGGACAGAAACTGAGAAAAAATTAACAATATCTGAAAAAAAAATTAAGATTACAAAAACAAATTAATAATCCAAAAGGGAATAGTATATGAAAAATAAGCACCTGCTTGGAAATTTTTAAAACACACAAAACATTGTAATATAAAACAATAACAATATTAATTTAAATTTAATAATATTTTTAAATATGTTGAAAGAATAATAATCAGGAAACAAACATCTGGAAAATTTAGATTGACGCAACTTTTCCCAGAGGTATTATTCCGTTGATTGATGTTATGATAGCTGGTTCATACCTTGAGGAATTTATATTATCCTGCATTCTGTTTTGTGTATTTTTGCTACTATTACGTTTCTTTAATACCACGTTTAAGTTTATAAAAACATTTTTTTCCACTAAATTTTTCATATTTTTAAAATCATATCGCTCCTTAATTGCAACGTAGCCATATCTCAAAAAACTCATTCTTCAGAAAACGGGTTTAAAGTTCTTAGTTTACTCGCTCCTCAATGCAAAAATGAAAAAATATTGTACTGTCAAGAGCTGAGTAAACAAGATATTTGTATGAATATTTCACACAAGATGAAAAACGATTAGATAAATAATGCGTCATTCTTAATTTAAAAAAAAACACATTTTTTGAGATATGACAACGTTGCAATAAAGGAGCGATATTTTAAAAATTTAATGACATTTTTTATATATTTGTTTATTCTTTATATAAGTGTCACTAATTTCTATTGCGACGGAAAGCAAACGTTTTTTTTATAAAAACACAGTGCACTAACGCATGCAATGAATTTACTTCATTTTTTATCTTCTTAACCAAATTGTTCACTTCTGCAGTTTATGAGTCAGGAGCTTGGAAAAATAAAACATATAATTTTTCCCGAAGAAATTTAACTTTCTGAGAAAGCTAGTGCAATCACCTACAGAACATTTCAAAACTAACCTTACGCTTACTAAACAAGAATTAGAATAGAAGGAAATTATGATTGAATCTTATCTCCAGTGAAAGAAACTGACAGTCATTTTCAGCGGACTACTTTCTCACTACTTACAAAATTTCGGGAACTGTGTACTTTTTCAGGAAGTTCTTATTAAGTAACAGCATTCAGATAAATATTAAGAAAGTTTTTTATTTCATTGTAAGTATTTGATTTTCTTAAGCAAATAAATTAAATGCTAAGAAAATTATATATTTTTATCTACAAAAAGTTATTGATTTAAGTTTAGTTTGATGATTATTAAAATTTGCATTAAAATAACACAGACCATATTGATATATATTTAAAAATATGCATCTTTGCGTAACTCCGTAAAAGTGTTGATATTTTAGTTCCTTCAGACTGATTAAAAATGACTTACTAATAAATAGATTATCCGCACATATTTAACATGACTTCATATTAGAATATTTAAAAAACGTCCGTTTGGAAAAACCGGATTCCGACTTATTTAAAAAAAATAATATCTTTTTCAAACGCACATAATTTTGCAAAACAAACCCCGTTTAGAAAAAGTATTCAGCGAAAGCTTAGTAATGACATATATTAAAAGTTATATAATTTTCAACACAAACTACGTAAAAACAACTTTTTTATTGTGAAATAAAATAAAGGACGATTTTTTAGCAACTTTCTTTTTGGCAAAATTGTTTTTGGCCGCTCTGCTGTTTTCATGTAACATGGGACTGTTAAATATGTTCAGTTTGGTCTACAAAATAACCATGAATCGAACAACGCTTTCAGATTATTAAATCTTATTATCAAAATTCATGCTCGGGCATGGTGATCTTTATTCATTATATGGTCAGCTATTCGGAATCTTGTGACTAATTTTCGCACCCAATTGCTGATTACTGTGAATGGCGATCGCTACCGTACGATGATTATAATTTTGTTTTTGCCCGAAATGGGAAAGCTTGACCTGGCAAACATAAGATTCAACAAAACGGTGCCACATGTCACACAGCACACGATGAAATGGCCCAATTCAGAGGCAAGATCGGGGAACAGTTTATTTCACGTTTGAAACCGATTAATTGGTCGCCTTAAACGTGCGATTTAAAGTCTGTAGACTATGGTATGTTAAAGCTTATGTGTAAGCGACCAGCCCGCAACGGTTGACGCAGTGGAAGCCAATATTGAGGAATTTATTCATGAAATACCGGCCGATATATTGGAGAGAGTATGCCAAATTTGAGCTGTAGCCGCGGTCATTATTTACAAGAAATCATCTTTAAACATTGAATTAAATAGATCGTTCTATAGATTTAAACAAAGATTTCATATATTTTTTGTGTTTTTTTTTTAAATGAAATCCAAAAGCTCTTAAAAAATCACCCCTTAATTATGCCAGTGTGGAAATCACTTGACATCAAACACAATAATAACTTTAAAATAAGAAATTGAATCTCCACGTAATCATTTTGAATTTATTGTGTTTTATGTATTCAGTGACTAAGAAATTTTATCATAACAAAAATCATTCTATCTAATTGACCTTTTAATTGATATTTTATTAAAAAAATTCTCCCAGCTGAAGCTCGAGAATAACAAAATAAAATCAATATTTCTTTCAAGTGGGGGAAAGTGTGTAGTTCATGTTTAATTACACTGTAACTTATTAGTTTGTCATCAATGTTTCGTTTAGTGCGTATGTATTTAGTTGTTAATGAAAATATTCTTGGAGAGCTTGAGGCTCGGCTACAATCAGACTTTATCAAAGAATGAAAATGATTTATTCTGATTAGAAATGGCAGAAAACTCAAATTTGGCCACTTGCTAGGGAAATATATATACAATTTCGGTGCCGCAATACACCTCAGCAACACCTGAATCGTACACTTGTGCGAATTTTGCTCAAGCTTTAATAATATTTGAACTACCATGCGATGAAGAGAACATACGTAGCTTATTTCATTAACGATTTGTAGCTATAAATTAAGCTTTCTCTACTTATTTTGTCTCTTAACGTTTTTCATATTATCACTTTAAGTCGTACTCTGATGGTACTTTGACTAAAACAGGAACTTTTTTCGTCGAAAAACCCGGCACAAAAAACCGTATCGTCGAATTATTCGAAAATAAGTATTTTCTACAACCGGTCTTTGTTTTTATGGGCAAAAAACGTTGAACAAGATTTTAGTTCCGGTTTTTGACTACTCTCTTTCGATCCTAGTAAGTAGACATAAAAAAAAGATAACTTCCTACAATGACAATTCTACATAAAAATCATTCCAAGTGTTCTTAATTAGAACTATTTGCGGTTCATAAGTTCAGAACTTTAACAAGTGCTACAAAAACTCTTTTTTTACTGAGATCATACTTTTTAGAATACAAATAGCTGTATAGCCCATTAATACGGAATTATTATTACTTCTTTCCTTTTATTCTACTGTGCTCCTGTCTAACAAATAAATAGTTAACTTCGTGTAAAAAAACAGAAAGTAATTTATATCAAAGAAATATTAAAACTATAACGTCATAAATGGGGATTTTCATAATCTTATATCGTTATAAATTGAATTCTCTACTTAAAAATGAAAACACAGAAAACCCCGTTTAACAAATAAATAGAAGAAATGATAAAGTTTTAAAAATTATTACATCAAATAATCATTAAAACAGAGGCAAGCAAAACATTTTGTGTTATAATATCTACAAGTTCGTATTCATTTATAAATAAATTTTAAAGATGCTACTGCTGTTGAAAAAGAGTGTTTGATAGAGATTATTTTTGCTCATTTATATTTCATGTGCTTCTTTCCCTTTTAGCCATTTCTCTTGTGCGTGTGATGAATAGGGCTTGTGAAAAGTATAAAGCTTTTAATGCCAACTAGCAAGCAACCTTTTTAGATTACGAGTATCATAGAATTTACTTAACGCACAATTTTTGCTATAAGCGACTTCATCTCATAGTTTTAAAATTGTGAGCAGATGAAATTTAAATTTAATTTGTGTATGTATGTGTCTGACACTGTTTAGAGATTACTGAATCCGAAATTGTAAGGTGATGAGTCTTTAATTTTATTATTATAATTAAGGATATTCAGAATGAAATTTAGTAGATTTGTTTTTAGTTAATAACCGTAAGCAGTAGAACTTATTTTTAGCATGTAATAGTTGCCATGTTAAGCTTTTTATTATACAAAATTAAAGAAAATAATGGATTATTAAAATTTTTGTTTTAAATTTGAATGTGGCTACTAATGATGTAACTTATACATCTATTTGTATTCGTATTCGTATTCACGAACATTGGCCTATTTTTGATTTTCGTATTCGAAATAACACAAGGATAATATTCAAACATTGGGTAAATAAAATAATTTGTAACAATTTTTATTAGAAAAATTTAATTTTAATTTAAAAAAATAATACTCTGTAGTAAAATAAAAAAAAACTATAATTAAACTCTATTAAACGTATTTTACAACTGACATTGAAAATAGTTAATTATTTTTTCTTCATATCATATTAAATTAATATTTAGACTTCAATAGAAGAATGTTTATCTTTAAAATTAAAAGTATCGAAACCTCTTCTTGTTCAAGCTAATTGCGATGTGATGTGTAAATAAAATAAATAAAGTAGCGCACCACTAAATATTCGCCCTCTCGGAACCCGATATAAAACTCATTAGAAAGAATTCAAATTTCACAATTTTTGTGACTTGTTTGGCAAATTTTTTTTACTGGAACTATTTTGCCAGAGAATGTGGCCACTAAATATAATCTATTTTTCTACAGCGTATTTTCCTTATGCTCTCAATTTTAGACACTCATTCTCTCAACAATGTTAACATGTTTTCATGAAATCACATACATATTTCATACGAAAAATGTAACCAAAAGAAAATCAAAAAACGACAGTATTTTAAAATACTACCATGGATTTTATTTAGGGCCATCAGCGATTGTTACTGAAATTGCAGACTTTCTTATGTTTCATCATTAAA
The DNA here is from genome assembly GCA_956483585.1 of Gymnocheta viridis. Classification (NCBI taxonomy): domain Eukaryota; kingdom Metazoa; phylum Arthropoda; class Insecta; order Diptera; family Tachinidae; genus Gymnocheta; species Gymnocheta viridis. The sequence goes on along the minus strand of OY101440.1, from coordinate 24,157,691 downwards.
TAATTCAATTTATTCTCATTAACATAGATTTATGAAATCGGTTCATACTATTTATAATTAAAATTTTTTCTGCCTACTGTGTATAAAATTATTCCTATTTTATGAAAGCTTTTTATAATATTTATGCTCAAACGTTCCGCTCCAGGATGGTTTTGGAGTGCTTTGACTCATTACGAAAGCTATACATACGGAACAAGGTTTCCATTTACTGGATACCTGGCCGCAGCGGTCTTCCGGGGAACGAGGAAGCGGATAACCTGGCCAGAAGGGACTCTGCTGTTCCCTTTGTGGGCCCAAAGCCATTTCGTGGCGTAAGCCGGATGACTGTAACATCCCTGATCAAAGAAGATGACACTTCGACCGCTATGAATATGTGGCTTCTGGTTTAAGGCAGGCCAAAGCATTGATGCAGGCATTTTCATACATTGGCATCCTGAAGCTCAACGGGAATAATTTACGGTTTTTTACTGCTTTTCTTTCTAAAAGTGAGCAAGTTCGTTCACCCTTGTGTCGTTTATGCTTAGAAGATGATGAGACAACGGCACACATTCCTTGCGAGTGTATTATCTTATATAATATAAGAAGGCGTGTATTTCATTTTTGGCTTCTCCCATAGCTATGCTGATCTTCATAAGAAGAGTCTTACAGAGATTGATTTAATTTAATTTACAGATCTATGGCACAAAAAAATCCTTCAGATGTCGCAGTTCCGGTCTTTAGACCAGATCTTCTCCTTTCTATGCTCAAATGTTGTTCTGTGTAGAAATGCTAATATGTCCTATGTTTGTATATAATATTATTGAACAAATAATTTTATATCTTTTGCTGCTTTTTAAAATCACATAACTTAAGTAACCCTTTCAACAGTCGCCTAACGTTATCTGCAAATAAAATATAATTTCTATGTATATAAAATTAAAATTGCTTCATTAAAATTTCAATCAGAATAAAGTTTGTAATAAGTAGAGCACCTAAACGTACACTATCACAGATTTATACATACACAAACATTATTCAAAGGATACTTGTGTATTGTGGATTAATCTACAGAGAAAAAAATTCGTTAATTCAAACGAAGTTTAAATGAAATTGGAAATATCACATAAATAGTAAACTTAAATACAAAGGTATTATTTTTATTGACACAAAATCCAAAGAAACTTAGCCAACGATAGAAACAAAATGTTTAATAAAGCAATTCTGGCAAAAAAAAAACCAATGAGTCAGTCGAACAAATTACAAATCGAATGCAATTATGGATGGGGTTAAAACCTTAAGCATGATTTTTCAAATCAAAATAAATTTAAATCGGTCAATTATAGGTTATACCGGGCAGGTAAATTGCCCAACCGATTTTCTGAAAATAAATTATGGGAGCAAATTTTCAAAACAAAAAAGAATTTGGAAATCGATCAACATACTATAGAGTTAGTTATACGTGTACAGATAGAAAAATATATATAAAAAACATGAGTTTTTTTTAGTTCTTTCAGCATTTTTTACATGTAAAATAATAAGTTTGAATTTGTTAATTTAGTAATAAATCTAAACTTGATTTTTTTATTTAAAACGACTTATCACAGAATTATTACTTTAGCAAAATCTACGGCAAAATAAAATAATTATTAAAAAATGGCGAAGCAACCTAAACAAACTTAATGCACCGACTTGACAGCAGAGGCGCTGTACAACTGATCTAAAAACTAAAATAACGCGCAATCTCAGAGTTGTAAAACAATTGAGCTTTCGATTTTCACCATCTATCCACTCTCACCATTCCTTTCCAAAAGAAAGTAACACGCTTACTGGTTGGTAGGCACATTAATTGCTTGAATGTTACATCTCTTTTAAAAATAAAAAAAAATAGAATTAAAAAGAAACTAATAAATTCACACGAACAATTTTTGTTTTAAAATCTTAAGCAAAGAAACTACAAATTGTTTTTCTTCCTGTGTGTCAATACGACTGCTGGCACTTAATTATTGCGAAAATAATGATGTGCTCATCCTTGCAGCAGCACTTCATTATCCTTTATACTGAAACACTTATGTATATCTATGTTTGTAATTGTGTAGAATTTATAATTTTATAATACCACATTCATGTTAGATCAGCATGATTTTAGTTCAGGTTAATTTTTCAATTGAAAATTTAATGGGCTTTCTTGTATTTCCTTAATATTAATTGCAAAGTATTGGCAAATAAAGTTAAACAATTCAAAGCAATGAATATTTTGTTTAAAATGTATTCAATTGACGAGTAAAAGGTAAGTTAAGACAATAATATTGATAAATAAAGTACTATTACGAATTAAAGCCAAAAATTTTAATCAGAAATTTATATATATAATGGAGGCTTTTTTAAACGCTTTATATTATATTATATTATCTTATAAAAATTTTATTAATTGAAGTTATTCTATCTTATTATTTTGTCATATATTTTTTCTATACAATAGTTATTAATAAACAGTGTTTGTTGAGAGTTTTTATATAGATGCATTTCATTAAAGCTTATGCCAAATCATCAGAAGACCTTGAACCATATTCTTGAAATTATTTGAAATAATAATAAATAATAAATTTAGTAATTATAAAACTACAAATTTTAAAAATCTCCGAAAAATTGTAAACAGCTCGTCCGTTTTTTTTTATAAACGAAGCTAATAGCTTCTTTCCACTACGAGTGGAATCACCTGCTTCGCTTTCTCAATTATGTTTATGAATCTTGGTGTTTATACGCAAGTACCGTGGAAACAAGGCACAAGGACTCTCAATTTAAATTTGTCTATCCGTTTGGCTGTACGATGCGTCAGCCAAGCACATAGATACACATGTATGTAGCTACAAAGATGCGCAACACAAACTTGTAAGGCTCCTCTTTTTTCGTAGGTATGTGAAATGCTTTTATTCCAATCACGAATGTTCTTTCATATTTCAATTTCAAATACAAAATACAAATTAGTTTTTGAAATAAGTAATTCAATATAAATTTTGAAATAATTGTCTAATTGAAAATCCCAATTTGAAATTTATGTAATTTTTTTAGTAGGCTTGAACATTTCTTACAAATATTAATTATTTTCAGGGACTTTAAATCAATTTTAGGCATTTCTGTCGAATTTTTGGCAATCGGTACTATTTTATATTTTTAATAAATTTTAATACTTATTGCCAATTTTGCAATATTTTTGAATTTGTGTGATTTTAGCGATTTTCAACTGTTCACTTAATTTATAGACTAAGGAATTTTTTATCACTTTTTACGCTCTTTTTAATTTATTTGAAATTTTTACATTTATCAGAATATAAATATTGTCACTTGTTATAACTTCATAGTTTGTCATTTGAATATTTTATTGAGTTTTGATAGATGTGTTCGCAGATTTCTAATAAACTTAAAGCATCTGTTATATCCAATAATGTCGCATAAGCTAAAACTTGACAAAAGCTCTGAGAGCGATCTTGGTGGCCAATTGCCTACGAAATTTTGAAAAATATTGCCATTTTGGCAAACATTAGTTCTGACAGTTCATATTTTGCAGTCGTGAAGTAGACACGTGGAAAATTTATTATGGAAAAATATTCAATAAACCAACGTATTTTAATCGTTAAAACATTTTATCAAAATCAATCGTCGATTACTATGACTATGAGAAAGTTACGTGAAATTTTTTGGAGAAACAACGTGCCAACAAAACGCACTATTTATCGAGTAGTGAATGATTTCGAGGTAAGAGGGTGTGTAAGTCATAGGCCCAAGCATGAACCACAACGTATTGCAAGATCGGCTGAAAATATTACTGCTGCTCAAGAAAGTGTGCAAAACAATCTATCAACCTCAATTCGACACCTTGCTCAGGAGCTTGGTCTTCAAAGAACATCTTTGGTTACAATTTTGCACAAGGGCTTGCATATGTTTCCATTTAAGATTCAGTTGACACAAGACCTTATTCCACAAGATCATTTACGCTGCCGTACATATGCCAATAGAATGTTGCAGCTCGCCCATGACAACCCCGATTTTCATTAAAAATCCATAATGAATGACGATGTAAATTTTCATTTGAATGGATATGTGAATAAACAGAATAGTCAATTCTGGGCAATGGAAAACCCTCAAATTATTCATCAGTCACCTTTGCATCCATTAAAAGTGACAGTCGAGTGTGCAATTCGGTGAGGAGGAATCATTGGACGTTACTTCTTTGAAAATGAAAACGGCGTAGCGGTAACTGTAAATGGGTAGCGATATCGTGATATGATTGAAAACTTTTTTACGCCACAACTGCATGATTTGGGCTTGATTAACATGTGGTATCAACAAGACGTTGCCACATCGCATACAGCCAGGTTTACAATGGAATTATTGCGAGACCTCTTTCCACAACAAGTTATTTCAAGAAATAGTGATGTTGATTGGCCTCCACGGTCGCCTGATTTTACTGCTCCGGACTTCTTTCTGTGGGGATATCTGAAAAGCAAAGCTTATGCAAACGAACTAAAAACGCTTGAGCAACAATTAATGAAATATCGCGTGAAATTTGTGAGAATGTAATGAAAAATGTGCTCAAATGGGCTCGCATTTGTGAGGCTTACAGAAGCGGTCATTTATCTGATATTGTATTCCATACATAATTACCGACATTAAATAAGACAGTTATCAATATAAGATCCATTCTCTTTCATTTAATCAAAAATTATAAACAAGCAAAGTAGTATACTTTCCCGGATACGCTGTATTTCCTTTACTAAGTCGATTGATTGACTTGTGATTTATAAAATGATTCCACCATACCTTTAAGGTCCCCAACCAGCTGATTTTCTAGATACTGAATTGAATAAGATTGACTTACAATTTATTGACCGGCTTTATAATAAACTAAACTAAAAGTTTTCGAATCTGATAAGTACTGCTTAAGTTTCAATATATATTCCTTAACAGATATGAACTTCAAACCAGATGAGAAAGTGGTGTTAATTATAATTATTAGAAAAATACTTTTCCCAAATTAAAAAAATTAATTTTCGATGCCATTTTTAAGGAAATCTATTTTATTTAGAATCTTAATAAAATCGTACTTTAATAAAAATATTATATTTTATATGGAAAGATGCTATCAATATGTTACTGAAACTGTCGTTAACTTTTTGTTTTACAAAAGTAGTCCTAAGCCGCTTTCAAATAAAACAGTTTAGTGCACTTAAATTATTCGCATTTACATATATGAAATATTTCGATATTGCCTTTAAACAATAAATAAATTTAAACCATTTTCATGAAATAAAATACACGTTAAGTACAACTGCACAGAACTGTACTATTTATACTCCTTCTTCTATTGGAATTATAATTTAACAGTTTATCTATGACAAGTTTTAAATGTTTATGGACAATTTCAAAATGTAATAAAAATGGTGTACAAACAAGTCCTCCTTTCACTATATATATTGTAGTAAAAAAGTGAAAGATTAAAGCAAAATACACGCATCATAAATCGAGTTTAAAGGAACAAATATGCATTAGAAAATTAAGCGTCAGTTTTAAAATATTAAAAAAAAATATCACGTCTCTAAATTTTTTGAAGGAAATTAATAATAAATTTCAATAAAGAACTGCAGAATTCAGCTAACAAAGAGTGTTTTTCTTAAATAGCAAAGTAAATTGAGAGGAATTCCAAAGCATAGTCCTTTACACGATTACGTTGAATATTCACTCCACTTCAAAATAAAAATATCATTCCACCTCAAACTGTTTTACCATCCCTCGAAAAATCAAGTATTCACAGAAAAAAGATTGAAATTTATTTTGAAGGCATTACATTTTGAGTATTTTCAAAGTAAAGGGTATTCCAATTAGACATTTAATTTTTGATGATCCACAATTTTAAGGATTGTCATAACTCAGGTGAAAAGTAATGACTACGGCATTACTAAAAATGGAACGATATACGCTTCAAGAACATATTGTAAATATTAAATAAAACTGACTACGAAAATGGAGAGAATTCCGGGATTCCAGTTCGAAAACTAAAGCATTTTTGGGTCGTAATGAAGCACATTCTTGGAGAGCAATTGCTGGTGGACAAATTTTTTATTTTATTTATTTATTTGTCTATGGAAAATAATCCTTATAGACAGTTTAAATTAAATATATTTTTACATATTAGTGATTTAAAGGTAAAAAAATAACCTCTACAAAAAATTAGGACATATACCACTCCCATATACAAAATCTATGACTTTAAATATATTAATATGTTTATTTTTATTTTATTGTAAAAGGGCACGAAGATAAATCAATAAATTTATGAAATTTAGTTAAAAATATCTCTGCGAGAGAAAACACACGCTCGCTTTCAACGTATGTATGGTAGTATCTGACGGGCTGCTCCGAACAAAAGCAATTCCATGTTCACCACTATTATAAATTTGTTCTGCATAAAAAATTACAGAAATTTAGAAACAATTTTTGCTTTCATTAAAAATGTCTCAGTTTTTGTTACTTATTTTCTCACCATGTCTACCAATTTCTAATGTAGTTTAGCTTGAATTTAAGTTTTTAGAAAGAAATATAGTGACTTTCGTTTTAAAATACGTAAATATTCATCCGTCTTATAGTTTCGCTACAAACAGCAGTTAGTGTAATTCCTTTGAATTCCCACACTACTTTTTCAGAATTCGTGTTAAAAACTCTAATCGTCCTTCACCTGCTACTGTTTTATTTTATATTAATGACAACGATTTGGTTTTCTTATCAACGTTGTTTAACAAATGGCGTTGATATCTTTAGAATCCATAACGAAGTTACATTAGGAATACAAATGTTTGTGCTTAAAGAAAAAATTCCGAAAAAAAAACATAAAAAACAAACAACAACAATAAAATGTACGAGTATATGAAATTAAATTCTGTTTAAAAACGCACACACAAAAAATGAAAAGCCCAAGACCGTACAAGGCTGTTGCTAAAGGAATTTATAAAGGAGCCTATTAATACTAAAATCCGCAAAAGTCTGACTACTCAATTTTTTGCATGAGGGAAATAGAGTGCGCTTCAAAATGTTAAGACTACTTGCGTTTTGTTATCTACAAAAAAACATTAAAGATTGAATTTCTTAAAATAGTTTCCAAATGATTTCTTTTTTATTCAAGTTTAGTTTTATATTTTGAAAAGAAGTCGAATATTAAAATATAAAGTTTAACAATGGTGGGTGAAATTTTATGAGTTAAAAATAAAATATGTAGTGAGTTTGTGGAGTTTTCGCTCCAGCAGCTGATCTTTGCTGATAAAATATGGTTTCTGATTAGCACCCACCAAGCCATTTAGACATGAATTTAAAAACTCGTTTAAAGAACCATTATGGGTACCTTAAACACTTTTCTCAAGAAAAAATAATATTGTATCGCACTTGTTTAACAACAGTGTATTAACTTAAGAGGGCATACTAAATACTTTTCATTACTTATAACTTTTCGTAATTTTTTTTTAATTTTTTTTTTTACTATAATTTGATTTTTTATACAGTATATAATTGGAGATCTCTTTTTAATTAGCTTTCAAAAATTATATCAGGTTTTCTGCATCGTATAAATGTACGTCCTATTCCTAAAATATTTTCCATAACTTTTCGCAAAATTTTGTGTTTGGTCATGATTTTGTTTCCAATGTTATTTTTCTTAGTTGGGGATAGGCCTCGGCTTGTTAACATACACTCTTTAATATAAATAACCTCGCACTGACAGGATCTGTGTAATCTGGTGAGCCAGTTAAAACCACTTGTACGTTTGTGAATATATTCCTAAAAAAAGCCATTGAAGAAGAGAGACGTAAAATTATATATGAAAAAAAATTATTCGGACAAAAATTTTATGGGTGAATTCAGTTTTAATTGCTAAATCTGATTCAAACCACAACGTTTCATGGTTTTTCAATGGCAGAGCTAACAACATTTTCAAACATCGATCGATATGCACCAAAAAATATGGTCTAATTATTTTCAGTTACATGGAATTTTTTGATATGGAATATTATTAAATATACCAAAGTTTTTTTTTTATATTTTTAATATCTCTAATTTCTAAAAACTAAACACTTGAGTGTAGAATTTCTTTGAATAAGCTTTGAATAAGTTCAATTCTATTTTTTTAAACTCTGCATATCTGTGAAAACTACCAACAAATAAGACCGGTTAATACACATTCTAAGAATTAAATTTTTATTTTAAAATATGTATATTGGTTTTTAATACAATATTATTTATATTAGGCTAAAGTTCGTAACATTTTATGTAGAAATAATTGGTCATGAGGTAATATTTCAAGGAACATCGGCATTTAGCTTTAATTAATGATTTAAAGTTCTTATTTCACACATGATTAAAGGCTTTCGATTTTTAAGGTTGACTTACAAATACCTTTTGTTTGAGGATCCATGTTTTATTGCTGTTACAGAGTTATTTGTAATTGAAAAAATTATATACAAAAAGATTAATTGAGAACAATTGAAAGACATCAATGAACGAAAATGTATCTATTTATGAACAACACTTTATCAAAAAGCATAAATAGGACAAAGAAAGTATCCTTATCATTTAGTCGCGCACTTTACGGAATAAATACATGCTCGATGTATTATGGTATGTATGCGTATGGTCTGCAATATTAATGTTGTTATTATTACAGTTTTTGTTTTTCCTTACCATTTTTCTCTTTGTATATTTTTGTAAGAGCCTAAATGTTTATGTTTAAACGTTTTTATTATTATTTGTTTTTTTTTCTTTTGCTACCGTAAGTAAAAAGTTGTTATAAATGTTTTATCACTTAGTTTTTCAGTAATGTTGCCTACATTTTGAGCAGAAATCTGTATGATAAGTTTTTTTAGTGCTAGCGAGGGGATTTATAATCGGATTATATATTGAATTTGGTGTTTTAACAAAATTACTCAATTTTAAAAACATTTAAGCTCAGGTCAGACGTCACATATATTTGACGAAAAAGGCGTAACCACTAAATAATACAAACAATCTTTTTTTCTTAGCAAAGATTCACAAAGTGTTCCTAAATTGAATTGCAATATAATTATATATCTCCACTTTCTTATAATTAATATATTGAATATGTCATGTACAATTACAAGAAAATTTTACATACATCATGTTTGAGCTTATTTCGTTAAATATTTGCCATGTCTGACTTTACCTTTAGCTATACAAATATTTGCCATTAAAGATAATCAAGATGGTTTGAAAACATGTTAAATATGTGCACATCGACTAACGTTATTCTTCAAGGTATTTTTCATACGTATTTAGCAGTGATTTTTTCAGGGATAACCTTTTTGTTGTTTTTGTTCGGAGGTTATTGTAAATAATTTATTAGGTTAAGGCAAAAGTGGATATAATGGTCTAGACATTGAATGCTGACAAACAATTTATGCTAAACGGTTGGTTAAATTAAATAATAACTACAATGCCAAAGGTTATTTAACCCGGCATCATCTGGGTCGACAATTATTATATGGTACGTCTGACTGGGTCTAACAATCCCATATATACATATGTATATGCATATAGCAATTAGATACAAAGAAAAAAATTTTTGGTCTCTGAAAGTAGTAAAAGGGGATGCACATAAAGACAGCAGATATCTCTCAATTTCGTTTTAAGTTCGAAATAGTTTAATATCTCACTGAATGGAAGAGAGACTCAAATTGATGCACACGATATGATATTTTGCTATAATTTTCATATAAGCAACATCTGAGTTTAACAACGAAACAGTTTGATGACAGAATATGACGAAGATACATAATTTTACCGCATCAAGAGCTCCGATAATATTTTAAATATTTTTAAAAGTCAATTGTTGTTTGTATTTTTGAAAAAGTTTCAGTTATTGTTTTCCTCAAAACTGTCACCCATTTGACTTTTAAGTGTCAATGTTTTTAACGAGTTCATCGAAAATTTAGAAAATGGCAAACCAAAAAGCTTTTTAAGCAAGATATACAAACAGTAGTTTTCCGATTTCACGAACCTAATTGTTGTCATGCCTGTTCGTTAAAGCGAATTGTTCGTTATATCCAGTACTAAATTAAAAATTAATAGCATCGTCTATTTTATTCATAATTATAAATATGTATAGTGTTTTTTATATTTTATTGAAGTTATAGCAAAATAAAATAAATGTGTCTTTAAAAATATATATAAGGAAAGAAAATCTTCATAAAATCAACGTAATGCAAAAAAAAATATTTAAAAAATTGTTTATCCAATTCTAATTGAAATGGATACCTTTTTTAATGGCATCTTCTTGAAGCTCTTTGCATTAAATTTGTGCTACTAGCATTGTTTTGCTGAGCCCATTTAATACAAATTTCAAATTGCTTAATGACATTTTCTAGTATTATTTTGGGCTCTTGGATTTCAGTTTCATCAAGCTCTTCCTCATTTTCATTTTGTTACATTCGTTAAGCCGAGAAGAATATAAAATTTTTATTCGTAATATAAGGTTCTTCCTTAGTAGAAATAAAGACTTTGGTGTTCGTTAATCGCGATGTTCATTAAATCGAGTGTTCATTATTTCCTATTTAATATATAATAATGTCTATTTTAGTGTTTTTGTAGATCTTATTTTTTTATTTTTAAGATGTATTACATTTATTCCATATATTAAAACTCTGTCCTTCCTGTTATGTATGTTTTTCTGAAAAACTTTTATTTTATTGTTTTATTATCTTCTTACCTGGAGGATCCCATAGGAGTCGCAGGTGTTGATTCTATGTTATTACTTACAACCAGCGGCTTTATTTTCTTGAAACTAACTACTTATACTTAAAACTATACAAAGTCATGGTGACTTACTTAAAAACAAATAACAAAATTTGTGGTGTATCAACCAATTACCAGGGGCCTATTTCACTAAGCTGCAAGTAAACAATTACAAGCGTGTTTACCAGTAAAATTATGAACATATGAATACTTATGTTTCATGAAAATACAATTACAAGTTTATGGCTACAAATGAATTGTATAAGTCACATATCTAAAAGTCATACTTCTACAAGTGGTTTTATTTCACTAAACAAAATTTGCACTTGTTCACTTGTAGAATTGTAGAAAAAAGCTTATGATCGACGGAGACCTTCAGAAAATATTTTACAAGTTGCAAGTGACTTTTAAATTGAATTAAAATTTGTTTTTTAACTAAGTATTTTTTAATAAAAATTTTTTCAAAATCATACAATTTTAATATTAACTAACATTTACTATTTACTTTGTTTATTTTCAATTATTAATTTTTTTGATATGTGATTATATGTAATAAAACAAAGCCACCGTTTGCGGAGTAGTAAAATGTGTAGTAACTGCAATTAAAACCGCTATAATTGCAGCGTATGTAAGCTGGCCAGAAAACATGGATCAAGCGGTGTTTAAATTCTACGCCAAGAGATGCATGCCAGGGGTGTGGCTGTTTGGACTGCACTTTAATAATATTAGATGCACCCAAAGAAGCTTATCTTGATCGGCATGGCAATCACTCAATTTCCTGAATGGTGGTTTGTGGACCGGATTTCCAATTCTCTTACCCCTATGAAAATTGGCCTGGGAGTACTCACGACTCTCGCGTCTTACGTAATAGTTGTTTGTTCCGCAGAATGGAAAACGTCTTTGGCAGTTAAAATCTCCCGCACCACACTAAAAATACAAAACAATAGCTTTCAACTTTTTGAACATTAGTGGGAAACAAAATTTAAAAACAAACCACATATGCTTTGATGGATTAGTAGTGTGATAACAATCAAAACAAATTATCGATATACATTAGAATACCCATAATTGCAAAAGTATTTATCTTCATCGCTCCCCGTGCAATTTTCCGATAAAAATATTATTAAAATGTGTTATATTATTTTTTTATAAGATATTTTAGCATTTTGAGTAACAATATATGTATAAGAATTATAAAATAAATATCAAAATTTATACAAGAACTTGTAATTGTACAAAATGTAGTTTACAAGTGCAAAAAGCCACAGGGTGGCCCAAAATGAACGGAGGGGTTTGAATTGCTTATAAATTTTTTATTTAAGACATAATTATAAAATTTTTTTTAATACAGAATATAAATAGGGGAATATTTTTAGTTTAGTTATGAAAAATAATATCTCGCAAGTGGTGGCCATTTGCTGCTTCGCATATTCGTGCTCTTTCCAACACATTTTCCATTACCTTTCGCAAAACTTCAGGTGTTATGTTGTTTATTTCGTCGCGTATATTGCTTTTTAATTGCTCGATGATTCTGGGCTTATTAATGTAGACTTTTCCTTTCAAATAACCCCAAAGAAAACAATATGGAGCGGTTAAATCCGGTGAACGTGGAGGCCAATTAAAATCATTTGCACGCGAAATAATTCGTTCACCAAAGATGTCTCGTAAAGGAGCCATTGTGTCCCTTGCAGTGTGCGTTGTGGCTCCATCTTATTTGAGCCATACTTGCGGATGGTTTTCCACGGCTGGCCTTAAAAAATTTTCCAACATTGTCCGATATCTGACACCATTAACGGAAACGGCGACCCCGTGTTCATTTTCAAAAAAATAAGGACCAATTATCCTTTCCGATGAAACACCGCACCAAACCGTACACTTTGGTAGGTGTAATTATCGATGTTGAACTACTCTAGGATTTTCCGTAGCCCATATCCTGCAGTTTCATAATTAAATTATGAATAATATTATGATTTTCTTCTGCTTTTTACCGGAAAAAAAATTATAATAAAAAAGTTATAAGCAATTCAAACCCCTTCGTTAATTTTGGGCCACCTTGTACAAGTGTTGTGAAAATTTTATTGAACCACAATTCATCAGCAGTTGTAAGAATTAGTCTTGTGATTGTAACTTGTAAACTTGTAGAATTCTAGTTTAGTGAAATAACCCCCGAGTGTAATTGGAGATACTAAAAACTTAGTCAACAATAATGACATTCACTTCGTTATTTAATGACTGGATATGAATTATTTTACTTGTTCTAGCTAAGTAGTCTCGATTATCCTGACTATAAATCATTGTCTAAATGTATAAAAGCTGAATGTTTATGTAGTCATTTAAGCTGGATTCAACCATAACATTTTTGTTCAGAAAAATTTTTTTCATATTTAGTTTGATGTCTCTATTCTTAAAGGAGGTAAATGATTTTGTTCAGACAACTCTCAACTATAATTGGATGAATTTTAATTTTTGTCCTGACAAAGTTGAACTGAGTTGCCACAAAATCAATTTAAAAAAATCGATTTTACAGCAAGTCTGTTATTTTTTGGTTATTTTTCCTTAGAAATAATTTCGTTTTATTTGGCTCATTACCTACTAAAAGGAGCACTTGTCTTCAATAATTTTTTCTACACAATTTGTCACAGATTTATATTTTTTATTTATATATTTAATATGGTAGCCTTGATATTCCGGAACATATTTTTTAAATGAGTGAATCGTGTTATAGAAAACTGTCTGTCAATAAGATTTTGTCCGGACGAACATTCTGCCCGAATCAAATGGGTGAATCCAACTTTACTGGCAGTATATTTGATATGTCTTTGTTTCAAAAAGCTAAGTATCTGAAATTCTGCCAGTAATTATGAAATAACTACACTTTATCAAATTAATATGTATTTAGTTTGCTCCAAAAAAAATTATAACAAGCAAGTAACAAATTTTAATCCTCTAACATACGAGTACCAAAGAAATGATGTTTTCAATCAAATAAAACCAATTAGTTTATGTTTATATTATCAATCAATATAATCAACATTGTAATACATATTTATGTTTTAGCAAATAAAAATACATTCGTTAAACTTTAAATCCGCACCGAATCAACCGAACCGCAAGAAAATTTAAATAAAAAATATAACAAACCATATTCTGCATTCAATCAGGCGTCAATCAACAATTTCTTTACCATTTAATGACACTCCATTTATCGATTCAAACGATAAACTTATAAATTGTTTTTTTTTTGTTAGACAGTAAAAGTCGTTGTGTGTGAAGAGAAATTAATTTACTTAGCTTGAATTTATTTGGCATGGCATATTGTATGTCACGTGACATATTTTATTAAAATAAAATCATTAAGTACCGAAATAGAGTACTATTAAAAAGTTTGTTCTTATTAAAATCTTCGGCTCTTCCAACTAGTTTTAGCAATTAAAAAAGTTTGAGCAAATGTTTTTGGCAATAGAATTTATTAAGTGGAGTAAAATTACGGAAAAAGAATGACCAACGAACTGAAAGTAACAAAATTAATGACACTTTAACTTAATGAAGAAATATATTCAGGCTGATGTTGATGTCTTTCGTAAATGAATAATTTTTTTTTAATTTTTACTGTGTCATCTTAATAAATTGTATCACAAAATTAGACCTACTATCACAACTTGCCGTTAAAAAAGGCTCCGCTCTTCTTCCTACTCTATCTTTTATATTTCTAAATGATCTTTTTTGTCGAACTTCAAATTCTATCTATTCTTTTGCAGATGATAGCAGTATTTGCCATTTATATTCACATTCAGCCAAAGGGCTAGCCTGTTAGAGATTGAAGTAAAGAGGTTGAATATGATACACTTAATCACGATCTTGTAACAATTTCACACCACATCTTCCAGTTCTCAAAAGAAGCATTCAAGTTCCACGGTTTCCTAAGACGGTGTAAGAGTTTTTCACTACGAGCCCAGAGGCCTTCCCCGTCCCTTTTAACGTGGGAAGCTTCAAATCGAATGTTCACAAACACTAATCCTTCCCATAACATATTTTCCTAGTTCCAGTATACTGAGTTGAATATGTAGGGGTCATTTCCTAAGTACTGGTCCTAAAAAAAAGTACAATTTGCAATGATTGCAAAAATTTGATTTTCGGTTTTATAACATAAATGTCAAGTGTTGTTGAGTGAAATCGTAAGAGTAGCACTTTTTGCGGTTTGTAAATTGAAATTTCAATTGAAAATACTGTCAAAAACAGACAAGCAAAAAAAATTACTTGTGTACATTTTTATCAAAAGAAGAATTTGTTGTGTTTTCCTGTAGATCCAATACACTTAAGGCATCCCGGATATTTCTGTATTTCTGCGGCATAAACGACTGTCCACATTGTCACTTTCACTCTCACTTGAATCACTATCAAAGTGTATTTCAATAGATGGAAACATTTTTCCTTTAATTTTTTAATTAATTACAAATTTTATTGAGATTCAATTGTTAATACAAATTTACTTTGCTTTGTACAATATAAACAGCTGTTCGCTTATTTGCGCTAGAGTTGCCATTTAGTAGTAAAAATTTGTATTTTATCATGAAAAAAATTAAACAGAATACCAATAATGTAATTTGACAATACAAAAACAGCAACGCAACATAAAATAAGTAAGACAAGTGTGGTATAAAAACTAATTCGTTTACGTACTTGCTTGTGTACAGCTTGTCTGTTTGAGAATATACTTGTTATGTAGAAACAGGCCAATAATTTTTTGAAAATAACTGCATGTTTTTTGGAAAATGAAAGCAAAATCGTGAGTAAGAATTTATGTTTAAAACAAAAACAAATTTTCCTATTTTATTGTTGTTTTCCATATTAATTCCCACTCACAATTTTGTTTTCATTTTCTAAAAACAAGCAGTAAACATTTTTTTAGACAAAAATTAATAAAACAATTAAATATAAAAATTTCAAGTTTTTATTTTATTAAAAATCTTTGAGGTTACGATCAACAACCAAAAAGTTAACAAAACTTTATTTAGCCTCCTTATCGTTCTCTCTATTATTACTTAAAAAATAATAATTAAAACAAAATATGCAACTTATGTGATGAGAACTTAGTTAACACTTGTAACAATATTGACCAATAAATCTTAGCTCAGATGCAATTCTCCTCTGCTATTGAATTGCTACTCCACGTTATACAATAAAATTTCATTCACTCCGGAAACATACTCTTGAATAATCTAACATTAGTAACAAAGAACTTCTTTTTCTGCTGTAGTGAAGCACATCATTGGCTCTAATCAAACCCCCTTACCAACCAAACTGTTCTTATGTTTCAATATCAATTATCCTTTAGAATTATAAGTTAATCCTAAACTTATTTTTAAAATTAAATCTTACAAATTTTTTAAGAGATACACAAAATTAATATGTTGAACAAATTTTTATTTTCAGGTATTAAATCTATATAATACGGATACTAAATTAAAATTAAATTAAGGTATTTATTGAAATAAATATATTTTTTAAATAATTTTACGAGTACAATTTGCTCTGAATGAATCAAGCTACATTATTTTTGAATAAATGTATTGGTTCCTTGCAGAATACATATATACGTGCCTGTTATACATATTTTTTATAATTTTCTAAAGTTGTTTAAGCATTATCTAACAGCTGTTTTCTTAGACAGGGATTTTTATTTACTTTTATTATTTTTGCCAGACCCGTGCAAACAAATAATTTTTATTTGAATATTTTGTAAAATACTTAAAAGAAGGAAATAAAATATGCAGGAAACACACATACATAAACCCATATATGTATATATATTATTATTAAGTCAAGCAGGGAATGCAGATGTTGTGTTGATTACAATGACGGCCTTGGTTTTAAATAAGGATAAATATAACACGTCTTAAAACAAAACGCACACATATTCATAAATTTACACATGACTATGCATACAATCAAGAAAATCTATGCACCGTTTGATTTGTAAATCAAATTTATTTTCTTAGTGACCATAAATCTTAAAACAAAAAAAATCGCTGAACAACATTTATATAAAAAGTTTTTATACGCTTCACCACATAACATTTAGAAAGTGCATGTAGTTTGTGAATTTTGAAACAATATATTTGCGACTCCATAAATTATTTATATTTGGACACCTTATAGATAAGGAAAATGATTAAACCATTTCTGTATCTCCGTCTACCTGATGTTGAAGCCTTCATTAATGATCTCATAAAATTTGTTTAATAGTTTTTGCCAAGTAAAACCAGCGAAAATTCTCCATAAATATCTTACGTCGCCTAATATAATTCTTACTCAATAGTTTGGTAAAGAATATATAAAAGATTCGGATCCGAATATAATATTTGCTTTTTTAATTGTTTATTGCTTAAACATCTAAATATAAAATAACCAACAATAAAAAAAACAAAAGATATATTGAATATATTGGAAAAAATAAAGGAAACTTTACTAATAATTGTTAAATTGAAGTTTTTCGTTTATATAAACTTATTAAAGCAAGCTACGTTGTTTCGTGAAATGTGGTTTCCATAAACTCAAATACCTTTACTCAGTAAAATGTGACTCAAAAATTTAATTGCTGAGATTCCAAAGCAGTGAAAGTGAAATTTTACAGCAGAAATATGTCTCAGAGTCTAGAAGTTTTTCAAACAGCAGATCACTTGAAAAAATACTAAACTCGAACTCGATATAAACGTCTAAACCAAAAGAAAATTGAACTAAACTTGAAGTTTTGTATGTGGTTGCTGAAATTCGTTGAGGATCGAGAAGAAAGTAAATAGTACTAAATTTAAAACTTTACAAGCAAGAATCTTACATTTTAATGAGTAACTGCTGTTAATGTGCATTGTCATCCTAAAAAGAACTTACAAAATGGGTAAAGTTATTGAAAAAAGGCTCATTCATTCATTTTGAGCAAAAACTATCGTAAAATCATTTCTATCGGAGAAAGGATGAAAGTAGAGATAGAATTGTGAGTAATTTTCACTTACGCACTTGCACGCTCATGATGAAAGGAATTTGGGCATGCACGCTCCCGCACGATTTTATATTTTTGGCTCACGTTCATGCACGCTCACATGAGTGAAAACAATAGTTTGTCAAATTCTTGAAAAATCACGCTCACCACAAAGTTATTAAAAAGTTACTGTTCTGAGAAATAAATTATTCCAATAATATTGTCTTTTAAAAATAATTTTAATTATTAAATAAAAATTTTTCCGAATTTCGAAATTGAGTCTAATAATTTCTGTCAACATAAGCCTAAAATACTTCAAGTAATTACGTTTAAACATTAATTAGAAAATATGTATATGTAAAATTATAATTCAAAAAAATCACGAAAGAGTCACGCCAAAAAGTTTACTCATGCACGCTCACTCACGCTCTATTTTTTATACTCGGGTTCATGCATGCTCACATAATTGCAACAGAAATTAATCACGATCATGCATGATCACTTGTGAGCATTGCCCATCTCTAGTTGAAAGTTCTCTCAAAATTTCTTGAGTCGGTAATAAATTCTAAAACAGATTTAAGATCGCAACAATTTTTAAAAATATCAATAACTCGAAAAAGTCACATAATTTGGAATAATTTGTAAAAATCGTTAGCAATCTTTAAAATTAAGTAAAAGTAAAATAATAGCACTGAAATACAGAAAGAGTACAAAAAATAAAAATTTTCCATTTTATTCTTAATCAAATATTACAAAATAATTTTTTTAATAGTGATTAATGACTAATTATTACAACTAATACTCGCTTTCATTTAATCTCTAATTACGATTACATAATTTTTAATAATTAAGCACATTTTTATTCATTAATCGGATTAAAATTTTGCAAATCATTATTATTATTGTTGTAGTTTTGAAACTATTTATGATAGTATTATTAAAATCATTCTGGTTATATGCTAATAAGACTGTATAATTAATTTAACCATATTTTAAATATAAAAAATTCCCAAAACACTGTCATTCATATTTGATTAAAAATGTTTTATTTACAAACATTAATTAAGGAAAACGATGGCGTGCGTCAAAACTTTATGTTACCATTGTCAAAGTTGGTTGAATACTTAGAAATTCAAGTATAAAAGACAAAACCAAGTAAACATTAATAGAAAAACAGCTTGATCTCAGATGCCAATGGCGCTGGAAAAGCGATAGAATAGTAATATATGGAATAATTAATCATCGGAGATAAGAATTTCGTACTAACCGAAATCGATTAACTTGTAAAAATTAAGAATTTGCACTTTTAATATTCCAATTTGTAATATAATACGGTTAAATAGTTGGTATTGTTAGTCACTAGTATCCACCGTAAAAAGTGGAGAATCGAACAAGGAACACTGTTGAGATGGTCTAGTGACTTCGAAATCAGTACTTATCCGTTCTGAAAGTCCGCTGAATAATAATTAATTCAATAGTATTCTCTTAATGAAATAATGAATTTTTAAAAATGTTCTTAAATTAAAAAGAAAATGGGTAAAAATTACCTATTTCATATTTTCCAGAGCTTTTTCGGCTTCATTTATATTTTCCAAAAATATGGTTGCTAAAAATTTATGTTTTTCTAAATCGACAAAAATAATAATTGTTCTTGAATATAATTAACTTTATTCCAATGAAGATCGTAAATAATTGAACCGTGTTCTCGATAATAATACAAAAAATCAATAAATTCTTTTGTCCACCGATTTATAATTATACATTCATTACATTTATTTATTACTGTTTGTGTTATCATCAGGGCCACTGTGGAAAGCGTCAGAGCTTTTGTTGCATACTTTTAGTATTTCCTGTTAAGAGTAAACTTTATCTAATAATATAGAACTTTTATTATAGAGTTTTCTCACTAATTAATATCGAACAAAAGAACGCTGATGAGATGGTATAGCGACCTCGAAATCAGTACTGATCCGTTCTGCTAGTCTGATGAATAAATTGTTTCAAATAAAAAGTACTCTCTTAATAAAATAATGAATTTATCCAAAAAAAAATTCTTAAATTAAGAAGATATGGGTAAACTCAGATTTGAACTCAAGCCATAAAAATCTCATTTCAATATATACGTTTTTTCACTAACTTTTACAGTTGAAACTCAAATAAATATTTTTTAATTTAAAATTTTCATATGAAAGAAGTGTTATTTGTAATCATTTCATATTCTGAATTCAATTGATAACCGAAATAAATGTGTTTGCTTGTCTTTCTTTATTCTCAACGAATGAAACCAGTATTCAGCTTTATATTTAAATAAATATTTTATTGGTATAGACAAATATTCTACTCATTCTGAAAAGTTAATGGAAACCTTGTTTGCTGTTGCATCAGTAACAGTTTCCTTTTTGTATCAATGAATACCACATTGTAAAATATTTTTATGCTTGTGTGGTTTTTCAATATGTGTATTCAAGTTATTTTTTTATGACATGAAATGCATCATGTAGTCAGTTGTATAAATAAATCATCTTAATTAAAACATTACGTTTACAAACGTTAAGAGATTTTTCAATACAATTTTCATCAATGGCATAAAGTATTAAATAATTTTATTATATTTTTGAAATTCTATGCAAAATGAAATCAAGGCAATCTTGATAAATAAATTTAAAAAAAAAATTTTCATTTAGTTATATTTTTGCATTTTTAACTTATGGAAAGATCAAAATTTATGTTTGTTTTTTCTTTTTCAACCAGCACCAACAATTCTACAGCATTAGACGTCAGTATTTTAATTAAATTTATCAGGTCCCACTCACCACGACCTTTTAGAGCGCCCCTATAGATTCAATTTCGAAATATTGGAACAATTTATAGTTCACATTTTTATTTGACTAAAAAAATTTAAAGTACTTTTTTAATTATTTATGTATTTGTATAAAACATAACTTAAATAGAGATTCATTAATTTTTAAAAATGTTCAATCTTGCTGGTATTTGTTAATTAATTTGTCACTCATGCCTTTTCTGTTCTTACGATTTTACGCTCACTCGTTCTTGAGGTCATTAATTATCCTTGCGTTTTTGTTCACTGTCATCATCAATGGCAATCGAGGACATAAATCATACCTCTCATACATTCAATTGACGTTACATCATAAATATAAAAAAAACTAAAATTAAAAATGAAGCTGATGAATATTTCACATAAATAAAATTGTGTTCAAAGTGACATCACAACCACAAAGGGAAACAAGCACTCATTAAAATATTTGCGAATAAATCTTGAAAAACTTCTTTCAATTATTTAAAGCAATCGCTGCTGTAAAAGCAGATTATTGAAGGTGAGAGCCAAAATGATAAACAGATTGTTGGTCGGCCTTTCTTATTTTCATTATTAGTTTTTCTTGTGCCGAAATGATTAATTATGGCAGCAAACTTTCAAGTCATATTAAATATTTTATTTAATTCAAAGTTGCGAGACGAAAATTTATTTTATGTCTGAGACTAACAACTGATGTAAGGTTTTTTTTATTAATTAGGGAACCATATTTCATAATAACTATTTACAAACTTTTATTTTCATTTAAAATATTAAGATTTACATTTTAAACAAAATACCAAATATTTTAAAAGAATAATTGTTTACGTTTTTTGAATCCTAAGGTTTGCTTATTTCCATGACACATAAAAAGATTCAAGCAGACAAATATGCTTAAATAATAAGAAAAGTCTTGTATTAAATTTAAATTTTTTATTTATATTTATTACGACTCGCTGTTAAATGTTTAAGTACGAATAGCACTCAGTCGTACACAAAACAAGCTGAAACTGGACCACTTAAGAAAATCAATCCATCTATTTATCAAATCGAGCATATAATACTTAAATCAAAAATAAAATTTATATTTTCTGTCACCACTCTCTTTTGTACCTAAAATAATTTTATGTGTATGATAATTACACTCTAATACTGTAGTGCATGTATACTAACGCACAACACTGTAGTAAGTTAAGAACTTTATTTGTTTCATTCTTTTAAAATAATTTGTAGGCTAATGAACTCTATGATTATTCAGCAGAATCTTATAATTAAATAACTTATTGTGGGAATATACTATTCTGCAAGATTGTTCCTAAGACATTGAAATTTATTTACTGTGTAGGAATTAATATTGATTTTGTCAATAAAGCTGCTATTTTTGTAAATAATATTTAGAATTAAATTTTTTTAAGGCAAAACGGTCATACTCGTTTGAATTATCAAAAGGGACATTTTCATACTCGGCTAATGCGGCAGAAGTGCTAAGATAATAGTTAACTTGGAAACAAATGCACTACACACTTAAACTTCATAATATCACCACAATAGTTTGCTATTGTTTAATATCTTTGCACTTCAATTAAACCGCCTGTACCGTAGTTTTTATACCGCTTTTTCTTCATCTAAGTAGGGATGACTTGATTTTTGTTTTGAGTGTATTACCAATAATGTTAAAGCCAATCCGATCGGATGTGCTTATTTAGAATCGGAGCCAAATAAGACGCCAAAAGATTTTCAAATGACTTTGACATTAGCGGTATTCAGGGTTAAGTGCGTTTTGCATTGCAACTCGCTGCAAGTGTAACTATTTTATCATTGATAGTGAGCGTTATTTTTAAACAACATTGCAAAGTTTACTTTGACAAAGTCTCTTCAATTTTCTTTTAAACTTTGTTTCGCTTCTACACACGTAAAGTTTACTTTGTAAAATTTTGTGCTCATTTGTTAGATGAACAGCAAACCATACGCACATATGCAACCAAATACAAGTATATGTAAACGAGGAAGGAAGAACAAATCAACTTTGCAAGTACAGCAAAGCCTGTTGTTGCATTGCAAAGAAAAGCAAGAATACCGATATTATGTTGCGGGTTGCATTGCATCTATAGCACAATTCACAATCTTGTGCAAATGGTCTTCCATCGTTGCATTTTCAAAGTGATGTAGCAACACCAAATGGTAGTAGTATATATTTGCACTCTGCATATGCAACACTTAATTGCAAACCAGAAAATCAAAACATTCTCCCACCGCTCATTCATACATGTGTATGTGTAAATGTAAATATATAAAAAATCTTTTTTCGCAGCTGAGTGTGAATTTCGTGTTTTTAAAAAAAGGGTTGCAAAATAAATCAACAAGGCCGTTCACGATTGCTGAGAAATGTTTAAAATTGCAAAAATATGCAATCTCAAATGCAAGATTGTTAATAGGGCTAATATTTCAATAAACGTTATGTAGGCCAACCGGAATTATGTTGTTGAACTATTTATAAGATCGAGCAATCGTTAAAATGGCCCAACCATAAATGAAATGAAAAATTACAGGCGATACTATGCATAGACTACACTTCTATTGATGTCTAATGCCTTGTTTCTATGGTACGTGCATCGCTCTCTATTCATGCTTCAACCCCTAATCATGAGCGAAGTAATTTGCTTTGTCGTACAAAATTTTGAGAGGGAATCAAGTAGATTCAATATGAATCTGCTTGCGAACCACAAAAATTTATTGTCTTCTCTAATTAATATCGCAAGTTTATCTGAAGTAGCTGTCAAAACCCAATATTATCAAAACAAAATTATCAATTAAAAAAAAATATTAAAGAAAAAATTTTTAACATAAATAAGCTAAAAAAAGCCACGGATACAAAGAAGAATTTAGTAAAGCAGTTGTATTCAGAATACCTTACAATTTTAACGGACCACAGAAATAATCCCGACAATTTAAGCAAGTATGTATGATTCATAAACGTGATTGAGAAAGCGAAGCAGGTGTTTCAACTCGTAGTGGAAACAAGCTATAAGTGATCATTTTAAAAACTGGGTTGAATTTTAAAGGCTATCATTTTTTGTAATTTCTTATCAGGAGTTTAATAAAACATAGTTCGCTTGAGTTTAGCATATTTCGAATAAATACTGTGGGGAAAACTTAGAATTTTCTAGTCAAGGGCTAGAATTATTTAGGGCTGAACTGAGCGCATACATTAGAGAGATAAGAAGCCGAACTGTTTGCCGCCTGTATCAGGCAAAGTGCTTTACAATTATTTCGCTATTGAAGGAATCATAAAGGAGTTAGAGTTGGCAAAATAACCGAAGGGATTTGGCAGTTTGTATTTGATTTATCTGATGTTTATTGCTCGCCAGCTTGAAGATTGAGTGACTCGCTCTTGTTTTCCTAAATTATACAGAGCTTCGTGTTAAACTAGTTTTAATACAAACTATAGCAAACATTTTAACAATTCTCATTACCAGATAGGCAGTAATTCTCAATTAGTTTAAGGTTTGCTAATTGTTACAATTCATGTTTTAACCTAAACGTGGTAGGATATATAAAAAGTGTAAAAAGTATTAATTTTTATATAAAATATTGTTATTAATAAATGTTTGTATATATAAGTGTTTTCAAGTTACAAAAGGCTAAAAAGAATATTGTTCAAATTAAATGCAACTTAAACAAATTTCTATTTAATGTGATTATTTTTCGAACACTTTTGTTGTTAGTGGTTTTTCAATCCAATGTGATTATTATTTTGGCTAAAGTTCGTAACATTTTTAGTCAGAAATTAATTTACACCAATTAATTTACACTTACACGGCAGAACAGAAACAACGTTATTTTTCGGGAGCCGCTACACTCCCATCATCAGTGTTCAAGTGTGTTTCCATGTATCCGCCACTGTTTAGGTGGCTCGGTTAAATGTGATTTCAAATTTGTATTTATACAAATAATGTCTAGAAAAAGCATACGATAGTTATTTGTATTATTAGTTATTTTTACAGCAAACACTGCTTTACCACTGTCAATATTAAAATTTTACCATCACTAATTAACGTTAAATTAACCCATTGTTACACGTGGGTTTTATCTCATGTACCATTTTTCTTTCTAATTTTTGTTTTTACTTAAGACAAACTTCTTTGGTTTGATTAATACTTAAGTATTATTGCTTTTTTGTTTTTTTTTGTCACCTAGTTGAGTTTTTTTTTATTTATTTGATCAATTTTAACTAGTTATGTGACAGAAAACATTGCAAGGCTCATGTCAGTAGCTAATTTCTATTTAATATGATTATTTTTCGAACAATTTTGTTGTTAGTGGTTTTTTTAATCCAAAGTGATTATTATTTTGGCTAAATTTCACTTCACAGTTAATTTTGTATAAAAAATACACTTTTCATTTGCTTACGCTCTAATAAAAGACTTCCTTATGATTTTGATTTTTTTTTAATTTTACCCCTCTCATTTTGTTGCTTCTCTTAAATTTTACCACCGGAAAATTTTATGAATGTTGAACAGTTTAAGAAACAATGCATAATGCCTTTCTTTTGCCACAATTGATTTATTTTCACTGCATCCTAATGACTTAATGCTCTTAACTCTATCGCAGAATTAATTGTCTACTTTCGTGTTACTTCCCATAAATCCTTGTTAATTCTATTAAAGGCTTTTACCAAAAATTGTTCAATGCCAAATGAAAGTAAACTTAGGCTTCTTTAAGAAACTTTTAAAATTAATGTTAAATGCACCCCCAAACCCCCACCCCCTTTGGAGGTAATAAATTTGCCAACATTGCGTGTTATTTTCCTCAAGGGCATTTATGCAAGTACGAAAATCAATATGAGAACTAGATATTTATTTATGACACTCTTAACTAAATAAGTTCTTGCCCCTAAAAGAAATACTCAAGAAAAAGTTATACAGTGTTAAAGAATTAAATTAAATTTGTAACTTGAAAATCCACAAAGAACCCCTAATGCAGGTGTACGTGTAAGACTTTAAGCAAAAAGTCAGCAAGGCTTGTGTGTTGAAGTGAGTGTGGCTTAAATGTTTGAGCCATATAAGAGAAATTTATATAAAAAAAAATTAAAACATATTTTGTTATGTACCTCAACATAGCACTGGCATTAAAACAAGAATTACAGCAAAAACTACTTTTTAGTATTTAGATGGCCTAGATAAGAGATTTAAGAAGGAAGGGCGAAAATACCAGCAGAGTAACACAAAAAAAATTCTCAAAACTTGTAATTTTTGTAGGCCACACAAAAATTTACTAAATGAAAAAATATTTAGTGGTTTAAGAAACACAAAACCGTGAACGAAAATTTAAGCAGAGTTCAACATCTGAAAATCTCACAGGCTGCATGAATGTTCGTAGAGCACTCGTACCTTAAATTATTAGTTGCAGTACAGTTTAGCAAGCACAGACAGCGATCTCTTACACGTTTATCCAGTTCTATTTCGTTTTACTAAAACTATAAGAATGTTAGAGTATTAGTTCTTGCGTATATGTGTTCTTGCGTATGTGTGATGCAGAGTTTGTATGTGGCTTAACACGTAAATGTAAATGTTTTCATTTTATGAGTGCCAGTAAATCTTTCAGATTTATCACAATGTTAGTATGCCAGAATGTTCCAGTTAACCACGTATTTAAAACAAAGTAAGTAGAATAAGCTGTACAAGACATATTGATGACTTGAACAAATAAATCATTGCCGAATTTTTCATAGCGGAGAAGTACCAAATATTTCTTACAAGACTAAAATATCGCAAATGTGGTCATTGAAAAGACAAAGCAAGTCATCATTCTAGATTGGATTTTTTAAGCGCTATATTCTTAATTTAAATTAATTTTTTCAATTGATGTAGAGGTGCCTCCTGAAATATCAGCAGCGCTGAATTATAATTAGTGTGTGTGAAGGCAAACTTAGCACAGTTTGATTATATACAAAATATGTAGAATATGATATCGTCCCTCATAATATCGATAAGTAATTTATCTGCAACCACTTACGGGGTATGTCGTTTAATTCGATATTATTATTCTTGCCGAAGAGATATCCCCTTGATATTTTAAATATGCCTCTAACTTAATCAGGTATGTGAGGAAAATCGATTTTAAAAACGAAACGATTTAAAACTGCAAAAAGTTGTGATGAGCACATTATTTTCGTTTTGTGAATATGTTTAAAAGAATATTTAATTTAATACATTTTCCAATAATATTTGATAAATTTGTTTTCAAATTTGTTTTATATTGTTTGTGTTTTATTTCGTGGACTGTTTTCTTCAAGTTAATAACTTGAGATTAGGTAAAAAATTTAGTCTCAAAATCTTTCCAAATTCATCACACATTTTCAAAACCATACATTGGAAAATGATAAATTTCCATCGATTTATTAGATTTATCTATAACTGGTTTTTACAACTTTGCCGTAACCATATAAAATAAATACCCATGCAAAATATGTTTTCAAAAAGTTTCATTAACTTCCATCGATTTTGGGAGTCATTTTTGAACGAATGTCTGGCTACTGACTTTTAAAAATAAAAAAAATAATCAAATGAAATTTCCTATTTAATTTAAAAAAACACATAAAATTTTGAGAAATGTATGAAATTTTTATTTGAGTCATTTCATTTCAACTGAGACCGGATATACTCTTCAAATGGTTTTTACGCTGGGTCCAATTTTGGCAAACTCTCTTCAACATATCGGCCGGTATCTCACAAATAAATTCTTCAATATTTGCTTCCAGACGTCAACCATGGCGGGTTTGATCCTGTAAACATTATGCTTAACATTTCGCCCAAAATAATAGTTTAAAGGCGTTAAATCACACAAACTAGGTGGCCAATTTACCGGCCCTAAACGTGAAATAAACTGTTCACCAATCTCTCCTATTGATTCGTGCGAAATTCAGTCACAAAATTCCGAATAGCCATCTCAGAAAGTCGCCCAAACTGACCATAAAATGAAAGACGTGCACGATGTACTTTCTTAACCGAGCATGAATTTTGATAACAAATTCATTAACATGCAAGCGATGTTTATTGTTATCGATTCATGGTTAAATTTCAGACCAATCTAAACATGTTTAACAGTAACAGCAGAGCAGCCACAAACAGTGTGACCAACAAAAAAAGTTTCCAAAAAATCACCCTTTAATATATTTTTTCAGGTACGTTTGTTTCTACGAGGCCAAAAACAATAGGATTTTAATTATTTTCTTCTCTCCTAAGCTGTGAATTCAAACGCCAAACAAATTTCATCAAAGCTGTGTCCTTTATTTATTGTTTTTTTCACTTATTAAAAGCTTCAATACACACAATATTTTTTTTAAATGTGAACTAAATTTAACAGTTAAAGCCTAGTACTCTATTCAATTTGCGAAAAATGTGGGGCACCATTGATTATTTCGTTTGAAAATTTTGACAATTAGCCAGTGGCGGCAATAACACAATTTAGAATAAATATATCAGTTTTATTGCCTTGAAATGAGCAATACTTGTTTTTCTTATGAAAACAAAAACATGGGCTTATTTAAAAAAGATTAAAACAAATGGACAACAAAATAATATCAGGAGCTTGTGCTGCAACGTATCAATTAATGCAAATTGCAGCTCCTACGACACACGTTGTTATTTTCTATTACATTATTTCAAAGTTGCCAGAAAAATTTTGTGGTTGAAAAAAATGCTTCCAGAAAGATTTCATATATTTTCACAAGATGAACAGAGTACAACTTCAGCCATACCACTTTGCAAATATTTCGCATGAATTTTTTCACATGGACTTTGACAACAGTTTGCACTAAATGATGAACAGTGTACCATGCTTAAGGAGATATCAGCTATCGAAGTCACTGTACATTATAATTAATTTACCATGATAGAACTTGAAAAACAAATTTTTCAAAAACGATTGAAAAAACTATTAATAAGATATTTTAAAATATGCAAAAAACGAAAACACAGATCTTGCCTCACACGCCTGTATGTTTATGTTTTATTATGTATGTTTAATTTATTTTAGTTCTACTTATGTATTTATCATAGTTTGTATATTATTTAAAAATATAAAAAAATAGACCAGAAAGACAAAAAAGGTGGATAAGTGTAAGTTTGAACATCCATGATAAAGCTTAAAATTTTTTAGGTGTTGCGTAAAAATTGACCTTCATTGGGTATTCTTTGCAAGCTTTTCTGATTGATTTCTTATTATATATGTACGTATATGTAACAGTTTGACAGTTTGCTTTTTTCTTCCAGAATCATCTCGTTCTTCTCGAGCACGAGCTGATTATTGATGTTACTGTATGGTTCAAAATGCTTTCTTATCCACTGTATTGCAAAAAATTCCTCTTTATTTGTGCATTTTGTGAACGGTTCTGAATTTGTTTCATAAGAAATTGTTAATTGTTGAAAACAACTTTTTTGTTAATAGTTTAAGATTCAGATTTTTTTATACATATTTAAAAAAGTTTGCAGCAAATTCTACTACATCGATTATATTTGTTCTCCGCTTTGTCCTTTATCCACTATCAAATTTGTAAATATTAATAACTCGACTTTTGCTGTTATTGTATTTCAATCTCATAACAAATTCACAATCTATGATATGATGGCTTTATGTTTGATGATAAATTTTTGTTTTAATACATAAAAGTTAAAAGCATTGTTTAACTCAGTGTCGCTGGAAGATACTCTCGCTCATATACATATTAATTTTTTATGCAAGACAATATTAAATAGCAAGTTGCTCATTTTGTCCTAAACAATTTTTAGTTAATGGGGAAAAGGTAATATATATAAATCTAAATAATATTGCTGCCAGGCCTACGATGTCACACATATTCGTTCTTTCGTACAATTACAAATAAAGCAAAAACAAATTTAAAAATTTTATTTTTCTCTTACATGTAACTGTACAAAAGAACGAACACGGGTGACATCGTGGGCCTGGCAGATAATACCAAAAATATTTAACTGAACGAAAACTTTTTTTAATTCGTCACTTGGAAAACCCCATCAAGACAATGTCGCCCACAGCAATTTGGCCAACTGGGTAGTCTCTGGTAATGTGCACGTGTAGTGGTGAGTTTTTTTTATGTGCAAAACGTAGCATAATTTCTAGGGATGTTAAAATTGACCCCTTTTGGAGGAAAGCTTTAAATTGCCTTAATATTTTCAAATAAATTTAAGAATAATCAGTGTCATAACCTTATCAGCAGTATATTATAATTCTTTATCAAAAATGCATTTAAATATAATTTTATAATATCGTAAAGAATTGATTATTTATTTTTTAGATTTAATATCGTTGTGCATGAAAATTTATTAAATAAATAAAAAAAAATCCTTTGCCTTTCGGACCATCCTAATGGTCAAATATTTGTAGGATGAGTTCTCAGTTTAACAACAAATCTGAACTAAATCTAAAGGTAAATTATTGCTAACACGTTTTCAAAGCAATCACTCAAGCTTGATTTTTTAGCCAACCTTTATAGCAGACATTAGAGTTTTTGAAAAACTTTACTGAGAAATAAAAATGGTATACAATAGTTTTACTAGTAGATGCTACGTGAGGCAATTTTAAATTTGTTTGCAATAAAAATTAAAGATTCATGAAAGTTAGAGATCAAAATTCTCGTTTAATCATTAAAATGCGCAAAAAAAAGGAGGGGCATGCTAAACATATTTTAACTTATTCCCCTTATGTTGGTGTTAATTTTAGGTGTTAGTTTGTGAGATGGATGTTTTTGAATTGAAATAAAATGCAAAAGTACATTAGTAATTGTGTATATTAAAAAATAAAGTTACAACAATAAGATGTGAGTATGTCTTTGGATATAACACCACTTCGGATGTCTCCCACGTGACATAGTCTAGAGGTCTAAGTGACTCAGGGTGTATTTTGGCAATAACTTCTTGAATATTACCTTTCTTGCGTTTTACTTATAAAATAGCGTATGTATTTATATACATAAAAATTAAATGAATACAAAAAGAACAATTCCAGTTTCTTTTATAAAGACAGTGAACATTTTAACTTTGGCAGATTAACTTTTTTTTATCAACAAATGCTTTTCTAGTGATATATATTTTATGATTGGCAATTTCTGCCTGGGTTGGTTGGTTAACGTGCCTGTTCTCTTCTCGCAGGCATTAGAGTAGAATCTAGATGATTCCATTTAAAAAGAAATCACTCCACTCATCGGTGTCAGCATATCTAAGTATATGGATACGTTGAACGGTACTAGATCCAACCCGTCACATTGAGCTGTCTGATAAGGTCACTCAGCCCAATCTCTGATAAATCTGAAAGACCTTTTAGTACATGACTGCCTTAAAATTTGTATCTCGAATGATGCAAAGAAAGTGGAATATTATCTC
Source organism: Gymnocheta viridis (assembly GCA_956483585.1). NCBI lineage: Eukaryota > Metazoa > Arthropoda > Insecta > Diptera > Tachinidae > Gymnocheta > Gymnocheta viridis. Next base: position 24,126,736 of record OY101440.1, on the reverse strand, counting down.
TTCTTTACTTTTTTTCGACAACTTCGGCAGAATTCTTTGTAGGATAGGCCTATCCCACTAGCATGTCTGCCGATCGTCCAGTACTCCGTCACAGCTGCGACGAGCCTCGAAACGCCTTGGTATTGATATTTGATTCTTCTTGTATTGAAAACTTCCTTTTTTAAAACTCTTTTTATTTTTTGACAAAGTTTAACAAAATTTGTAAGACATTTATTCTTTTCGGTATACTTTATAAATTTAAACCCGGTATTGAGTCCTCGATAACTGTACTAATTTTGTCTACTTGTTAAATGGTGTGGAATCGTTGCTCATGTGCGTTCTTGTAATAAACTTTCTTTCTAAATTAAGCTTGAGAGAAATGAAAGCCACTAGTTGTATTGACACTCCCGAGACACAAAAACTAACTTAAGCCGCCGTACTAGAGGATTGATTATTCTCAGTTGAGTCCCTAATTTTTACTAACATCCTCTGGTAAGTAATCCTTCTTGGATTTATTAAAGCTATAAGAAATATAACGATTCCAAAAGAGTTAACCACTGGCTCACTTCATTAGAGGACTCAATTATCAAACCACTCAAGTTGACCATTGAAAGGGCAATCAAATGCCACCTTGAAAAAAGCTTTTGGTTGGTTTTGTGTTGGATTTTCCGCATAAACAGAACTCATAAAATCTTAACACTGTTATTTGCTTTTCTGTCAGAGATTTTTTATATTAAAAGTTAGCAAATTCGCTTGCTTGAATTCTGGTAAATTATTGATTGTTTTTTGTATTTATGTCATTGACCTATGACCACTAATATTGTACCATCTTATGCATTTGCAAGCCGTTAAATGCGTAAACGACACCGAGTTTGATGAAAAAATATATGATAAGTAAAATAGTGAAATAAAACCAAGTGCGTACTGATTTTGTGGAAAAAAATAATAGATATGTTTGTAAAAGATTGGAATAAAAACAATACTAATCTTTTCAACAAGTCAAAATTCTCTTATAGCAGCCAAAACATAAATAAAATACACAAGCATTAGAAATTTTGTAATGATTCTTTAGTTTTTGTGCTTAGCGCCCCTTGTATCTTTAAAGGTACAACCATTTTGTGACGCTCTGTAAGGAAACCAGCGACGTAAAAGATTTCTAAAAATACAGTTTCAGTTCAGGACTAACACCAAGAACAGCTCGTATTTTTTTCAGAAATATTTCGCGTGTTTCAAGTTTCTCAATGACAAAATGGGAAAGTCTTTATTTCTATATTTTTCGTATTCTTTACACACATGTATCGTTTTTTCTACAATTGATTGAGATGGAACGTTAAGCTCAATTTTAATTAAGGCCTGTTGTATTGTAAAGGGTTAAAAATAAATTGCAAAAAATTTCGAACAACACCTAAGGAACAGGAATTTTTTATGGCTGTATCTCTAAAGATACAGATACAGATAAAGATTCAGCTATGAAAAGTATATAAAACACAACCAATAGATTTATTTTTACTTTGTTTTGCCAAAAAGCTTCACATATCTGGCAGGCATACGAAAATTAAATCAAAGTCGTTTCAGTCACTTGGTACAAGAGGCTGAGAGACACTAGATACCCTCGTCAAAACCCACCTTACACGTTCTTAGTTTTTACTGGTGCTTAAAAAGGACACAATTCTATACTACACTTAATCTCTAATGGGTTTCTATATTTAAGTAAATTTTCTAAATATTAAAACACATTTAAAATGAAATCCAGTCAGCACAAGCAAATTCTAATTTAATATTAAAAAATATTTACATATGTAGTATAGTTGCACTTCCACTTTTCACACTCATCTTCCACTACTTCGTCTGAAAAGTATAATTTATTCATTAAAATGTTTAACTTCGAAGATATTCAGCAACAACATTTTGTTTGACGTCCTTTTCCAGACTTCTTCTAAGGGATTAATTTTAAACATGTTTTTTTTTTTTGAACGCAGTCACCAGCAACTTTTATTCAAGTAAATTATTATACAAATTTCCAAATCAAAAACTTGTTAAAGTAACGATGACGGACAGTTTGCCGGACTGTTGACAGTAATAAACTAAAAGTTTTTCTAAATTAAATTTATCTGTAGTTTTATGACTTTTTGTTACTTAAGAAATAACATCGTTTGGGTTTTAATTTAAGGCAAAGTTATGATAAACAAGAAAATATGCAAAATTAGAACAAAAACTTTGTGTCAAGATTTTGACCAAGTTTAAATTAAAAAGCTTAAAAAGAGAAATAGAAAACCATCAAATAGTCGGAAGAGCCATAAAAATGCACATGTATTTTGAAAAAGAAAAATTTAAAAATAAATAAACATAAAATATAAAGCTCCACAAAAAGTTCTACTAGAAAATAAAAATCCTTTGACTTGTTTAATATGGAAAAATAAGAAAAAACGTATTGCGGATATTGGTTGACTGAAAACTGGATCTACAGTTTACAAAAAAGAAAAGTGACACAGCAAAAATTTTTTGCCTTCTGACTATATGAAAACAATATTTACACTCCAAAACATTGCTGAAAATTAGAAAATTTGGTAAATAAGAGCAGGCAAGATTTTACGTCCAAAACGTACACATGTATTATTTTAACATATTGCTTATTTTTCTCGCCCTGCCACAGAGGAACGAGTACGAGTCACAGAATAATTTACGTGGCCGGGTTTCACGTATTGGAAAACGGTTATAATTCACGAACTTCATATGGACGGAATCTGTCTCTTTTAACGATGTCATATTAGTGTGTCCATTTTCATTATTTAGATACTCTTTGGCAGTTTCAAAACCTGACATTTAAAACTTTGTTTAGTGAAAGCTATTGTTCGTGCGTATTGATAATCATTCTACATTATACATCAATGGTCTTATTCACAAACGATCAATGGCTGCAGTATTTTTGGCTAAAATTTCCCTGATGGTCTGCGTTAGCAACAGTAATTGGGACATACATACATATAAACCAACTAGAAATAATAAATAACACAACGGAACAAAGTATTTATGATTATGAGCTGAATGTTGTTTTGGTTTTATTTTTCTATCAGCTCGACTTTCGGCGATATTCCGTTATACTAAAAATTAAGAAATATTTTTAAAACGGTTCTGCTAAAAAGAAATCCAAAAGTCGTTAACAATATTATTTCTAAGGCGTACTTACACAGGCTTTAAATTTACCTAGTAGTTTCAGAGATGCCGCTGAAGCTTTGAAAAAAAGAACAATTAATTTAAATTTGAGTATTTTAAATTTTTTCTTTAAAAATTTATTAAAAAACTTAAACAAAACTCTCTGATTTGTTCTAAAAACATTTCGTTAAACATGTTTCGAATGGAACGAATTTTATTTCATTGTAATCGGTGCATACTTCTTGATTTGGTTCACAGTTTACTGAGAAAACTGAATTGATAAAAATTGCGATTTTCATACAAAAATAAAATCTTTTAATAAGTGTGTGTTCTATTAATGTAATAATAGTGAATTTAGCGGTCGACTCAATTGAAACTAATATTAAACATTTACGTAAATACATACGATAACATAAAAAAAAAACAAAAAAAAACATTTTTATGCAAAAGCAAATTGGACAAATGCACATGCGCACTTTATTGATTTTTCGAGTTGAAGCTGATACAGGCACGTGTAATAATAAGTGTGCGTGGGTTAGTAACAACTTTACACGCTTATAGCTCCCTTAACAACGAAATGATTTAAATTAAATTAAAATTGTGCTCATCTATGTAAAATCCTGTTTAAAAACAGATAAATCTTTACAAATTGGGTTCAGCATTACGGCTGTAGGTTCATAGGTCATTTGACTTAACGTTAAAGTAATAAGAGTTTAAATTTTCCCGTTTTAAATTTTTAATGATTTTTAAAAATACAAAATTTAAATTTTTTTAGATAGATGTTTTAGAAAGTTCGTTTAGTATGATTTTTCATAAAGTTAAACAAAATCACAGTGAATTCCCAGCCGATTAACTTTGAACGCGAAGAAAATAAAAATGTATAACATCGATACCTTTTTTTTAAAGAATTTCAAAAACCTCCCAACAAACAAAAGTTTTTGAAATTTTTTATTAATTTTTTATTTAGACAACCATTACTCAGTCAATTTTTTTTGAGTCTTAAACATTTGATTGTTTTATAAAGGTAATAGTTACATATTTAAACAAAAAAAACTATTTTAGAAATCGCTTAATGGAGAGTAGAATTATGAATTTTTGAACTTTTAGTTTCTGAAAAAAGTCAAAAGTTCCATTACTAGCTGTAACTTATTCATGCGAGCTGATAGAGAAAAATGTAGATTAGATTTGAGATCAGCGACCTCAAATTAGTAAAAAGAAATTGCAATAAAGTTCCAGTCAATACAAAAAAAGTTCAATTTTGTTTCCTTGTGTAATTAATTACGTTGTATTTTAAAAAGGTTTGCGTTTGGTCTGAAAAAAAGCAATTAAAGAACCCTTCAGATACTAAAGATTTTGAGCCGCTTCCTAGATATTAGTGTTTAGCCATCATAGACATCCAATTGAATTTTGGGACAGGCTACAATTGTCTTGTACATTTGTACAAGTGATCCACCAGCTTACGCCGAAGCCGGAGTCTGCATGACTTCGTACCCAAGTCAGAGCTTTCTAATTCTACTCGATACCATTGATTTTTTTATTAAAATATATATAGTTCATTTTTCTTACTTTTTTTAGCGAGGACGTTAGCTTATTTATATCAGATCAGAAGAATTTCGCTCTTAACTTTTCACAAACAGTGCTATCTTAAGCTCAGGAGCTCAGAATATATCAACATGTGTACGTTGTATAAATAAATAAAAATTTCGATTTATTGCAAAGGAAGTAAAAATTTAATTTTAATTCACACCTACATTATTGCCAAACATTGTAGACACAAAATGTACACAAAATGTACACAAAACTCATGCAGAATACGAGCAAACAAACATACATGCATCATAAGTACCCAACCCATTTTATATCAATCAGTTTTTCTATGAAATAAACTTTACCAATAAAAAAGTTAAAACAAACCTTAAAAATAAAATAAAATCTTTAAAACACACAAGAAAACTTTTTTATAGTTTTTGGTTACATTCAAGATATTTTTTTTTCATTCTCGTATTTAAAAGAAAATACTTTTGGTATTAAAAAATAAAAACAAAACAGAAATTTGTTTAAAACGTTGTCGACACATCCATATTCGATCCAGATTTGTTTATTGGAATTTGTCAAAAGTTCTTTTAGAAAGTAGGGAAAAAATTATATAAATTCTGTCAGTATTTTAAAGAAATTTTTTATTTGTCTTAATTTCGTATGTTTATGTTATTTCTATATTTTTGTTAAAATATAACTTTTTAAGAATGTTTATTCTTCCATTTGTTTGATTTTTTAGTTTTTCTCTTTTAGAGTTATTCTTGTGAATATATATTTTTTTGTTTTGGTTTATCGTTAACTTAATTTAGAAGAAGTGAAACATATTAAAAAAATTAGTGTATCAGACAAAAAACTTAAAGAACTTTTAAAAATGATCGTGGAGCACTACCGTGTCCATGAATAATTTCTATATCCTGTTTTTGTGTAATTTTCCCGGATATATGAGGGTGTCTTTTCTTTGCAGCTCTCAATTTCTGAACACAACACAATTTTCTAAATATTCAAAATTTAATTTTGCTTAAAGATGTAAAATAATGAACTTGAAAGTAATCGATGACTGACAGACTTGGGTAAGTAACACTTAACATTTAGACAACTAGAGCTCAAGCATGGCTCGAAAGTTCAACAAGAAGGATAGCAAAGGGTGACTTGAGGGTAGCAAATTTACGGAGTTGTTTCAAACATACTAATATATCTACATCAATATATAAAATAAACGAAAAAGAGATTACGACGTGGCTAAATTCTTTAAATAATGGAAACCAACATTCAAACATAGTAATATTTTTATAGTTCCTGCAAATAAATACGTTTCTCTAAGAACATACATAATTACTTCTCCATTCAAATAATTATAAAAAAAACCGATATCCTTTTTATGCATAATCATTTTAGTTTGATAGGTATTGTAATACTATTTTCTTATTTATAAAAGCTGCATAAGAAAAGGATTTTCTTTGAAATAAAATTTTTGGATTTTCGAACAGGCTTCTTTGCAGGTTTCATCATAATTTTCAGTCTTAAGTTTTATGTCCGAAAAACAGAAGTGCCAGTCAATTATTTTCTGGCAATAAAAGAGTAATTGCTACTTTTTGGAAAAAAATCTTTTTTAACTTATCATTTACAGTTACCGAAAATTTGTTGATATTAAAAAATGTTTTTTTAAGTTTTTCTTTTCGTTTTCTCCAAAAACTTCTAAAAGTATATCTTCCTTCAATTTAAATTAACTTATCATGGTTTTCCACCTTAATGCTTCTATTTAACGTCAACACCTGTTGTAAATTTTATTGTTGTATTTTGTTTGTTGCTTCTTCAACGTATGTTTCGTGCTGGTCTTTCGCATACAGGTGTTGCAAAGTTGTTGAGGACCTGTTGTCTTGCTACAAATTTATTTGAACAAGCATGTGTGTTTTTATTTAAGGGTATATACAAATGGTTGTTCAAAAACTTTAAGTGCGAATAATATATTAAAGTTTAATTTTACACCTTGTCAAAACATTTACTTAATAGATACATGAGTAAACAGGAAATTGTGGAGAAACCACAACAATAAATTTTTATTGAACAAATAGAACACATAATGAGTAGAGTTGGAAATTATGCTTCTATTAACACAAACAATGAGTCAAGTGGTACAAATCAGAAAAAAGTTAAGAATTTGGTTATATATACATGCATTAAAAAAGGATTTAATTGTTTTAGAAGAAATGCATATCTATAGTTTTTTTTTACATTTAAATATTTTAATAAAAAATATAAATAATATTTACAAAAATAATATGAAAATTTTGCAGAAAATTAAAAAAAATTTATTCACAAGCTTCACAATTAATTTTTTTATTTTGATTTATGTATATGAAGTAAAAATTAAAAATAAAATTAAAAAATTAAATATATACCTTAAACATTTCAACAATTACGTATAAATATTAATTAGTAAAAAGCAAACTTTTGTGTTGCAGAATGTTCGGCTCAGATGTAAGAATTATGACCAACGCAAAGTGGTTCTAATTATAAAAAACTGAAAATAAATGTGTATCTTAGAAACTTGCTATTCGATTACGAAACGATGAATATAAGAATCGTAAAAAGGACCTAAGCTTTAGGGATTTTTAAATTTGAAGCACCCTGTTGAAACATACAGTGGGTCAAAGTTGACCTTGGGCATGTAAAACTTTGTTGGCTTCATAGATTTTACAAATATAATTTCATTTCAATAAATTAAGCTTTTTGTAAATCTTATTAATACCCTGAAGGAAGCATGTGGTAGAGTGTATCCATGTCAATATTTTTGTGAACAATTATGGTGACTTTTTGGTAACACTGTCAACAAATTAATTTTTTTTGTCTTTTGCTTTGGGTAGATAGAGGAAATGTTTGACGATTAAAATCAAATCATTAATTTAAATCAAAACGAAGTTCCTTTTATTTCATTTAACAGTAAGAAAATTATACCTCAAAGAAGACTTGTAAAATATTTTATACCTTATTTTACTTTTAAATACTATTTTAAATAAATCAGTACAGTTTTATTATGGACATTTCCCACAGTGTGGTGATATTTTCTCCATACGATCCCACAAGAACTACCCAGTCAGTATTGACGCAGTCTATTGGTAGATTTCGTAGGACAAGCCTGTGTTAAATGTCAATAGTAGATAAGATTAGTTGGGGTATAATTTGTCAGTAGTGCTGGTGACATCGTCAATAGATAATCAATATAATTTAACTATTGACATTTCCTGCAGGGTAAAAGATAAATAAAATACATTTTATTGTACAAACATTTCTTTAAAATTGTCAAATTGGCTTTGAATTTTTAAATTTTGAGTTTTGGCATTGACTTTGCTCGCAATTTAATGAATGTCTCCGGCAATAGCATAGATAAAATTAAAAAGAAAATATTATATGATTTTCAACACAATTCTCGATAAAATGCAGAAAAATTTTTTAATTGATTTCGATTCATGTAGTTGTAAAAAAGAAATCAATTTAAAGTTTTTGAAATGAGAGTGAAAAAGGCTAAATTTTGACAAAAGGACATATTAATACGGATTTTCGGTTACTTTCAATATTGTCCGTTGTTTTCAAGTGCTATTTTTATTTCTTTGCTTGCTAAAGGGAGCTAAATTATTATAAATAATTTCATATAAAAAGAAATTTATTAAATACATTAGAAGCTTGTTTCCAAGTATATTGTGTGAAAGAATAATTATATACATACCAGTGAACGACAAAGGATTATTAAAATGTAGGGATACAAACAAATACGTTCACAGAAAGCAATGACTACAAACGGGTTACAATATAAATAAGTGCGCATATCGATAGGTGTAGCACAAATAAATAGAAAATCCTTTTTGTATTGCTAGGAATACGTACTTGGAACCACTGAGCAACGTATAGTATATAGTATGACAATTCTCGATATGTGAATAAAACTATTCACATCGGCCCTCTCACATGCGGATGTTGTGTGAATTTAACACACCTGAAAGAAAACTATATTCTTTTTGGACTTGTGAATTCAAGTAATTTGCACTTTCTTCTAATCGTTTGGGCTTTGAAAACTAAAAAAAACACAAGACAGTTTGCAAAATTCAATGAAATATTTGTTTGCGATGATAAATGAATGCCTGCCATTTATTGTTTAAAGTTTATTTTATGAAAATGTTGCATACGGCGATGCTGTAGGTGATCAATCCGTGAGCTTCGAATTCGGCAAAACTTTTCTACCACTTTTGGCGCTATCTTACAAATGGCAGCAATAATTTATTGTTCGAGGGCTGGTAATGTCCAATTTTTCCATTTTGCACAAAAGCACGTCGCAATCATCACACGATACCTTGCTCCATTCATTGTAACTTTGCGATTTTTATCGTTCTTGAAGAAGTGCGGTACAGCAAGTGCATCTTTTAAGTTACATTAGCATCTCTGGCTGCTCTTCACACATAATTCTTCAATTCTGGCCATTGAGCCAAAACTGCTCTTTGTCACTGAAGACAGTGGATCTTCATCCAAATTTACTTCGGCCCGTTCACCAAACAAACGAAGCTTCTGGTATCAGATTATTTTGTATAGTTTCATACCGAGGTCCTTACATAAAATCTATCAGGTGTTAAAAAAGTACGATCGTGATAGTTGACAACGCCGACGAATCAATATTTCGGGATCTGCATTGACACTGGACGATAAAGCTGCAATATTCTCCTCGGTATGAAGTCTTCGCGTACGGGTTGTTGGATTAATTTCCAATAAATTGAAACTGGTGCTTAAATAGGCTTTTCGATGTGGCTTAACTTTGATGACCGTAAAATGTACGTAATGTATTTTTCACACAGCGCTCATTTTGATAATAACATTACATGACTTGCAAGCATTGTGCGTTTGTTAGTCTACTTGTGGTGGAATGACAAAGAAATTATTTTTGTTTATTTATCTTAAAACCAAGTTGTAAAGGATAATTGCATCTGCAGTCCTCTTCGGTGTTACTACAGTATCTAGTATTTATAAACAATTATTATACATCTTCAGAACAGATACATAGTTCTGATTTGCTTTAATATTGATTTTTACTCTAATACTTTCAGTTTTCTTTCTGTTGATTGTGAAAAAAGTCCTTGACTCAAACAAGATTATTTACACTTGCAAAGAAAATCATATTGTTTCAATTTAAAACTAAACAAGCAAAGATGCCTCAAATTCTTTTTGATTTAGATACTTTTTTTAACACAAAAAAGAAAAAAAAGGAAATCCTAACAAAAATTGAGAACAAACATGAAAAGCCTTAAAGGAATGAAAAAAAAACAAATCAGCTTAAGGCGAAATTAGATAGGGTTTTGTTTTTGTATTGTCTGATCTTTTTTCTGCCAGTAGCCCAAATTGGATTGTTTGCAGTGGGAGCTACAGAGTGGTGAAGGAAATATAGATAATGCAAAGGAAATACTAGTACGTTTTGTTTGTTAATGTAGGTTTGGTTTTGCTTTCATTAGAGTAGATATGGTCTTCAGATATCGAAGTTGTTTCTTAGCGGAGTTCAAAAAAGTAAATTTTTATTATATTTTTTGTATTTTATTTATATTTTGTATCGTATATAAAGCATCTTTTGCTTTTAAAAAAAAGTTATGGCCATATTGGTAATACAAATTATTTATTTACAAAAGGTTTATCAAACTAATTTTTTATGGAAATTTGTTTCATGAACCTTTTATAATCCTACAGTAAATTATTATGAGTAAAGGCAGTAAGAATTTAATAATTTTCAAACACTATTTTGTGAAACAAACCATTAAATAGTCGTAAATGATCAGAGATGCGACTTTAATTTTTTGTTTACAAAAAAATTTTTAAACAGCAGTATAAATTTGTGAAGGATGACCAAATTACATATCTTATGAAATAAAATTTAAAATATTATTTGCCATCAAATAAAACCGAGAAGAGCGTAGTCACAATATATAATTTGATTCTGCCTAACAATTTGTTTAAATATTAGTAGTTTATTTGCTAAAAACATTTGAAACAAAAATGTCATGTGAGTTTATTCAACTCGTTGTTGTGAAATTCTTTAGTTTGATATAAAATTTTACTCATTTTCCAATTAAATTTTGTAAGTCTGTTTGTATAATCATACTTTACATACATACTTCATAAAATCTAATTTAGTTTCTTTTTGAATCGTCCTTTTAGCCATTTTCTTATTCTCCTTCTGTCTTATTGTTTAATATATAGTTTTTTTATTTTACTTGAATTTTTGTTGTTTGAAAAGTTTCTTTTAAAATCCATAAAATTTTATTTATATTTTTATATTGCTGTTTTGTTTTACTAAAAATTTCTTAGGGGTATTTTTGCTATTTGTTTTATTTTAACAATTTAAAACTGTTTCTTAGTTTTATACAAATAAAGAATTTTTTTATTTTATTTTCATGAGAAGTATTTCACAACTTATTTTGTTTTTTTTTATTATAAACTCAACTGTACAGTGTTGATTCTTTAAATCTAAAATTAATAAATAAAATCAATGAGTTTGTTGAATTTTTTCAAATAAAATGTTTAGTTTTTTTCAATTTTTTAATTACGGCTTTACAGGTAAAATTTGCTAAGAATTATGTTTTCAAAATTATTATTATTGCAAAAGTATTTGTAAATACAATTTCTTCAATTGTTTGTTTAAAACAGTAACCAGAAATTGTATATAAAAATACTGAAAAATAATTTATAATGTGAAGAATCAATTTTTTCATTTCAGATTTCTCATATATTATAAGTTTTTTTAGAACAACTTAGTTTTTATGTTACGCTTACTTTTGTATTTTTATTAAGAAATTACAAGACATCTGTTAATTTCTAGGAAATTTCAGTATGTTTTTTTTGCTGTGAATTCTGTAACAGCAAACGGTCTTCAAATAATGTCAAAATTCGAATTCGACATACTTCACATGGAAAAAGACATGGTTTAGGTGACCATGTTATAAGAGCAGCCTGCTATGAATGCCATTTACGATAGCATTTATATCTGGGAGGGATTAACGTATCCAAATTTACTAAAAAGTTTTAAGAACACAGAAATATCAGTTTTTTAAGTTAAAATATGCAAATATATCACGGCGTTTCTCAGACATCAGTTTATGGTTTCCTGATAATAATTATTAAATTTTTAAAGAAATTACAACGTCCATTTTACCACTTATATATATATACTTTATATACAATTTTCTTGCTATCAAAGTTGTTCGTAAATTTAGTAATAAATATGTTCTGTATATTGAAAATCTACTTTACTAATTCTGCTGTTCTGTTGAAATTAACTGATGTTCATTTGTCCTTTTGTGCCTTTGGAAGATGGATAGTAATCACTTTGGATTACAACTGCTACCAACCATTTGAGTTCGAAAATAATTACATTAAATAAATAAAAAATTATGTTTTATCGATTTACAGATTTATATTGATCTTTTTTACGGATAGTACTATACGTGTTGTTACAAATGTGATTTCATCAAACGGGTACATCACGGGTAGTGCAAGGCTTAGTTTTTTCGTCTGCCATATTTCTAATAATTCTAAATGACCTTCTTTGTGTTGCACGCTTACATGCACAGACGCACTCAAAATATTCTTTACGTAAATTGTAATTTAAAATAAATGAAAGTTCACTTAAAAACCGGTCTACTAATTTTTCATTTAAATTGAACCAAAAGATCATTTAATTTTTAATGTTAAAAAATTAATTGACTTAAGCCCGTAAACATAAAAGATTTTTCCTTTGTTTGTGTTGGAGAGGAAATCTCAAACAAATCAAATAAAGCAAGCAAAGAAAAAAAACAGCACTTGAAAACAACGGACAATATTGAAAGTAACCGAAAATCTGTATTAATATGTCCTTAGTTTTTTGAATGAATGTTAGAATCAGTTAAAAATAAATATGCTTACAATTTTAAATGTTTATTCTTTTAAAAATGACTGAACGGATTACTTCTTGAATACCGTGCAGTCCGTTACTGTAATAATATTGTGAGTGCGTATGACTGAACATACTGGTCCACCTGTAATTATAGTTGGTATCGATAATAATTATTATATTGTAAGGAAACAGAAGCTCTTGATATTTTCAGCATCCAGTGCGATATTTGATTAGCAGACAACATTTTTCAAATTTCAAAAAAAGGATGCAAGTGCCGTTGTAAAAGTTACTTCACACCATCTGGTCTCCTCATTATTTACAAAATCTGCATCTGACCAAAAATGGAATACAGCTGTCATGTATACGCCGGTGCATCAAAGCCTGTTAAAAATTACTCGGTCGCATACAGGAGAGGACGAAGGGTTCTCTGTGATTCACTGGAATATCGGTGCAATGTGGAGCGAGTTTCGCTTACATATTGTTACTAAAATGGAATGTGAACTAATGAAATTAGTGAACTTTTTCCCGATAACCGATTTGTTTTGCGTATTACACGTTTATCAGAAAGAGCCCATCCGTTTGTGATTGATTGTGCTGTACATTACAGATGGTACTATACATTACACATAACATTCGTGTTTTACTTGCACAGTTCTTATATGAAACAAGCTTCCCGCAGTGGTGTTCCCATCGCTTTTAGCGTGGGAAGACCGAAATCGAATATTACACAAACAATACTCTATCCTTCCCGTAATCTACTTTTCTATAAGGATTGCTTATATAGGGATCATCTCCTGACAGTTGGTCATAATATAAATATTGAACCTTTCAAAAAGCATGTTATGTAAAAATAAAACTTACGAAAATACATGTTGATAAATTTCTCAAGTAATTTTCCGTTTGCCAGTGCTGACTTTCACAAAATTAAAATATTTCAACTGTGAATTTAGGGAATTTTCGTTAAACTTTCAGTTCTATAAAATTTTTATTTAAAAAATTGGTAATTTTTATTAAATCAAATAATATAAAGTACAGTTTCGATTTAATAAAACGCTTAGCAAAAAAGTGTTTTTTATATATTTTATATAAAAAATATCGAATCTATATACTCAATATTTGATTAACAAAATCCTTTGAAAAATAGTATAGTATTAGTCTAATAACACAGATAATTCTTATAATTGATATTCACCCACTCCTCTCATCTCTTTGAAAACTAATTATCAATTCATAACTTTTTTTATAATTCTTTTTGTACTTTTAGATGTTCGTGAAATGGTTTATGTTATGCCTGGTAGCATTGCCGGTCTCTCTTACAAATGGCAACGTAAGAAAATGTCCTGTGGAATGTACCTGCAATATGGATGACTTCAAACGTTTTCAAACCATTTGCACCAAAGGTAAGAAAAAAATCAATAAATGTAAAAAAATAAAATAGAATCACTTTAGGAAAAGATGATTATAAAAAGAAAATGAAAACAACAAAAAGTCGCATAGAAAACAGTTAAAAAAGTGAACATTATCAGTTGAATAAAAGGTGAGCATGAAAATGTTGCCATTTAAGAAAGAAAACATAACTAGAAAAAAAACATGACTTAGGAAAACTGAACATTTATGTACTTAAACAAACGATAATTTTATGTAATCTCTAGGGAAAAGAGTCATGAAGAAAGAGCGAAAAAATTTTAATAAAAAAGGTGTTAAGTTGCCAAAATACCAGAAACAAAAGTATTTCACAAGATGTAACAAAGCAAAAGTTGAATAATATTTGCTGATATGAAGACGCGTAAATTGTTATCATTTAAGTCCTGGCCATTTGCATAAACAATTTCTTTTCTTTTTTTTATCAATTTCGTACTTAAACTAAAGCGAAAATTGCTATAAAATGTTTTTAAAAGTTTCTCTTGTATCTTCAAATGAAAAAATTCGTAATGTAATCTTAAAAATGTTAACCTTTTTATTACCAAAAAAAAATTTTTAAGAGGAGTAATGAAATGAAATATGAGAAAATCCGTTATTTCCTGGAATCGGTAACAAATTAGTACGCTTTTCAAATGCGATGCTAAAAGATGTTATAGTTTTTTTTTCTAAATATATTTCAAAATTCTAACGACTTTAACCATTTTTAAGTAAAATTATACACAAAAACGTTTGTTACACGCATATTTTAATATAAGCTCGACAGACAAGCAGACCAAAAAAAGATCGCTGCCCGAATACTCTTTTCATTGGAGTAACCAGAACTGTGCAAATTCTTCTTTATTAATTCATAGTTGTTGTTCTTAATTCATGTAATTCATATAATTGTTTTTGCTTTATTGCAGTATTTCAAGCTCATAATTTTAAAATATAAGTTATTTTATTTCCAAATAATAAATAAATTATATCATGCTTTACTTCTTGGATAAAATTCTCTTCGTTTTTGCAAATCTATGACTAAGAAGAGGTTGTTAACTACGCTAATGATGCCATTATTAACCTTAAACGTTATCATTCATTTCTTACATCAAACGTTTATTAAATTAAAAATTTTCTAAATGAGGGTTTTTGTATAACATTTATTAATAAAGATTTATTAGCTTTAAAGTGCTTGATAGCTAGCTCGAATCTTTAAGATAATAATAATGTGATGTATTTAATTTGATTTTTTATTGCTCAACGATTTCATATTTCCAATAATTTCGAAAGAATGCAAGATGATGCTGCAAGAGTTTAGTGCATTCTTGATGCTTTAAAGGTACCGCAGTCTTATGCCAAAGAGAAAGAAATAAGGTAATGCATTCCTCCTAAAATCGCATTTCAAAGCAGAAGGCACAACAACAAACCACAATTCTTTTTACAAAACTGCTTCACGCAAAGCATTACATTTACATAGTTACTCACAGACAGTGCGACCCGATTTTAAAATAATATAAAGCTAAATCACGTTTGAAATAGCTCTAAAGAAGGAAATTTAAGGCTAAGAACATAAAATTTTTTATAGTTTTGCAATAGTAACTTTCAATTATTTCGATATTTTTCATAGTTTAGGAAGTGTTTATTTAATTATAATATAAAAATATTGTTTTTGTTTATTTAAATAAAAAATATTGAATCTATAACAAACATAAAATTCTTTATTAAGCAAAAATTTCGTTCACAAAAATGTGTTTATAAATTAAAGGGAAAACAAAAGATTCTTCTATTAAAATTAAAAAGTTTTATGAGAGGGAAGAAGATCTTAAAACTATAAAAAAGAACAGTTCTCCAGAAGTACGTTGAGTTAACACATTTTTATAAAATTTTTTTAACAACATTTATTTAACATCTGACGTTTAGCCGTGAATTCAAATTTTAAAATTTGACTTTTTATTATAGTTATACCACTGAATATGCGCTACTAAAAGGTAAAATTAAAAATTTCATTACAAAAGTTTAAAATTCCCTAAAAGGATTTTCGCTGATTGCGTTTTTATACTCAAAAATTGGAATCCTTAATTCTGTACTTGACTTTTGGTTTGTCCAACTATAGGAACTAGTGTATCAAGCGGTCGACGGCGAATCGCCCGCATTCTAGTATTTAAATATTAAGCATTTACATAAATATATACGATAAAGTACATAAACAAAAAACATTCTAAATAAACAACTTAAAACTCTCTTACTGATCTCTCTCTTATTACAAAATACATATAGAAAAAATTCTGTATCATTTCTACACAAAGCAAATTGGACAAACACACATACACACACACTTTGTATGTGTAATAAGTGTGCATGTATTGTTAGCAACTTCAAACGCTTATACCCGCGGGAAAACTGGTCATTGATTACATATGTAATGGAATATATAATGTATTATTTTCCAAAGCAAAACAATGCAATCCTTTGAAAACTAGAAGGTAATTTGATCACACACAAAAATTACACAATGCTTACCACGTATATTACCACTTCTTACGAAGAAGGAATGTATTGTTTTTGCTTATTCATTACTTGTCGATTGCGAATTTATTACTTTCCTAGGGCATGTTCTGTGTTGACAATAATGTATTCTGGAATGAAAAATTATACATGCTGTACATTACTCTCTCGTTACCTTTTCCCGCTGGGAAACACTAAACCGATTCAAATAAAATTAAGATTGTGCACATCTATCTAAAATTTCCATTAAAAACGTATAAATCTGTAAAAGGGTTCTCAAAAAATCTATTCCCATTGCAATTCTACGATAATATTTAGCATTTCTTCTTCAAAATTTTCATACAATTTTCCTTTTGTATTGCTTAGACTACTTTATAATAAAAAGAAGTTGTGTTTTGTAAAGTGAAAAAATTATTTCGCAAACATTGTCGTAGTTGACATATTAATTATTTGATAAAAGTTGGGCAAGTGTTTCTAATTTCTTTATTTGTTAAATAATCTATTATGTTTTTTTTATCAAATATTGTTCAATAGTTTAGTTAAAACACGGTATTGGAATAATAAAATCATCTAAATTTTAATGGGTAAAAAATTTCAAAACGATTTTATTAAACGGATTTTATTTATTTTCATAAGACTATGTACATATACATACATGCAGATTAAATTAATTTTGATAAACTGTTTAATTTAGAAAAAGCTAAAAATGCATTGTTAAAAAAGTAAACGCTAAATGAAATATTTAAAGCTAAATTAAGCTCGAAAAAAGATAATATGGCCACACAGCACACAAATGGTGTTTTTTATGCAAAATTAAGAATTTTTTTATTCTAAAACTGATAAAAAATATAAAACTAAGCTGAAATTAATTGATGTTAAAATTTTCCCTTGTTTCTTTGGAATATTGTCTGATGTCCAATTCTTTCTGACTAAAAATGTTACGAACTTTAGCAAAAACAATAATCAGTTAGGATTAAAAACTACTAAAGAAAAATTACATTGAATGAAGGTGTATTAAGAACAAGATATGTTATACGTATATGCGATTTATAAATATTACTTTTATTACCAGTTATGAAAATGCCCCTAGAAGTTAAGGTGAACTTTCGGTACCAAAATAATTTTTAGATTAAAAATAGCTTAACAATATCTATTATTGTTGCTTTTTGCAAAGTTTGAGAAATAACTAAAGTCGTAATAAGAAGGTTTTCGTTTGCTTTTATTTATAAATAATTACGATCCAATAACATGACTGACATGGTTGTACTACAATCTAATTCTGATTGCTATCCAAAAATATAATTGTTTTTTTATAATCAAATTATGTAACAATGAAGCTTGCTACACTGTATCTTCGAAAATTCTATTATGTGTTCTATATTTTTAATATTTTTGAAAGGTATCATAGAATGGGTAATAAATAGTTAATATCATATTATTTTAACTTTTAACATAATATCATTATTGCCTGGCATTATATTACATTTCAATTAAACAAAAAAATGGTTTGTAAAATACAATAGTTTAATTTTAACCATATAATTAAAATTATTATGATTTGACTATAAGCATTTAATTTAATCATAATATGTTGTTCTTAGATTATGGTTGCCTCAACATGCTTATTCAAAATAAAAAATAAAAACTTACAGATATTACAGAGTTTTTCATTTGCAATAATCATCCCATTTTCCGTTTTAGGTGGCCTCACAAGATTCCCCGCCGAAAGCATAGACATTGACGTACAAGTCATTGTCATTCAAGGTCCACGTAATTCTGTTACAACCGGAAATTTATTGAGAAATTTTCATAAGCTAGAAGAAGTTCGTATTACAGATTCAAATGTGCCAGCCATTGGACCAGAATGTCTATGGGGGTTGCAGTATTTAAAAATTTTAGGTGAGTTAATGAATAGACAATAAACTTGTACGTTTATCTCTTTTGATAAACTCAATTCGGGTGGGACTTGTATTATTTTTATTACCGCAAAGCAAAAATCATCTAATGAAATATACAAACATAAAAAAAATAATTTTAAAAAGATGTAAATTTTATTACTGTCTTCCTTTCAGTAACAAGAATTTATTATCTTTCAATATCTCAATCTCATTTACTTTAGTCGACAAAACGTTAAGACGTCAGTTTTTTTTAACTTTTTCTTGTTAAGGAAGCAAACTTAAAAAAAAATCTAAAATACTAAAAAATAAAATGATAAGAAAATCATTAAGTGTTAAGGCGTTTTAGTTCTATAAAATTGTTTATGAGGAAATTCATGTTAAATTAAAAAAATTCCTCCCGTGTAAACTTTATTGAACAGATGGCAAAAACTATGCAGGCGCATATATTTTAGTTTGAAAGTAAATTGCTGATACGTATTTTATTTAAGAAATTTATTAATATTTCTAAACGATACCCTGTATTATTATTTGATATCTTGTTTTATTCTACAAATAAATATGTTTGCATTTTGTGTCACAGAAAATTATTTGAAAATTTTGATACTTTAGTATAAAAGTTTACTTTTTCTGTGATTGCTACTTTTCCCTTTAAAATTTAAATGAACTAAGACTTTTTTCTGTGTAGAATTTGTAGCTGTAAGTGTATTGAATGTAATTATATGAGTCTTTTATTTTATATTATTTTTTGTTTATGTATAAACCTCTAATCTGTAGCTTGTTTATGAGCTTGATTGTATCTGAATTTTCTATCTTTAATCGAATTAAGTTTATGCCATCCACAGTCTTCTATTTCAATTCGATGCTGTTTATTTTTTGGTATTTAACAGACTTACATTTTTAATCATCATTTGAATAGAGATTTATACAAATAAAAAAATAAACAGAAAGATAAAACAAAAATAATCTTATGCCAATCAAATCGAAATATAAAATCAAAGATATTATGAGAAGCAGCAACAGTATATAAATTCAAGCAAAAGTTGATGACATTTTAAAATTATTACTTTTGTCAACAACAGCTCATTTGGTGCTGCTGTTCATTTTATTTCAATTGTAATTGTTGTTAATAAAAATTGTATGTATGAAATAAATGGTTTACTTCAACTTAAATAACCTAAAGGAAAATTTATATAGATATACATATCAAAATCAATTAAATATAAACGAAATATAAACGAAATATAAAAAATTACAAGATATAAAAGCTGTTATAAAATTTATAAGGTTTCCTACTTTTGATAGTTTAATTCGAAAGCACAACTATATTTTGCATGTTGTATTTGACAAAATATTGATTTTGAGAATTTACAAATGAAATAGCCAAAATATACCAGCTACATCGCTACCACAAACATCATATAATAAATTAAAACATTATAAATAAATGTATTCACATAGAATTATTTTTAACTAATATATGTTGATTACAACCTTCGAGTCTTACCTTAAACCACTGCATTTGTCTTAGAAGTAAAATACCAAAATTTTTTATAAACATTAATTAATTTGTACACTTTGTTTTGAAATTGACCCATACTATTATATAACTAATGATTTTCTGGTGAGAGGCTCACTTATCCACGCTCTTAATCCGACAAGCTAATGCTTGCCCATAAGCTATCACATCACTTGATGATCACTGGTGCATTTCTCCGCACTCCTTTAGATAATTTCATGTTCAAGCAATTTCCCACGGACTTCGAAATCAGAAGTTTGTGCATAAAAAAGTGCAGATTTTTCTACTGTAAGATGAAGTATTTAGTCTAAACGATAACAAGGACTAAAATATTGATCATGAAATGAAATTGAGTAAATAAAAAATGTGGGGTATATGATAAAGGTATTCGAATGTGCAGTTAAATTAAGACTGTGTAGCGCCTTATACATAAGCATACAGGGGCACTCCAACTGAAATTGTGACATATTTAGGTACGCAGATATTGCGGTTACGATAGTGCGAAAAATGTGCCAGGATATATTTCCGGATGATTTATAATAACCTAAAGCAGTGTCCAATTCTTCTTTCAACATTCACTTACAGTTATAAAAAGGGATTTAATAAGAGAACATTCCGCTTTTAATAGAAGCGTATGCAATCTTAACTTACCTATTTATGTATATACAGACATGCATATCGTTGCCCAAATATACAAAACGACCAAACTGTCAAAGAATATAAATAAATTTATTTATAAACGCCAGTGTATTTTGTCAAAATTTAGTTATTTAATTACCAAAAACAAAAAATAGAGTTAATTAATTACATTACTTCTCTATTCACCATTAAATGTATAACTTTTTATTTCTACTAATATATCAAGCGATCGACTCAATCGACCGCATTCTAGAAATTAATATTAAACATTTACATAAATACATGCGATAAAATACAAAAACAAAAAACATTCTAAATAAACAACTTAAAACTCTGTCTCATTTCTATGCAAAAACAGATTGCACAAACACACATGCACACTTTGTTTATTGTTTAAGTTGAAGCTGATACATGCATGTGAAATAATGTGCATGTGTTACTAGCAGCTTTAAAAGCTTTTATCTCCCTTTATGTCTAACCAATTTAAATAAAATTAAGATTGTCTACATCTATGTAAAAACCCTTTTGAAAACATTTAAATCTTTCCGAAAGCGGTTCATTATTGCGGCCGTAAAAGGAAGAATTTACAGTTCATAAGATACAGGCCATTGACAAAAATGCATTACTTGCTTTGTGACACCCGTAAAGTTTTAGCTTTTTCAATTTATCCCAAATTTTTTGCGCAAACGCTTTTTCCCAGTTAATTGTCTTTTTGCTGGCTTAGTGATATCTAATTAGATATCGAGATTTTTTATTAACAATCTTAATAAAACTTTGCTAGTTTTGGGATAAATATATTTTTTCAATTAAAATGGGTAAAAATCTGTGTGTGTGTGTGTATGTTGCTACAGTTTTTTTTAAAAACAACTGCTAAAAGAAAACTAATTGGTTATGGCAGTAACAGAAACATAGCACGAAGAATTGTATTCTTATAGGACAGCTTTTGTTTAAACAGAATAAAAATATTTTTAAACCATTTTAAAATTTTAGAACTTTATGACAATTTGGCACGAGAGAACATCGTATGAATTCCCCAAATACATTCGAAATATACCTTAAAGGCCTCTTTAGCCGACCGTAAATATAGAATCGTAAATGCAGTCGTGTCAGTTGATCGTATCTGATACATGAAGAAGCAATCAAAATGCTTATCTGACCGAAATGTCTCTTGACCGTAACGTACCAACCTGTAGAAAATATAATTTCATTACGATTTTACGTGAAAACTGTAGGCAGTGATGGAATACATGCATTTTGATTATGAATCTGGCACAGCAGACCTCTTTTAGTACTTCTTTTCTGTTAATATTTCAACAATTTTAGCTGTTAAATTTGTATACATTCATGGTATATTGAATAAATTTAGTTTTATTAACAAATTTTTTTCTTTATAAAATTTAGCAAGAGACTGCCAATCGTATGTACTTTTTTTTGTAGAATTAAAGTGTCAATATTGAACATATGTAAGTATATACGTATGTGCATACATACAAACAAAGGTACAAAAAATGATTTTTATATAATACCAATCAAGGGTAGAAAAAATTATTTCCAAATAATGAAAAAAATTGTATTTTAAATGTATTTTAAGACAATTTGGAATGAATTTCCGTCATCCCACGTCAAATTTGGTTGATAAACAGACCGGTTTCGGCTATGTGCCATCTTCAGTGTTCTCTCAGTAACTCTCAGTAACAGTTACTGAGAGAACACTGAAGATGGCACATAGCCGAAACCGGTCTGTTTATCAACCAAATTTGACGTGGGATGACGGAAATTCATTCCAAATTGCATCAAACCCCGTCGGAAGAAAAACACAACACGTATTTTAAGACATATTTTTCATACAAATTTTCTTTAAAACCTAAATTATTTTTTTATGAATACGCCCGTAATAATACCAACAACAATAAAAATAAAGGAATAATTTTATTTAATAATTATAAAATAATATTTTGGTACTATTTATAAAGAAATAATTTAGACATATTGAACTCCCATCACTGTTTCGATGTTTCCTATGTATAAATAGTTTTTTTATTTATACATATGTCAAAAACAGATGACTCGATTTTACGTATTCTATAAATATACAAACATTTATGGCAAATTCACATTTATGATTTCTACGGCCGGCCAAAGAGGCCTTAAGACTATTAATTTATTTTAAAACTTTTTTTCTTCTTCTGTAAAATTTTGAAAGTGCTATGAGAATCGAACATTTCAATCTCTTGATTATTTTTAGAAATAGCTTTTTAAAATCTTAAATATATTTCTATTTTATTTCCTTATTATAATATTATTAGACGCTAAAAAATGCATAGATAAAAATTGTTTCTGCATTATGAGACTAAAATCTTAGTGTAATAATGAAAATAAAAAAAAAATTGTGAATGGGTTAATATTATATTTAGAAAGTCACTATGGTACAACCTAATCCACTATATCCCCTACCACAGAGTAGTAAAAAAATGGCTGATGGTGTTCATTTTATCTGTGGTTCCGATAAATTGCTGATTCGATCAAGTTTTTTAAGTTTGAGATTGTGATATTTGCTATGGAATTTAACCATATTGTCATCGAAAGCGACGATTAGACCACTGTATATTGCATACCACTCCATATGCCATCGGTCTCATTGTGCATTACCTATTAATTAAAAATTATCAGAACAAGAAAAACTTTGTAAAAAAATCTTTATTATAATACTATAAATAAAATGCAAACATGTAATTTTCAACTCCTTGGGAGATACTTGAACTTAATTACACATTTCCCAATAATACGTTAAATACAATCATTATTATTTTTGATTGTAGAAGTAGTTCTGGCTTCTGTTTTTAATCATATTTTTCTTATTTAATTTCATGTTTATTCTGGTCCCATGTAAATAAATGCAACACAACATGAACAACAATAATAATATTATTTACAATTCACGAAAAATAATCTTTGGAATCAACAACAAAATTAATACACAAACATGGTTGCTGCAACATCCTTCTTTACGTTATAATAAAAAATATAAAAAATACTCATAAATGAACGTTGTCTTTACTGATACGTGTAAATATATGTGAATTAATGCTGCATTGTCATGAATGTCCTGTATGTATGGCTCGTTATCGTCTTCAATTATTTTGTTGCAATCGTAAAAAAATATAAAATGCAGATTTTTCCAAGAATAATATTTCGCTTATACAACAGAGAGATTTCCGAGGACAAAACAATTTACATGAATTGGATTTATCGAAAAATAAAATTATCAAAATGGCCAGTTCGGTTTTTTGCAACTTAACGGTGAGTACTAAAAATAAAATAATATTGTATTTTAAAAATATATTTATTGCATTTTACGTCTTGTTCTGATTTTGTATATACATATGAATTTTATTATATTAAAACTACGGATTAATCAAGAATAAACAGGAGAAAAAAATGTTTAATTTAATTTAAGTTTCACTGTTTTTTAAGATGCAAGTATGCAAAACTGAATTAACATAATTAAAAAGGATATCTCACATAAAAAAAAACAAAACATTGCAGAAGTGTAATCAAGTCGGAAAGGGATTTGTATAAACTAAACTATTATAATAATGTGCGGTATAGTATTTAAATAATTTAAAAAAAATCCCCATCGAATTACTTGACCCTTTCGGTATTATTGATGCAATCATGGGTTTTCGGATCCTCTTAGTATCAAAGGTATCTGGTGAAAGTTATTATATTGCACTATGAAGACTAAAAAACAATATTTATGTATTTGTATCACAAGCTAACAATTTTAAAACTTGACTAAGTTATTAGTATCTTAGCTGCCAAGGGGTGCATTTTAAGACAACATACTTTAATAAATTGCAAAATAAATTAATAAAGTTTTATATGCGAAAGCTGTTAAAGTAGAAAGGTGTTATTTATTAAAAGCATTAATTATTAAATCAATAAATAAGTTTTATCAAACCGAAGCATTTTTTTTGTTTTTTATTTAAGGACGTGTGCTTTTTCACCGTTACGGAGGGTATTCAAAATTAAAATATTTAATAATTTGTACTTTTACGGGCCTAAGAAGCAGTAATAAATAATTGAGATGGACTCGTCTCTCAAAGAGTCAAGTTTTCGAATGATATACAAAATTTGGAATAACAGCTTTCAACTTAACTTTCAGTGCAAATAATAAACGATAATTTATTTCCAAATTCAATTCAATACCCTTTTCCTTAATTCTTGAATCCTTCCATGAAAGAATGAACTCATCCCTTAGAGAATCGTTCTTTGAAGCATTTTGGAAAATTGGAAAACGACTAATTCCAATAGATACAAATGGAGGATTGATCACCTTGTTTTTCACTCTCAAGCAATTTTATCCGCCCCTATGTATTCTTTCCGCTATAATGCGATAAACCATCAATTTAAAAAACCACTTTGGAATAAATATATAAAAGGCCAAATAACAACAAAATAGGATTTTTGTTAGTTTGAATCGATAAACATGCACCCACAGGGCTTAATTTTGCAAAAAATCTAAGTATTTTTTCAGAACAAAACTAGAAAAATTAATTATAACATTAATTAGTTGAAGCGGCTGTATAAATTTAATAAGTATTTACATTTGTTATCTTTTCGCTAAAAAATATAAATAATTACAGCGCCAAAAAAATAAATACGCTTGATTTTAAATCGTGGGATTTTCAAAATTAAAAATAGTCTTCTGTCACTCGGAAAAAATATTTCATTAAAATTTGCTAAGTGGAACCGTAATTTCAAATCATTATGGGGGTAAAGTTTATAAAAAAATTTTACAATTTTCACAACAACTCGTGGAGGTACACCCTAACATAAGCTACATTTAATTCACTTTATACTTTAATTGTAATATTTCCTAACACAAATAGCGATGACGTCGATATTCACTTGAATGTTTCAGGGGAGTGGTTCATTGGAAATAAGGCTCAAAATAACCCACCCGTTAGTCATTATTTACCTCTTTGGAGTCGTAAGTGCAGCAAACTAACTTGGTGGACCTGATTTGATTATCACTTAATCAACAAGAATCCGGAATTCCATACCTAAAATAGTTGGTACATGCACTTGCACTAACATATATCTCTGCAAAAAGAAAATGGGTAAATAGCGCCCAGGATATGAGTGCGTAAAACTGTTCTTATTAGCACCAGTGACTTAAACACAGAAAAGTCAACTCACCTTGTAGAATTGAGCTCTAACTATATTCTCTTTAGGTTTTAGCCATCACACCCTGGCAGAAATATCATTCGTGAAAGATTATTCGTGGTAAAAAGCTCCTGTCAGGAATGACTCCAAAAAGTTTAAGGTTGTATGTTAATTAATGCTTGAACCGTTTAGAATTGTCTCTAAAAGTTTAAGAATTTTTCTTTTGATAAAAGCTATTGTACCTTATCTATCCTAGCACCTTTTGAAGGTTATACATAGAGCCTGTGACTTAATTACCGATAACAGTGGACATGTTAAGATTGGCGTAACCATTAGGGCGCGGTAAAGTATATAACCAGAGTAGAACACCTTTATCTCCGATCGATTGCCAGCTATGCAAAATAACTACTTCAGTGATTAAAGATTGTTTGCTTAGAAAACCTATGGCCAGAATTAAGAAGTTTCTTCTCTAAGTATTATGAATAGTGACTGATGTTCTAAATGAGGGTCATGTTTTTCTGACTCCCAAAGGATAAAACCATTAAAACCGACAGAAAAGCTTTTACTTAGTGAAGCCGATAATAGAAATGCCTATTGAAAATCTAATTTTCTGGCACCAGAGCTAATCAACACTTGTTTAATATGAATTTGTTTGTTTGTCAATATAGACAGCAGATAAAGTCCTTTTTTATTGATGGTCGATTATTGATAAAAGATTTCTTTTATTTGACTCAATGAACAACTATAAAAAAGATATTGTGGATTATTAACTTCATCAATTGTGTGATTCTTCATAAAATGCTGGGTGATTTGATCGCTTGTTGTAGTCTTTGTTCATTAGAAATAAAAACGAATAAAATAAATTAAGCAATTGCTTATTTATCACCTTCAGGCGATTTTCCTTTGTGTATTTATTTTATTTGCTGGAATACAGTCGCGCAGTTCTATACTTTCCAACATTAAATAAATATATAAAATATCAGCAAATATTTTATCATTTATTTTTAAGACATATAAAAAATATTTATTCTTTTCAGGAATTGAAGCGCTTAAATTTGGCTGACAATTCAATAGGAGAGTTAGTGCAACGTATATTTTTTATGTTGAGTAAATTGAAATATTTGGACTTAAGCGGAAATCCACTACAAGAACTGCCACCAGATGTTTTTCGTGATGTTTCGGTAAGATAACAATATGAAAGACATCAAATACAAAAAAAAAAGCAATAATATAAAAATTTCTTTTCTGTTCTATTTCTATTATGAACGTCATGGTGCAGCAACTGAAAGTATTTAAATGTCGCAACTGTCAGTTACAGAAAATCAATCCGCAATTGTACAATTTATTACCCTCGCTAAGTGAACTCGATTTGGGAAGAAATGAGGTATGAAATTTAAAAAGTAAAAGATGACACAAAAATCATAATAAAAAATATAAACGTTCATAAAAAAATACTTATTTTATCTTTTGTGTTCTTTCTTTTTTCCGTTTTACTTTGCTCTAGTTTAAATTTCTTGACAAGGATGAATATCGTGATGTCAAACATTTAACCAGAGTTCTCTTAGATGGCAATCAATTGTCTGTTGTTGTCGATGAATTATTTCGCATGCAAAAAAGTCTTAAGCATTTAGGTATTTATATACATATATATTTTCAAAGATACTCATCACTTAAGTATTTTCTTATGATATTTTTAAGTTTTAAAAGTTGGTGGCTTTAAATTTTTTCTTCTTTGGCATATTTAAAAAAAGTTTCTGCTATTTTTGTTTACTTAATGCAACTTTTTATTCTTTTAGATTTGTCCTACAATCGTTTGGCGAAAGTACCAAACGATTCATTTTTACATTTGACTAATTTGACTTTTCTGGATTTGTCGTACAATAAATTGGTGCGCTTAGAACCGCAGTCTGTGAGGCGTCTTAGCAATTTGCGAACTTTAAATATAAGTGGTAACATACATATGGATCTCCATGAAATACGAGACACATTTGAAGTAAGTTGAAAATGCATCGAAAAAAAAATTAAAACTGGCAAAGAGTTTTAATTTAAGTTATGAAGAGAAAAAGCTAATTTTTTAAAACCATTATGAAGTTAAGTGCACAAATTAGTAAAAGAGCTAAATATCAAAAGAAAGAAATAAACAATTTTAAAACAGAAAAAAAGTAAACTTTTTAAAACAGGGCAAAGTAGCTGTATGACATTTACAATTATTATTATTACTATTATTAATTTTTTTTAAAGATATTTAAGTCTCTAAGAGGTCCCTAAATATGTAACTTTGATAGGACTAATATATGATTTAATAGTGCAATATAAAAAAACAGAATATAAATAATTTAGAAAATGTCTATAATGTCAAAATGTACAAGTCTCTGATATACTTGTAAGTTCCTTCTATTACATAAATATTGTAAGAATCTGATATTTCTGATACGAACTATAAGATGGATGTATAGGACACATTATACAAGTACATTACGTAAATTATGTAGTAAAAGAAAATCTAGAATATAAGGAAAGTGCAAGTCAAATTTTGTTTACCAACTACCATATAAGGGTAATAATAATGAAAATTATAATAAGTTTGACAGGACATAGGTCGAACATAAAGTACAAAAACTAAACATCCTTACAAAAAACATAATTACGATGCCGCAACTCAAATCAATATCCTGAATTTGACAGTGTTCCATTTTATATATATAAATAAATAAATAAAAATAAATAAATAAATATAAACGTCGTTATTTTTTAGAGATGTTTCATATATTTGATGTGCCAGGAGTTTAAAGAATCAACTATAGAGCTGATGCCGATACTGCAGCATAGAATTATAGGTGGCTGATGAATTTTGCTACATTAAGAAACTCAAATAATTTTTTTTTCAGTGTATGGAATTCATTTTTCTTTTATTCATGTTAAAGCTCATTCAATTTTATTAAATATAGCTTAATTAGTTTTAAAAATAATGGAATTTAAATGCCCCACACCCCTGCTCGTTTATGCATGTGCGGCATCTTACCAAAAAGTTGTTCATTACTGCTTGGAGAGTTGAGAAAGGAATAGCCGCAATTGTTTCTCAAATGGATTGTCTTAGTTCATTCAAATTTGTTGGTTTTGCTTTGTAGACTTCCTGTTTGCAATAACCCCACAAGAAAAAGTCAGGTGCAGTAAGGTCAGGCGACATGGGTGGCCAATGGAATGTGGAGTTTCTGGATATCAGCTTATTGGAAAATTTTCGTCATAATTCTGTCATAACAGGTTGGGCTATGTGAGGAGCTGCACCATCTTGCTGAAACCACACAGAGTTGAAAGAAATTCTCATTCGGCGTAATTCTGGATAGAAAAACTCTCTCAACATGCTCAAGTAACGGTCTCCAGTAACCGTAACGGTGTGACCGTTTTCTTCGAAGAAGTAGGGCCCGACAATGCAGCGTGATGAAACTGCACACCACACTGTGACACGAAGTGGATGCAATTCCGTATCTGTGGGTTGGAAGCACTCCATATTCGACAATTTTGTTTATGTTGCCGTTTAAATCGAAATGGGCCTCGTCAGACATGAAAACACAGTTCAACATGTTTCCATCCTCTTCCACCATTTGAAGCATCTTCTGGCAAAATTCCAAGCGAATCAGCAAGTCTGCAGCGTTCAGTTTGTTGACCATTTGAATTTTATATGGCAATAAGTCCAAATCTTTGTGCATAATTGACTGTAATGACTGTCTGCTTATGCCCATTTAAACAGATAAGCTTCTTGTCGAAACACGTGGATTGTTTTGTATGGCAGCAGCTACAGCAGCGATTGTTTCCTCCGTTCGAACTGAAGGGTTTCGATGGAAAGGTCTTCTGTTGACTGTCCCATGCTCGGCAAAATTGTTTACAAGTCTCATTATGGTCCATCTGCTCGGAGGATTGCCGCCAAACGTGCGCCTATACTCTCTTTGAACCGAAACTACGGACTCCAGCGCGTGATAGCGGCGGAAAATCCAAATTCTTGTTTCAGTGTCCCAGTTATCCATTTTTGTTAAATGTAAAAGTCAATCTGCAAAATAAAAAAAATTAACCAGATTCATTAAATAGAAAAAAAGTTATTCAATTTTTTTTTGGTAGCGGCTTTCATCAGCCACCCTGAACACACAATGTTAAAGAAGTAAATATAGAATAGAATAATATAAAATTAATGTTTTAAATTTTTAGAATTAATTAATTTCCTTATTTTTAAGTTTTGTAAAAAAATTCAATTGATATTTTATTTTCATGCAAAAAAATATATGAACATAATTAATTTGGATCAAATTGTTTAAATCTAATCTAATCTAACTTATATTATAAATCTGAAAGTTTGGATGGATGGAGAAATAGATGGATGTTTGTTACCCAATCATGACAGAAAGGCTGAACGGATCTGAATAAAATTTAGAATAGAGATTATTTCTTGCAATGGGATCAATTTCTTTCAATTTTTAAAAGAGCAAAGGATCGACATGAACAGTTGTTTTTTGTTAATCATAACGAAATTTTGCATTCAAGGGGTAAAGAAAAGGACATCGAGGCTCCCGATATAGTTACGAAGTAGTGAAACTTTTAAAAATACAAGGGATACAGAAAAAGACATAGACGAAAAGGACATACTTTGTAATTGCGAGTAACACCGCAAGGCGCAGCTAATGTCATATAACTGTTAACCGATTTGTATGTTTTCCTGATAAAGCCACACAAAAAGAAGTAGCGAAATATTGAGAATTAATCAGTTAGATGATTTTTACGTGCACTCAAGCTCGTGATTTGTATTGAAGTATTATATTTATCTATTTGTAAATTTATTTATTTGTAAACTCTACATTTTCTGAATTATATATGATTTAGTTCACTTTTATAGTTCTTATGGGAAACTGAATACAAAAACGTTTGAATATATTCCAAAAAAGATTTTATAATAAAAAATAGCCATTCTGCTAAACTCCGATTAGGAAAGTGAAAGTGATAAATAAGAAATAGGAAGGGCTCAGAGCCGAAGTAAGCCAAGTCATAAAATATGAAAAATTTCAAAACTATTACGGAATTCTCTCCAAAGCTTAATTCTATTTAGTTCTGTAATGAACGTAAAAAAGTAAAAAAGTGTTTCGTTCCTAAGGTAAAGGTAAAAAAGCCGAGTCAATGGCTCTCATTTTATATGTTATTTATGGCAGTTCATTTACTGAAACTCAAAATATCTTTGAATTGTCTTTTTATGACTTGGTTCACATCAGCTCTGAGCCCTCCACATATACATATGTACGTGCGATTATAAGTTAAAAAAATTAAATTTTAGTAATTTCCAATAAAAAAGCATCAATTAAAAAATATTTATGTATATTAAAAAATTATTTATATATTCTAACCTTAAGTTAAGTTTTTGTGGCACAATGTTTTTATAAAACATATATATAAGACAACAAGTATTAGAAATATAAAATAATATACATATGTATATTCGCTCAAAAATCAAAGCTATGAATGTTCAAGCAAAATGTTCTTCCTCTAAACATGTTATTCATAAAGAAATGAAAAGGAAAACATCTTGCAGACATTTACTGCATTAATGAATGTAGCCAACCGTAAATTCATTTCTGCACAGCAAATGTGCATTTTTTCAGAATATCAAATTGCCCCAAACCTTCATCTCCTTTTAAGCTGTTTAGCATTTATTTATGTTTGTATACGATTTAAAAATATTTAAAAGCAAACATAATAATATTGTTTCTAGAGAACGTACAAATAGTAAATTTATTTTGCTATTACCAATAAAATCTAGTTTAAGCACGTCATGAGTATAAAAAATATTTGAAGGTTTATTTGCCACAAAATAAAAACACATGTTAACAAATATTCGATAGATATAAAGAAAACATGCATAAATACATTTAAATATTCGAGAGTACAATATTATTTTCATTTTTTTAACAAGCTTTATCCTTGGCTTATAAAGCTTCAGGATGATGTTGATATTGTTAGTTATCGTTGTTGGTGTGGTGTAAAATATTCTCTATTACATTTCTGTTCTTTCTGTTTTTTTTTATATTTTATAGCTCTTGCCACACCTGACACATCTTTCTATTGCTGATATGGGAATATTGCCTGTCGGTTTGTTAGTGCCATTCAAACATTTGCGTTATTTGAATATTTCCGGTAATCACCTGGATATCATGTCCTTACAAGTAATTGAGCCCTGTCAGGAGCTAGAGGTAAGTGTAACTGTGTTTTCTTTTTTCAGTATTATTTTATTTTTCAATTTCTTCCTTTTATCTGTTATTCATACAAACCAAACATAAACACCATGAATGACAGGAAGTGTGTATGTTAGTTGAAGGTTTTTATAAAAGAATGTCTGTAATATGTATGTATGTACATATGATTTTTTATATGTATGCGTAAGGGATTAACTAATATGAGTGCTTCCATGTTGTCTTAAGCGGATAATGTTTTTTGGTTCTTTAAAACTTGTATAAGGATAAGGGAAAAAGACAATAAAATGCAATCATTTGTGACTTAGGAAGCATCCATACAACACATCATGTAAATTTTGTTACTACGGTAATGGTTTTTAAAATGAAATATTTTTTTGTTAATATGAAATGAAATAAAATAAAAGGAGAGAATTAAATTAGGCATTTTATATAAATAAGTACAATAACAATTTTAATAACAAATACTACTTTAAACATGTAATTATCACTGAGTGTGATATATGTATAAAAACGAGTACATATAAAAATGATGGCAATTATGTGGAGTAGAATATAATATAGATTTATCAGAATATATACATATGCATATAATTGTTCTTAGAATGCCTTATTTTATTAACACAAGTTGATATTAAATCCTGCTTAAGAAGAATCCATAATTCAGATATAATTTTTTGTAAAACAAATGTTAAAGCATCTGCTAGAATTTTATAAGTTCAAATACCATTCAAATCTAAGTAGTTGTTCATAGTAAACATGGTGGCTCATAATGATCTACATGTCTTAAATTGTTTATAACTTGTTTATTTATGCCATTAAAATTTATTTTTTCTTTAAATTATTAATATTTTTTGATTACTTTGAACAATAAACCGTGTGAAAAGTGGTCGTTTTATGCTTCGCACATACGTGGTCTTTTTAATACAAATTCTATAAAATTTCAAGAATTTGGATTTCACTTGGAAAGTTGATGTTTAGAAGATGGTTCTTGGCTTGTTGACATACATTCTTGGAAATAAATATCCCCAAAGAAAACTGCCAGGAGCGGCAAAATGCGATGAACGCCAATCCAAAGAGGAGGCCAATTCAAATCATTTGTGCGCGAAATAATGTATATGCCAAATATTTCCCTTGCAAAAACTACTGTGGTACTTTTAGTATGAGCAGTGGTTACATCTTGTTGAAATCACAAGATTGGCTGATTTTCTACACCTGGATTAACTAATCTTCCTAACATCGGCTGATATGCATCACCGTTGAACAATGTGATTTTCCAACAAAAAAATACGACATAATTATCTTTTCATATATTATACTGCACCAAACAGTACAATTAAGTAGGTTGTCACTTATGAGCCGCTCTTGGATTCTCCGCAGCTTTAATCCTGTAGTCTTGCTTCTTTACCCAGCTATTTAATAGGAAATGGGTTTCATTTCTTGTTATAAATTTTGAATAAAGTCAGGATTTTTCGCTGCTATTTAAAAACAGTAGAAGCCATTAGTTTTGGTACATTGTTCGATTCTGTAGTTATTGGTGTTAAATTCGCTCAGACTTCTTCAAAAAATACAAAAAAAATAATTAAAGAGAATAATAATAATATTAAAGTTAAAATGAATTTATAAAAATTAAACTCAATCTGCGCCACCCTGTATGTTCTTTCTCTAGTCTAAATGATATAGTGAATTGTTAGTTGCATATCTTATGTTTTTGTATTCACCACACAGCACGCGAAACAAGGCCCAATTGAGAAGCGAGTTCGGTGAACAGTTTATTTCACGTTTAGGACCGGTAAATTGGCCGACTAGTTTGTGCGATTTAACGCCTTTAAACTTTTATTTTGGGCGAAATGTTGAGGATAATGTTTACAGGATCAAACCCGCCATGGTTGACGTCTGGAAGCCAATATTGAAGAAATTATTCGTGAGATACCGGCCGATATGTTGAAGAGAGTATGCCAAAATTGGACCCAGCGTATGCTCCACTTCAGTTGTAGCCGCTGTCAGCATTTACATGAAATCATCTTTAAACATTAAATTATAAAGATCGCTCTATAAAAACAAATAAAGTTTGATGACCGGTGTGAAGCTAACTTTACCCAGAGAACAATATGGTCCATTGTGATGGACTCAACTAAAGAGCTCATAAATATTGTGTTTTTTTTCAATCAAATCAGAATACTCATAAAAAATCAACCACTATTTTAGAAGCGATCCTTAAAATAATTGAATATTTTATTAAACAAAAAGGTTTTTCATTTGAAAGTAATCATGTTCGCATGTGTCTTGTCATATCTTACTGATATTGCAATGTTAATAATAAATGTGTTTTTAGTCCTTGAAAGCTTTTAAAAATTATTAGGCGTTTGGAAAATCAATGGCATGCACATGTAATGGCATTGTATGGACATTGGAAGTCCGTCAAGTTTTTTTTGTCATTTCTTACACGTTTCTTACAGACCAGAAATAGTTTCGTAGAAAATGTGTAGAAAGTAATAAAAATCTTTAAAATTATTTGCACTTTAGAACTCAAATCATAAATAAATAAAGTAAAAATCCTCGAGATTTAAGCTAAAATCGAGAAATAATAGTTTGATATTATGGTGCGAGGTTATAAGATCTACCGTCGTATTCACTATATTTTAGCTGAATGAACCACTTTGTCCTAAAATTATAGCACATTTTAGAGGTTTTAGTAAATGGGTAATCTAGAAATAGTTGTAGTGGAGCCTCTTATGGAATGATGTCTCTTTAGTTTAATAATTTTTTTAACAACGTCAAACTCAATAGTATCTAGGATGATCTGGTAATCTGATTAGTGATAATTAGGCAGCCGTACTCGTATTAGACAAAAAAAATATTAGTGTTCGTCCGAATGTGTTTAAATTTATTAGAAGCTCCATAATTTTTCTATATTTCCCGTAACAGATTGGCATCTATTTCCTTTTTTGATGTCAAGAGTTATAACGATTAACGTTAGATCTAATTAAACACTGTTTTATTATAATTTATTTAGTAGTAATAATATTATTTATTGAATAATTCTACTTGTTCATCCAAAATTATAATGTTGCACGTCTGGCCAGTAAAAAGAATAAAAGTATAATGGTGGCTTTTAATTTTCAATGGTACCAACGTATTCTATAATACAATATTGACAACTTATAAATATCTTTATACATCTACTAGATGAAACCGATGCGCTTTGCTATCCCCTGTCCGAGTTTCCAAAAAATAGTTTTAGTGAACCTTCTCCATTTCCAAAAAAAATTTAAATTGGTTCACAAACAACAAAATTATTTGATAATAATTTTTTTTGGGGCACTTCGCTTCTATCCCCTCCATAATTTAAAAAAAAATTTATGGACCTCTTCTTCTCTCTTTTATATTATAAAATCTGTAAAAAAAATATGTTTAGGAAGTAACATAATTTTAAAAAAGTATAAATAGAAGTGGGCGCGGCTGAAAGAAAGTAGCCAATAATTAAATCCAGAGTCCTATTTAAATGTAGTGAAAATTTCAAGAATATCGGTTCAGAGATCTAATCTCCTATAAGGTACACACAAACACACATTCCGTTTATATATACTTAAAACCGCATCTGGAAGATTAATCAACTATCATTCAACACAACCAATAAATATGAAGATAAATACTGCGATGAATTTAATAAACAAAGTTCTCAACATTAGCGACAAACGGTTTAGATATGACAACATGAACAAAATAAGAAATATAATGACAAAGAACAGCTTTCCGATATACATCACAAATAATTTGATAAATAAATGTTTAAAGAAAAATCAGATCAAAAATAATACAACTGAAACTGTAGGAAAAATTTTTTACAGTGTACCATATACATACATACAACAATAACACACAGATCAAATAAAACACTAAGACATTTCTTTACGCGGGAAAGAACAAAAGTAGACAAACTGGAAACAGATAATGTGGTTTATGAAATAAGTTGTCAAGGGAATGAAAGGGAAAGGTGCAATAGAGTCTATGTGGGAACAACAAAAAGAAAACTTGGTACTAGAATTTCAGAGCACGAAGCAGACATAAATAAAGGAAAATAGACAACAGCTTTAGCTCAACACGCAAAAGAAACGAGACACAAAATAGATTTTAAAGGAGTTAAAATACTGGACAGGGAGAAAAAGGGCAACAAAAGATATACACTAGAGAGCCTACGCATACAACAACGTCTCACAAAATCTATAAACACCAAAGAAGACAAAGACAACACCAAACTGCAATACTCTATTGCACTTGCATAAAAAGCAAAGTTCTGTGATACTCGATTTTAAGTTTGACTGTGATATTTTACGTAGATTATATATATATTTAAATTATACATTTAATTGTGTCGTGCTGTCCAGTTTTATGATTTATAATTTAATCAGTTATGTAATAAATCGTAAGTCAAACACAAAAATTAATATTATGTATATGCAACAAAAAACTAACTATTGTAATTTGTTGTTAGAATTTATAAATAAATAAACAATTCTCCTGAAGACGTCGGAAAAAAGCCGATGAAACGTTGAGAACAAAGATGAAATAAATTGTTTTATTTGCATCTAAAGTAAAGGTAAAACCTGACCATAAATAGCCTAAAATAAAAAACACATAATATGTATACTTATGTTGATGCTATAGTACAATGTTGCTAACTAATTGCAGACAAAAAAAGGTAAACAAAAAATGGAAAATTGCTTAATCTCAGAGCCAATAACTCTGGCAGAAGCGAGAAATTATTGAATATTTGGAATAATTAATCATCAGAGATGGAATTTTGTACTAACCGAAATTGATTTAACTTGTAAGAAATGAATAAGTTGCACTTTTCGTATTCTAATTCGTTAAATAATACGGTTTAATAGTGAATATTTATTCCTAGTCACTAGTATCCACCGTCAAAAGCGGTAAAGTCGAACAAAGAACGCTGATGAGATGGTGTAGCGACCTCAAAATCAGTACTGATCCGTTCTGCTAGTCTGAAGAGAAAATTGTTTCAAATAAAAGTACTCTCTTAATAATAAAATAATGAATTTATCCAAAAAATAATTTCTCAAAAAGCGGCTTAAAAAAACACCACTACGGCAATGTTTTGCTCGACTTGACAGAGACTCTGTCATAGTATTACATGTTTTTTTTTTGTGATTTTGTTTTCCTTGTTACGGTTTCGCATACTTCAATTCCTTCTAAAAAGAGAAAAATTTTAAAGAAACACATAAAAATAATATTAGTTTTCCGGAAGCAGTAAAAAATTTGCTCGTTTATCAAGTGCGCCGTTTTAAAGAACTTCCGAGGATGCAAACTAAAATAGATTAATCTCTAATTTAATAAATGGTAAAGAGAAATTCAATGTAAAGCTCATGATAAAATTTTTTTGGTGGTTAAACATTTCATACAAGTAAAATCGAAATTTAACGATGTTACAATTGTTGGTTGCAATAAGGCAAAGATACATTTTCTTAGTGCATTTTTGATATTTTTAATGAAACGCAGTTTTATGTAAAAAAAAGGATGCATCACAAGTAGGACATCGCGACCAACATTCATGCCTTCTGGAAGCATGCTACAAGGCACGATGTATAGCAACAACCAACCTTCTATGTCGAACTTTTAATTCTATCTACTCTTTTGCAGATGAAAGCAGCATGTGCCATTCGTATTCATTCAGTAACAGACTGAGCCTGCCGGAGATCGCGGCCATGATATTTTTCATACATGAAAAATATGAATGATTCGCTAAATAATTATATTTTAACAATCTCTGAATGGGGACGTACGAATAGGGTCAAATTTAATGCTCGTAAGAGCCAGTGTTGTATGCTTACACACAGATATATGAACAATCATGCTGCTCCATCTGTAATAATGGGTGGTGTGGATATTGAGGAATCAGAGACTGTTGATGTTCTTGGCATGAAAATCAAAAGTGAAGTTCGTTAAGTGAAGTTCGTCAAGTCTCACAAGAATCATTCAAGTGCCTCTGTTTTCTAAGACAGTGTAAGAGATACTTCACTCCATCTGATCTCCTTAATATTTATACCACCTATATCCGACCGGAAGTCGAATACAGCTCTAATGTATGGGCCGGTGCTTCAAAGTCTAATTTGAAGATACTCGACCGTGTACAGCAGAAGACGAAGAAGCTCATTGGTGACAGTAGGGTAACCAACTCTATTAACTCACTGAAGCATAGACGCAATGTGGGATGTGATTCATGATGATTTTATCGTTACTACAATGAAATGTGCTAAAATAAAATCAGGGGACTTGTTCCCAAAACCCGCTTGTTTTTACGAACAACACGTTCTTCGTTAAGAGCGCATCCATTTGTAGTTGATATGCCAGTGGATCGCACTACGCATTACAGAGAAAATCAGTCCTTTTGCCGAACAGTTCGCGTGTGGAATAAACTTCCTCCAGAGGTCTTTACTTTCAATGTGGGAAGGTCAAATCGCACGTCCACAAAAAATACTCCCTTTATCCTCCTTCCCATAACCAATTTTCCTGGTTCCGGCACAATGCGTTGCATATGTACGTTTCATCCCCTGAGTGCTGGTCCAAGTTAAAAAAACTCTGCCTTGCAAATTCGTTTTGAGCGAAGCAGTAGATTTCCCTGGTAGCTAAAGTCGTACTTCCCTTATGGAAAAGGAGAATTTTAAATGTTTATCGTTTAAATAATATAGACAAGCATGGGTCAATTAAGCAATCGTATTGTGCCCTCGATTTTTCGATAGTTTTGGCAAGAGAAAAAATGCCATCTACGACTTATCAAAAAACTCATTTTCCAAGCGCCCAAATTTAAATTTTTTTACTATTCTCAACTTATATCACTAGGGTTTTTTCAGTTGGTAACAAAAAATTCGGCTGGCTTAATTTTTTTTATATATTACCTTTTCAAGGTGAAATTAATTTTTCAGCCACCCGAATGTATATATTGTACGGCAAGGTGCAGAAAGAGGTTTACATCTCATTTTTACCACAAATATATTTGTAGAAAAGAGAATGGACACTGTAAAGTGTACTCTAATATGATTTATTGCTTCCAAACACAACTATCAGAAAAAAATGAAAATAAAATCATAAGTAAACAAAAATTGCAATACTTTTAGTCTACAAGAAGTATGGCCAACAATGTCTGTTGGTAAATTTTTTTTATTATAGACATGTTTCCAGAATTACCGCAGTAAGCTGCAGCAGTTGTAAACATATTTTTTGTTTTTGATATGGGAGAGCGAGAAAAAAATTGCAAAGAGTAAGGTGACAAATAGTTGTTGCCCCCAACAAATTTATAAAAGAAAGAAAAGTAAAACAGTATTTATGAGCATCCCAGGATCAGACTTTTCTTAATTGTTTTGAGGCAAATATTTCAACTTGATGCTTTTTGATTCATTTTGCTTAAACAACTCAATCTTAATGAAATGTTTTATTTTATTCCGGTTCAAGTTCATACTTTTTATTTATGAAAATAATTTTAATTATTTGATAAATTTTTTTAAGATTTCAAAGGCATGAAAATTTAAATTGCATCGCAACATTAAAAACTTCGGATTTGTGGAATTTTGGGAAAGGCGCAGTAAACATTTTAGACCTAATTAATTTCTAGTTGTTCATTTTGAATGTTTTATTTATTTTCTTATTTTATGTATGTCCGTAAGTGTTTACAGTCGTGTTCGCAATAACATTATTTTGATTTTAAATGTTTTTTAAAGAAAATTTGTCTTCAAATTCATTTTAAATACATATTATTTTTTTATGAACATAATACAGTTCATCGATGGGTTGATAAGAATAAGAAATTTGGTTCAAACAAACTTTACCAAACAAAAATAATTGCGCATGGTCTCGTTTTTAAAATGATAAACTTAAATTTCCCAATAGCATTGACAAAAAGTTGTCTTACCTCTCGTTCTTTTAAAGTTGACATTGGCTCCCATCATTGTAAATGTTATTCTAGAACGACAGGTTGTCCACAAGGTTTATGTTTATCCTATGTCCTTTATAAAATATATACATCGGATTTTCCTCAACTGGACTACTGCTCTTTGTCAATATTCACTGATAACACAGCAATCCTAAGCTTTGAAATTTTAGCTGTTGATAAAATAGCTAATCTATATAGAGCATTATCTGATATTCTATCTTATTTCAATAGATGGAAAATTATATTAAACTGTGAGAAAACACAAGCAATACATTTTGCAAGGAAACGAAAAGAATGTTATAACACCTCAGACCAATATTATTATAAATAATAATTCTGTACAGTGGGAATAAAAAGTAAAATATCTTGGTATATTGCTCGATCCCAAAATGAAGTTTAAAGATCATATACCTTATGTAATCAATAAAGTTAACATATTGACCCGTACTTTACCATTTTATAAATTTGGAAATCTATCCTTAATATCAATAATAAAAATTTCGTTCTTAAGTCCATTTCCAACGCTTTAGTTTGTGTGCAATCCTCGTTTGATATACATGCGCACTTATATACAAACTCCTCTGGTTTTTTTCCACCTCACGCCTCCAT
Organism: Gymnocheta viridis; assembly: GCA_956483585.1. Classification (NCBI taxonomy): domain Eukaryota; kingdom Metazoa; phylum Arthropoda; class Insecta; order Diptera; family Tachinidae; genus Gymnocheta; species Gymnocheta viridis. Next base: position 24,086,256 of record OY101440.1, on the reverse strand, counting down.
AATATTACGGGCTTGGAATTATTTCCAAATAAGATCAAGTGGCTTACACAAAATTTTAATACCAGATGTATGAATTTTGAATTCGTCCATATTAATGAGCTACTCTCATCTTAGGTTTTATCTAGTATGTAGTCAAGTAGTTTAAATGGTTTTAAAAAAAACTAAAAAGGCTTTTTGCCCAATTTTATCCTCTAAAATAATTTTGTATATATATATATAGAAATTTTTGTAAATATATACATATGTATCTATTATTAAGCTGAAAAAGAAAATTCGTGAACACTAAAATATGTAATTTAATTTAAATGAAACTCTAAATTTTATGGATAAATAAATGAATTAAATTGAAGTTGAATTGTATGAATAAGAGTCTTAAAGCTGTTGACTGAAGTAGTTAGCTCGTTGACTACAAAGCAAATAATGTCTAAGAACGTGGATTCGAGCACAGCTTCAGGAAATTCATAACATCCAGCATTTTTCAGATGTGCATTAGTATGACATTGTATTTGTTGTTGTTGGACTGTTTAAGTGACGAAGGCATAGAAACGCTCACTAAAGAGTACCTATAAAAATTGATACTGGTGTATGCTAGCGGACATCACAGCACCCTCCTTGTAGCAAAATCGCCTGCGATATAAAATAATTTATAAAACATGGCTACAACAGCTTCAAGTACATTTAATGCGCCTACTTGACATCAGAGTCGCTGCAACACTGATCTACGAGTAGAAACTAAAATAACGCACAATATCAGAGTTGTAAAAAAATTAAGCTTTCTCACTTTTCATCATCTGTCCTCTCTCACTATCCCCTTCCCAAACAAGATAACACATCTACTGGTTGGTAGGCATACTAATTACCTGAGTGTTACTTCTCTTTAAAAAAAATAAATAAATCATAACTGAAATATGATCGAAATGCGTCGCTGCCGGCTCTATGAGATACATTCACTTTCCTTGCCAATTACCAGCTATCTCTCTAGAATTGTTATATTTAACAATTGAAAAAATAAAAAATTTTATGTGCTGTGAAAAAGGTTTTAAATAAAAGAAAAAAATTATTGAAATAATTTGATTGGGAAAAAAACTAAAATTACGGTTGCTTATGTTACTCTAGGAATTAGCGCAGTTGATTAACTTTACTAAACGTATAATGAACTATTTCTTAATTTACTTTAATTAAAAGTTTTATTCATTAAAAGCTCGTTTTAAATTTGTTTTAAACGAATTAAAATTATATAAACTATTGTTACATATATTTATGGACGACTGCAGAGTGGGTATTGGATCTGAAGTATTTTCTGGAAACTTCAGTGATTCGGTCTGAAATAGTTTTATCTGATGACAGCATGGAACTCCAGAATAAGATTTATTCTACTTGCGATAATAGAAGCAATATATTAGACAAAAATTGATAGTTATATGGATAATTGATATTTATATGGGCAGATTTGTAATTTTTATGACGATAGAATCGAATGTTGGGAACTCTTCATATTTCTGAATTAAGGGAAGTAAGGGCTTTCACAAGAATAAAACGCCTGAGAAATGCAAAAGAAACAACCTTGCTTTGAACACAACTGGATTATGTAAAGCGACTTGTAATTTTCTAGGTAAAGGCTTTCAATGCATTAAGTAATATTCAATCATAATCATTTGCAGGAGATCTTAAATTTGTTGGCTCTTAATTAAAACATAAAAAATATTTAAGGTTTTAACCTTCATTATTAATCCGGTTACTGTTATACGTGTATCGGAGCGTTGCGTTATTTTTTGCGACGGCTGCTGCTGCAAAAGTTTTGGCAGAAATTTATTTTTACTCAAGATTACATATTTCTGTAAGATCGGAGGTTTACATATCATTCATATTTGTTTGTTGGACCTATTAGGATGCAATGCAAAATTTGCGGAAAAACCAAATTAAAAAAATGTTCCAGAAAACGAAATTAATTTTGTCTGAAGACATTTTTCTTTTGATATTTTACAGAATTTTCGAATTCTTGCATCGAAAACTGATGACAAAATGTGATTTTTCCTGTAAACTATAAGTTCAACGCAGCATAAAAAATTTATTTAAATAGAAGTAGTCTCTTTGATGATTAAACAATTTTGCCCAGTCTTCCTGCAGCCTGAATTAATGATTTTCTTCTCTAGGAATAGATAACATCTGTGTTTGGTGTTGCACTTTATCGCCAAATCTACCACACGCCTTCAAGGCAAATAATCATTTGGGGCAGTAGTTAATTATTTTGGGGAGATATTTTATAAAGAGTTTTAAAGTTAAATTGCGTAATGCAAAATGGGCCCTGATTTGAACCGGATTTGAGCCCTTGTTCGTTAAATCAGTATTTGGTATTCTCTAAAAGCCTACAGATTTTGTGACTTTGCCATTCTTTGTAAATTTGTCTTAAAAAATCAGTCTAAAAATAATAAATACGCACTTTTTCACTTCATCGAATTCTATTAAAATTGTTAAGTGTTAGGGAAAATTTTTCAAAATTAGATCTTTCTTGTTATCAGATTTGTATGTTTACTGGGCTTATTGCCAAACGAAATTTTTTTAAATCATGTTTAAAATTTTCATAACTACAAAGGAACATAAATTGTTCACGCATACAGGCACATAATTGTATCTGTTAACGACAGTGTACATTTAAAACTATTTTCTGTATCAAGGCACTCGTCCGTCCGTCCGTCTGTGCCTGTTGTGTACTTGCAGTTTTTTTTTTTTTGTCAACTTATTTCTTTTTTAATTTCGAGTGCATTCTTTACATTGTTTGACATACAATTGCATGCGTATGTGTGCAGTGTGTATTTAAGTTTTATGTTTGTTTGTAAATTAGGGAGCAGTTGTTGTGCTAGTTGGTATAAGACTTACGTTGCATAAATATAAACTAATAGGAAAATGTAAGGGAGTAATCCTTTGATATCTAAGTTTGCAATTATAAAATTCTAATAAGCTAATAGCTTCGGAAAATGAAGTTATCTGGCTTATTCTTTTAGCTATTTTTAAATTATTATAGACTATTTCTAGTATAATTTATGATTTTTCCTTACATGTGAAAAATGGTCTATTTAATCCTTACCCAAAGATTGAATAAAACCATTATACAGTGCAGAATCGGTTAACGCAACCCATAGAAATTTTGGATTGTTGCGGAAACTGAGTTTGCTGCGAATACCAACTAAAAAAGCATATTTTAAACCAAATAAAAAGTTTATTAAGGCAACAAATATAAATTTTCAAAATAAATGCAATAATTTAATTGAAATAAAGAATAAAAACAAATATATATTTAAATTAAATAAATGTAAATGTGTACTGATAGTTGTTATCAGGTTGAAGATTCTTCTTTTTAAAGGAAAAAGTGTGAAACTTTCGTCTGTTATCTTACTAGAACAACCACTCACAAACAAAGGATTTTTCAACTACGTTGGCTTCAAAAACAAAAGCACCACGAAATAATTCTTAGTCAATCCTAGAACAGCGGTAAATCAAAATTATTTTTGTACGTTATCATAAGATTTCATGCACAAAGGTTTATAGTTTTGAATTTATTAATAAAAAACTAAACTAAAAAGCTAAACGAAATAGAGATCTCAATTTTGTTTGCAAAGTTACGTTAATTAAGATCTTGGTTTTTAACAGAGCATCTATCCAATGTTAAGAATTTGGGTATTGCGAATATCGAACTGTTAATTCCGATAGTCATAAATATTGAATCCTAATGCACTTATTGAAAAAAATTCGTTTTATGCAAATTAAGCTTAAATTAAATCCTTTTTTAAAATATTTACACTAAAGCTTAAAATGAAACGCCTAAGAATTAAAATTTTTAACATGTGAATTTTATACAAAGTGGCTAAATAATCCGAACAGAATTCCTTTAAAATACACAAATGTCACATGTATCTCAATGCCACCCTAATGTAAATTTAAGTAAATTCACAAATACATACATACAAGAGTATGAATGCTTGTAAATACATTATATATGTTTGTATATATTATGATTATTTCAATCCAGCTTTTCACATACACAAAATTCTTTTGTTGTCCAGATGTATTATTAAACCATTTGCAAACTGAGCAAATTAAAAATACAACAGCAAATTTTGAAGTATGAAACCAAGAAAAATTGCGAAATAGCTTGAATAGTAAAACAGTAAATGACAGAGCAATAAAAGACAATATTCTTTAAAAACTACATAAAATTTCCTAACATATTTGAAATTATTTTATACCTTCAGTGAAAAAGAATAATTTCACTACTTCCAAAGTGTATTTTATACTTTTTGAGAAGTTGTTATTAAGTACATTTCAATAATTAATTAAAAAGATTTTCACTTAGCTGTTTTACTTTTAGAAAATTCTAATAAATTTCTAGTTTCTACGAGGAGCAAATTATTGTCTTTCTTAAAAAAAACTATTGAATTAAATTTAGTATAAAAAGATAACCAATAATAGAGTCAAATTCACTTCCAAAATTCACTTCGTCATCTATTCACAAATAGCTACGTTTTCTAATAACATAGAAGATGTACAAAATGTTCAGATTAAAAATAACTTTAAAAATATGGTTCCAACGTCTTCAACTCGCATCTAGTAGATAGGCTTCAAAAAATGGAATTTACTAAAGTGATAAACCGATGTAAATGTCATTAAAAATTATTTTATTTAGCATTTCTTTCGAATCAAAAGTTTAGAATCTTAACGAGTTCTTTGTATGATCATTTTTGCACAAGAAACACGACGTCAAAATCTGTCAAAGAAATATAATTTATATTTTCCGCAATATGAAAAATTCCAAAAAATAATAATTTGATCATGATAAGATAATTTTGTGCCAAATAATAAATGTAGTTAAATGTCAATATTGAAAAAGACAATAAAAGGTTTCCAATGGAATACCCAGTATATGTATTAACATTAACTAAGCTCTGCAATAAACAACAATTTTACAAATTTATCGCTCTTGGCTTAACATTTATTGTTGGCTAAACATCTTATAAATTAATCTTCTATTAAAGCTTTTACATTAAAAAGATAAAATCGCTAATTGTTAATTTCTTCACAACTGCAGCATAAAATTTAAAAATTATTATTTGTTATCACAGTGCAATAGTATTTTCCGGCTTGATTAATTTGACACACGTGAATAATTAGAAGCCAAATGAAATAAAACTGCTCTTTATATGACTTAAAATTTGATTTTGAAACATTATTTACAATATTTTTAATTATTATTATATATTATTATAACCAGGATTGCTTAAAAATAAATCGTAATGATCTAAAGAATTTAAAAAAAAAATTATTTGGTGCGCTTTAGCATAATGTCCTCTGAAAAATTAATAAAAACAAATCCTTGAAAGCAGATATTTTACAGCAAAGCTATATGAATACTGTAAACTTAAATGAATTCTACAATATTTTCAAATGTTTGAACTTAATCAGATGATCCATACTGCAGAATTAGCGTCTGTATAATTTTTTTTAAATCTAAAATCCCTATAGAAATTTTCTGTAAGTTTAGAAATAAAGTGCCTCTAATGGGTTTTCTTGATGAATTTCAGCACAGAAAAACAGACACATTTTTCAAAATAATCAAATCATTTTTTTTCAATATGCTCGTATTATTAAATATATTTATGGATTTATGTATTGAGTTGAAAAGAATTGCATAGCTTTTCTTTTGTTTTTAAACGTGAAAAGAGAAACGATGACAAAATTAAAAATCAGGAACACAGTTGTACTACATTTGATCTCTAATTTATTATTATATAGACATGTAATAAATTAGTAAATTTCAACAAATGTTAATCCTTTTAACTTCTGACAATATGTTGGCAGGACACAGAGTTGTGGGTAGATGTAATACGTACATACACATTGGTCTAAATTTAAGCAGTTTGTTTGGACAATATAACACACGTAAACATTTTAACAAATATTGTCGACTTTAGGTTTAATTTAATATTTCTCTTGTGGGGTAAAATGTATTTACTACAAATATCGAACAGCAAAATAATATTATTTAGAAATCAATTTTATTTTAGAAATACAATTTTCCAATTGAATCTAGTTCAAGAGCTTTTTGAGAAAAGTCATTTGATCACAGATTGTGTTTAACTTTATGTAATAGTGCATTTTGTCTTTTATTTATTTCAGAACAAAATGTTTTAACAAAATAATGTGTAGTTTAAAATTGAATGGTTAAATAGAATTTATATCAGACTATGCAACGAAATTGAAAAAAGAGTTCCCAATAAATACTATAAATTTCTAACATATTATAATAAAGTTTTTTGAGATTTTTGGGGCAAACTGGGAGCTGTTGTTTTGCTCATGTACAAAACGATTACAACGATTAGAAAGATTTATGTCTTTGTATGAAAAGTTTGCAAAATTTTTTGTTTATTTTTGCAAAGTTGTTTTATTGGTAACTATGCAGATGCCAAAAAAATTAATCACACCAAATTTAAAGGCTCTTCTTTGGTTAAACGATAATAAATATTTACTTTTGATGGAAACTGCCATGCTCAATTTTTGAAACTCAACCTTTTCTGGCTACCTACGCAGATTTGCAATGAAATTATTCACTCGAAATTTCGAATTAGGACAGCTCTTAAATATGTGATTAATGCGCACAGCCAAGGTCAAGCGTTAAAGCCGCCGTACATATGCCAATAGGATGTAACAGTCCGCCCATGACAACCCCGATTTTCATGAAAAAATCATAATGAATGAAGCGGTACAGTTGAATCTTAATGGATATGTGAATAAAAAAATTGTCGGTTCTGGGCAATGGAAAACCCTCAAATTATTCATCAGCCACCTTTGCATCCATTAAAACTGACAGTCTTGTGTGCAATTTGGTGAGGCAGAATCATTGGATCTTACTTCTTTGAAAATGAAAACGGCGTAACGGTAACTGTGAATAGGGAGCGTTATCGTGATATGATTGTTGTGGCAACTGCATGCTTTGGGCTTGTTAACATGTGGTATCAACAAGACGGTGCCACACCGCATACAGCCATACACTGCGAGATCTCTTTCCACAACAAGTTATTTGAAGAAATGGTGATGTTGATTGGCCTCGACGGTCGCATGATTTGACTGCTTCTTACTTTTTTTTGTGGGGATATCTGAAAAGCAAGCTTTTCAACCAGAAACGCTTGAGCACCTCAAACAAAATATTTGTGATGAAATTAATGAAATGCAGCGTGAAATTTGTGAGAATGTAATGAAAAATATGCTCAAAAGGGCTCGCATTTGTGAGGCTTACAGAAGTGGTCATTTATCTGATATTGTATTCCATTCATAATTGCAGACATTAAATAAAACATTTATATATAAGATCCATTTTCTTTCATTTAAACAAAAACTATTAACATACAAAGTAGTATACCGTTCCGGCGGACACCCTGTATTTTATTAATAATGCTATGAAACACAAAATTTTTATTTCTTTTTCTTCATACATTCTTTTTTTTAATTTTTTTACATAAAAACAAAGAAATAATTGACAAGTTATCTTAAAATATATTTTTTTTAATAAAAAATCACATTTTTAAAGAACTGAATAACTCTTTAGAAATAATATTATGAAAAAATAAAAATAAACAAAAAAATTCATATATCTACGAATGTATAAGGAAAATCAAAATGGTTTATTGTAACTTTCTGATAGTAAGCACGGCAGTTTGCTCCGCGATCATATTCTTAGTACGTCTGCGTTTTAATTATTTTAACAGCGTATTCAGCTATGGAACGCATCTATCCTACTTTGGAGATCTATTTTTGCAGCTCCTTGTATCGAGCTATACATTCATATCATTCATTTATTGTTAGATTGGTTTTTTGATTGTCAAAATTGTCATCCTAAGGAGTAGCAAAGTATTGGTAATAAATTTGGAAGTTTTTTTTTTATATAAAAGTGACCTCTAGCTCGTTAATTAATTAGAAAATCGAAAAAAAATTTATTAATAACAAAAACAATTAATTATGTTACCACATAATAAGTTTTTTAAAGTATGTTTAATCAAGTTATGAAAGTTATCAAAAGTATATGGCAGCTCCAAAAAATATTTTTATTCTAGTAAAAAAGTAGTGTAGAAACAAGAATAGATTATTTTTGGTTACCGTGTTGTTTCAAAACCGAGTAAAAAAAGATCGTGTAAAAACAGGATTGGGTGTACATTCTCTTACGCATTTGTGTAATTACTCATATTGATTTAATATTTAAATCGTTTTTGTTTTGGTTTTTTTATACATTTATTCTTGTGAATCTGAAATTTACCAAAGCTCGATTTAACAATCTGCATTTATGCAGAGACTTTTAACGACTTGATATAAAGAACAACAAACTAATGCCGTCTGCATTATTTTATTGTAGTTGTACAATTACTTACTACTAAATAGACAAGTTTATACACTGTGGAAGAGTGTGCTCGTATCACACAGGAGATAGAATATTCAACCACAGCCAAAGCAATAAGTCTTTTTTCCTTTATTATGTGTCTTCGCGAAAACAAATTTTAGGATCGCAATAAAATAGTTTAACAATGCATATTAAAAACATAACAATAACATGAAATGCAAGATTTCAATATAAGAAGGAAATATTTACTTTTTATTAAATTTTGCGTATTCATTAACTTATAATTATTGAAATTTGTAAGTCGTTAATTGCAAACGAATGTTGTAAGTATTTGCTTACAGCGCCATGTTAAAATAATGACTAATGAGTTTTAGAGTTAAGAGCATATAAATCATATTTTTATTAGCATTTTAAATAATTATGATTCAACTAAACACTCTCAATGTAATGCTACGTAAAATGATTAATTTCTTCATGCAACTCTCTGTAAGACTAACTTAAAGAGAACTACTTTGCCACATTTAGTAAATTATTTAGGAAGTGTGTTTGCAGATAACGTACTCAGTTTTCCATAAATTCTTATTTTTATTTCGTTATATAAAACATTAATTATGTTACAAAACAATACTAAATTTACTTCTACTGTTATTATTAATTTTTTCTTCTTGCAGTTTTTAGATCTCTCCAGAAATCAGTTGCATGGCATTAATGCTGACATCGTTTTACGTATACAGGCAATACGCAATGTGAGACTTGATAATAATCCTCTTATATGTGATGAGTGTCACATGGGAAAGTTAATTGATGTTGTACGACAGGTAAGTTATTTAAAGAACTCATTTTGTTTCGAAATATCAACGTCAAATGTAAATTTATGGCTTAACAAGAGAGACAAAATTTTAGCTAATTGAGAAAAAAAAACAAAACAAATTGTTATGGTCTTGTAACAAATTAAGATATCTACTGAATTTCGACATTTTGGTTTGTAAAGATGAGAATATAAATTTTTTTTATATTTCCTAAGGGCACTGCTACACATTCAATATATATTGTGATATTTGGATGCGATATTAAGTGATTCATCAGCACTTGCGTCAATACTGCATGCTAGACGTTCAATAAATATCGCGATGCTGGATCGCAGTCAATATTTATTGAACGTGTAGCAGTGCCCTAAGAAAATATACATTTTCTGATTTCTGATTTTATTTGAAAATAAATAAAAAATTGCTCCATCGCTGAGTATGTGGACCATTGACAAAATATTTAACAAGTAACATTTTTAAATATTTATGTATATGCGAGCTCTTATGTGCCGTGAAAGTTGAATTCTTACATCGGCAGTTTATGTTTTGAATGGGTGCTATTTGAGAGAAGGTTCTATAAAATGTTTGTGTCATTATAAACTGGTAGTTTGTGCGTCAGTGTAGGCATACTCGGTTTACATTTTATAAATACGATAACGATTTAAATTCTGCATGTGATGACTTAGAGGACAAACGACTGAATCAATTGAGCAGAATGCTAAAAAATTGTATTCTTTAAGTTTCCGTAAATAATTTTATTGGAATACTACTTTGCAGATTGCGCTGTACTCCAGTAATATCGAGCTTGCATTTTTAGAATAAAATTTTCATAAAATGTATCAATGATATATCTAACAAAATACAAGATCCTGAACTTATGTTTTTAAAGTGGTTAAGCTCAGCATTATTTCCAATAATGCTTGTCATTGCCTAATCAAGAAATTTAAAGTGATGGTATTTATCAAAAGTGTTGCTAATGTTAATTGTGGCAATTGCAATGTACATATGAATAGCACGCTTATCATATATACGTTTTATTCACATGATCTAATTTTGTCTTAAATATTAAAAGTAAGGCTTAACCCCATTGTCACATACAAGTACAAATTTGAAAAAGTCAATACTCACTCTCTCTCCCGATCTCTCTCTTATGAACACACTCATTTTTGGTTTACTTGCAGCTCAAGTTGCAAGACATTTACAACACAGTAGTTTTTCGACACTTGCAGCAAGGTAATGTCAGAACAATAAGGATTGTTGTCAGTTATAAAGTTCTGTACAAAATTGACTGGATTGTGTAAAAAAATAATTGATTATTGTATGAATATTTAGAATAAACTGTAATGTTTTCCTCATATTACTGAAGTCAACTAACAACAATCTCATTAAATAAAAGAATAACAGTAGTTATTACCTACATTTCTTCTTTGAAATATGCTCTTGTTGAGTTCTTGGCACCTCAGATTTATATAAATGGCAAAGGAACTTATACTTTACTGTGACTTTCAAGATATTCGACTATTTTGCCGGCATTTTCGATACGAATACGTTCACTGTACTTCCAAGTAATTAATTGCATAAGGAAACTAAGTGTACACTAAAAATTTTAGGTATTTCGTTACAGTTTTGCAAAACTGGAATAGCATTTTTAATAATAATCCTAATTTTGTTAATACAACTTCTAAAGAGGCCAAACACCGGGTGGTCCGACTGCAGGTGCATAAAATGAAATGAACTTGATTTCTTTTGGTATGTTATGGCTTTATGAGAAACAACAAATACTCCCATTATTTATGGAATAATATTTCATTTTGGCTTCGCATTAAATAATTGGGCAAGTCTCATTTTTTAAGACGTTGTTGGGGGTTTCTGGTTCCGCCTAATTGATATCACCAAAATGGTTGATAATAAGATTTCTCAGTTATTGTTAATTTAACTTTCATGTCCGATTATAAATTTGTGATGTTTTCTAATGCTCTTTCAGCGTAAATCGACTCTATTTGGGTAAGAGTTTTTACTCAACTTGCACAAAAGAACAACGTTCATGATTAGTTGGTGTGGAAAAGAAATTTTGTGAGAATAAAGAAATGTGACTGCAAAGGTTGATGGTTTTATTGATACTCATTTAATGTATCTACAATGAGCTATATTCTTTTTAGTAAAATTTTATAGGTTTTTATAAAAGATAACATATTAGCACTGGGCGACAAAAGTTTCGTACGTTAATAGTCCACAATTTAAACTCAATAGATTGCTAAACAATAAATACATCGTGAATAATAAAACCGACACTAGTAATTAGTGTCTACTAAATGTAAGCAACCCTGCACTGGGTATATTAGCACCCGATAGATTGATGTAGTCTTACTTCGTGAAAATGCCGCTGTTTTCGTTCTTATACCTACCATTCTAAAACTGTCGTCTATCTCGTGAATAGTAATAGATAGATAGTTGACACTTTCATGAGTTTATGATCTACTATGACGTCTATAACATAAAAATCTAAGATTTTAAGAAACCTATTTCAGGCTGTATAGACAAAAAGTTTTATTTTTGTGAGGCAAAATAGAACGACGCTTGATATTTTCACAAAGTATGTCCTACTATGACTGCTCTAAAATAAACAATGTTAATAATTAAAGGGTTTCCGAAACTAAGTACGGAGCCCTCGCACTTGCCTGATATTTTTGTACGCCTATAAAACTTGGCGGAAGAACAAATGATCATGATTTGAATAAATTACATTAAATAATATACACACATAACAGTAATTTAATAGATCCTTATGCCAAATTATTAAATGTAATTCTATTTATAATAATCTTTATATATATATATATATATATATATATATATAAATCTACTGTACGCGTGTATGTCACTGAACTCTTCTTAAACGGCTGATTCTTGTATACGTTTGGGTGGCGCCCTGGATATCATTTAGATTCACAAATGATCCCGGCAGATGGTGCTGCAAGCGCTACATAGGTTATGTATATGTATATGTATATATATATATATTGTATAATATATTTATAATGTCTAATGGAACGAAGGGCCACAACAATTCTAGTTTATTATAAATTTATAATATAATTAACTCAACACAATACAAATGAAAACTACAAATTGGCGGATATGTCGAATAATAAATACGGTAAACATTTATAATGAATTATAATAATATCATCCTTATTATTGACATAAACAATAATATTGATTACATGTAAAACAATACATAAGTTAATCATATTATGATTTACTACAATCGTATTAAAATGGCCTAAAACACACCTAAATCGAAGGAGAAATTTAACGTATTACACTCGAATATTTTTAAAACTTAACAAAGTGGTAAAAATCATCATCTGAAAGAAATGAAAAATTCATTTTAAATTGGATTTACCAAACTTACAAAAATTAAGTTCACCGATGTTATAAAAGATATTAGTGTGTTTTCCATGCTTAACGCATTTATGCCATTTTTTAAATTTTGTTATCATAAAGGATATATAATAAATTAGTAAATGTATGTTCCTGCATATTCTTTGGAAATTTTATTTACAAGTTCTGTGTTTCGGTAGATTTAGCCAGTAATAAATGAAACTTAGTTGTCCCACCTTTGTCCATAATTCAATTCAAAATTTGTTTTGTTTTCTTCTTGGTAATCTAAAACAAAATGTAAATGTTTTTTTACTTAGAGTTCCCTCACGTTTCCTTCAAAATTTGTTCACAGCAAAAGCGAAGCGAATTTTGTGAAAATTATTTAAAAGAAAAAATATATTTTATAATATTAAAATATTCTAACGATGTTTACTATGTTGCTTTTGTACATGATTGTTATTCGTATCTGTTTATAGTTTTGAAAATTTTTTTTTATCCTTGTTTTACAGCGAGTTTTTGATGATTTACAATTTGTAATTTTTCTATTTCCTTTTATATTTTTCATATTTTTTTATGGTTGTATTATGCAGCTGCAATGGAAATGGGAAACATATCCAATTTGTTTTCTACCCAAGACTCTAAGGGGTGCTGAAATAACCGATTTGGATACAAATGGCTTAGATCGTTGTTTGGATTACATAACGGATGAGGAACAAAATGCAGCCAGTACATCGCATGCAAATTTTCTTGACAGGGGTAAGAAAAATATACAAATATATTTTGAACATAAGCAGGGAAAAATAATGCACAGAGAAGATGTAAATTATAAATTTAGTTACATCTGTATTTGAAATATGGTTTTCTTTAGTTTTTAGTTTTTAATCTGCAGTTCAGTCGCAGATTTCAATTTTGGATCAGGCTTTAGAGCATTTGGAGCCGTAACCAAGTAGGAAATATTCACTTTCAAATTATATATTACAGTACAACATTTTTGAGCTCATTGATTTGGGGCTAAATTCTGAGAATTGCACGATAAAGAAGTCCCAAAAATAAGAACTTCGACATCATTCGTTTTGTCAAGTTAAACTCGAAGGAGTTAAGGACTGATAAAATTAAATTGTAACGTCAGTATTGCCAAACTTTTCGAGAACCAAATAATGTGTTTCAAACTTAATTTAACCCTAACTTGGGCACCAAACTTTTTCTTCGAATTAGGTCACTATTTACATTTGTAAATATATGTGCTTTTGTTTATTTTCTAAGCAAAGTTTTACCACGAGCAGCTCCGAAATGGCAGAATTTATCCCAGATAAAGATGACCGTGGACACTCCAAAGTGAAAGGAGCTTGTTACATCTGCTATCAAGAGGAATGCAAGAGGAAACGATCAACGCGAAAAATGTGTAGTCAATGCAAAAAACCAATTTGCATTGAACATAGCAAAGTGCAAACAAAGTGCACACAATGTGAAAAATATTAGCATTTTATGCTTCTACCACTTTTTTATGTTTTTCATACTGTAATGCAATAATTTTATGAATTTAATAAACTGAAGTACATTAAAAAATTAATATAAAAAAATTTATTTTCAAATGTAAATAGTGACCGATTATGAAGAAAAAATGAAAAATCTCGGAAAAACTACGGTAAACTATTTTTTTTCTTTTTTTTTTCATTCACGCAAAAAGCACTAAAAATTAGTCACTGAGTCCAAACCACATCTGTATACACCCTTACATATAGAATTTACAGCTATTTTAAAAATTGAATATTTACAAATGTAAATAGTGACCAAGTTAGGGTTAAGCACTTATCAAAAGTGTTCAGTCATTATAAGTTCTTAGGCCAAACTATCTGCACAAGTGCGGACAGCTGGCAAATCAGCTGTTATAGAAAACCACGTTTTTTTTCATTTTATTTAAATTCTTCCTGCTTTCAAAAAAAGACACCCGATTTGAACACAAAAATATATGTTTGTAAGAAATGAATAAGTCAAATAATAATAAATTAGCAGTTTTAATAAGTTAATAAAATCTTTTAAATTTTAAATCTTTTATGACTGCACTTCTTAAATATTTATTGTCTATTTTCATTTATTTCTCTTTAAAGGTGGCCTTAACACACTTGCAATTTTGGGTGGCATTATTTTCGTTTTAATTGCCATTATCGTTATCTCCATTGCTATTTGCTATTCGAAACATCGTGCGCGCTACTATACACGAGAGGATCATCTTAATGGCAGTAAGTAGAAAAGGCAACGAAAAACAAAACAAAAATATTTTTTAAATAAACTTTTTAATTTAACTATTGTTTATTACAAAAGAAAATTCAACTGCTGCACTTATTTCATTTTTGCTTTTAAACTAATTTTATTATTTTAATTTTAGCTAAAGTTTTGATATTATAAAAAACAATTTTGTCTGGTGTTTTGTTTGCTCAATCTTTTGCCAATTGCGGTAAAAATTAGTTTGGCAATAATACAAATAACGTTTTACTTGGATTCTGTTGTTTGTTTTTTGCTGATTTGGTTACTGTTACCATCTACTTTGACCCACTTTTAATTCGAAAAAAATATTGCTTAAATGGAAGCATATTGTGAAATGGCAAGAAAAAGAAAATGCACAAAGTTTTTGAGTGGAACAACAAAGAAAACTTCTCATCTATATATTTTTTTTATATAATACTCTTTCAATAAGTGGGAGTCGTGTGAGAAGTTTGCGTAAATATTAGTTTAAAGTATCATTAGCAAAATTATTGATAACAAAAAATGTAGAAGAAATAAGTTTTAAATTTCCCGTAAGATTGATGCTTACGATGCGCCGCTCATTGTATATTTTATCACTTCGCTGGGTTATGAAGAATAATTGTAAAATGCTAAATCAATCTTTAAAAAAGCCTTTAACAAGCGAAATCGTTTAAAGAAATTAATTTTAAATTCAAGATTGCATAAGATCCCATTCGTCTAAAATGAAATGAAAAGACATTAAATCACAGTAAAAATTTTACCTTCGTTTCAGAATATTTATATTTCATTTGCTTAAAAACAGATTTTAGAAGGTAGGATTTTTGTATAAAACGTACTCACTATAAAGCACTAAAACTTATATTTTTTGTTGTTTTTTTTCCACTAATACATGCTTATTTGTAAGCCAAATCAAAACTTATTTTATCCTTTAAGGTATGTTGAGCCAAGCAAATTCGTTTGCTTGTAATGACTTTCAATGGTTTCTCATTGCTGATTTGTTAATATTTTTTTGTGCAAAAATGGAATCCACGTAATATGTAAATGTAAATCGGTGAACTCCACAATTTTTACAATGTTGCCTGATGTATATTTTAAGGGTCAAAAACGTGTGATTAGCTGTAATTTAAACAAAAATTAGTATAAGATTGTAAAAATGGACGAGTGTTTTGGACGAAAACAGACATATATTTAAGTAATTATTTTTGGCTAAAATAAACGCCCTAAAAAAGGTATACATAAAAAACAAGCAACAAAACATTTGAAAAGGTTAATAAATAAAAAAACAAACGAAAAGATAACACGCTACTACTCAACCCTCTTTATAGCACGTTCTCGCATTCCAATTCGATCTGACATCTTTTGAGCGATGATAGAATAAAACACACGCTGTGGTTAAGACTGCATTGTAGCATATTATCATTGCATCGCTTCAAGAGTAAACTCTTACATCTGACTACTTTGAATCTAATCTCTTTCGTCTTGAACTCAGGCACATATGAACCTAAAAGGACACATATCTACTATAAACATAGCATTAAAAATAAACCTGAATAATCTCTATTTAACTTTAGATTCCCAAAATCTTAACCATATCAACAATTTTGAAGTATCTAAAACGTACAGTGAAATATATATTGCGAAAATACATTTTTCAACATTTTCTAAGTGACGGAATCAGCGTTGCACAATTCTAAAAAAAATAAAACAAAAAAATTATATTGAATTAAAATCCATGTAAGTGGATTTTATGTTTCATATGTTGTTGAGAGCGTAGCTGAATGATTCACCGTGCGTACTATGGCTTTCAGAAATGTTTTACTTGTGTATTCTTTTGTTTTTAAATGATTTTTTAAATACAGAGAATAATATGTTGGATTTAAAAAATAAATATTTTTGTTAGGATCATATGGATCATGATAAAAGTGACTATAAAACATTTTAAATGAATTCTCTTCTTCAGTTTCTTATGAACCCATGTAAATAAAAATGAAGCTTGACAATTTCAATTTTAAGGGGCCTTCACACGTGAGAATAATTGCGCTGGCATAACATGGCACCTTGTAGATGAGAAAGGCGAAGAGAATAGCTTTTAGTTGGCGTAAAGCTTTAACCGGGTACAACCCCGCAATAGCAGGAGAAAACCAATATACACACAATTAAAAAACACATAGATTTCAAATGAACACAAAAAACACTAATCCATATTAAGCTGTTTATACGTATACATGAAATACCGCATAAAATACATGAGAATGTAATGAAAAATGTGCTCAAAAGGGCTCGCATTTGTGAGGCTAACAGAGGCGGACATTTATCTGATATTGTATTCCATACATAATTTCCGACATTTAATTAAAACTTAGAAACAAATAAAATAGTATACCGTCCCGGCGGACACGCTGTTTTTCATGCCCGATGAATAATCATACCGTGTGTTATCAATAGAACAAAAATTGTGCGCTTAAAAAATTGTTCTCGTTTATGAAAGCCAAAAATGAAAATGAAAAACCAAAAAGTTAAAAAGAAATTACGACGGTTAAAAAATAAATTTCGATGCTGCTGGGTATATTTACCCTAAAATAGCTATCCGGATTGTATTTTAATAATACGTGTAAGAAAACATTTGTCTAATTAAAAGTATTCAAAAATTATTTCAAATGTGTATAGCGGCGTATGAGCAATGCTTTAATAGTGATTTAGATATGGATTATACGTTAGCTTGACGTACCATTGGCGTCTTCATTTAAATCGACTTTTTAATTGTTCGACTAAAGAAATAATCAAATTATCTTAATTACTCAAACAATCGAGTAAATTTGAACATCAAATAGGTGACAGAATAAATTGAATGTTTGGTCGAAATTATTCGTTTGAAAATAACACACAATTTCAATTCTTCACTCTAAAAGGTTTTTTTCTATAAATTTATTAAAGCTCTAAATTTCAAGAATATATTTTCTGTCATCGCAAAAATAAAATGAAATGCATCCAAAAGTACTTCCAATGCCTTTAATTGTTTCATTGCATGGAAAAACGTAGTCGTTTACAGAAAAAGAAATATTTTTCAAAAATATGAATGAAGTTCTACTGATGGTCTGGCATGAGCAGCAGTATATTAATTAGAATTGTATGGGAGAATATCTCAAATAATTTCGTACATAGAAAATTTCCGTTTTAAGAAATCTTTGAAACCAAAATGTTCGTAATATCCTGCACTTGCTTACTTAAGAGTGTCCCTATGGCTACTGTAATTATTTAGAGTATTCCTAGAGGTAAATCACGGCATTCGATATCAAGTAAAATGAATTTGTATGGAAAATTCGCTCGATATCGAATGCCGTGATTTACGCCCTGTTTTTTTTTTGTGTCTTATTAAAAATATTTCTTATAAGGAATATAAAAAAACGATATACAAAATAATATTATGCTTAAAAATTTTTGACTGAACGATGTCTGTTTCTTTGGAATATAAATATTATTTTAAAAGCATATTTGTCGGATCACATATATAAATTTGTTCTATCAGTTATACAATGTGCTGTAAAATACAAAAACTTTGTCAGCATAGAAATGTCATCTTTCGTAAGTTATATTTACAAAATACTTCCTGCACCTCTCCCTCGAACACAACACAACCTGTGTTCGCTTTTATAAAATCTGATAAATCTATTTGGATATATGTACATCTCTATCATGCATAATACCAGTTTTATTACTTCCCTTATTCTTGCATTGCTTTAGATACTGACATGTGAAAGTTACACTAGTCTTGAAACTAAGGAAGAAGTGGTAATTTACATTTTGCAAAGCCGCACTCTTTTATTGGTTTTTTATTTCGTGGCGTTACCGATTATTCGGAGAATTTTACATACATAATAATTAAGCAAACTTACAACATACCTGCAAAAGTATTCATCACATACAATTTTTAAGTTGTATTACTAAAATATGTAATTGATTGAACTGTTTGATATAATTTTAAATTTTCTGCTGTTGCATCAAAATTTTTGCTAAATGCCTTGACAAGAATGTACGGGAAATGTTTGTTAATTAATCGAGCAAATATAAAAAATTTGGTGATTAGAAAATTTTAGATTATTATATATTTGTCTATTTGTTTACAACAAACTATTGCTATAATATTAATAATATAATATTAATATAATATTAATTTGCTTGCTTGCACTTATTCTGCTGATTATATAAAATCGACTGGAGCTGCATGCATTACCTACCAACAGTTGATGAACAATTAATTGGCGTTCCTAGAGCACCATATAGTGGCTTTGTATAATATAATCATTCCATTAGAAACAAAAAAAATTTACAAGTAAACAAAACCTTGGTTTACTTCGCGTATTAAGCGTTTGATTGCAGAGCGCGATAGAGCTTTTGCGCGTTGGAAGAAGTACAGAACTAATGACTTGTATAAAAAATATAGCCTAGCCAGAAAAATTACGACTAAAGTAATTAGGCAAGCAAAGGCAACTTACTGCGCCGATAAATTTGCAAATTCAGTTGATTCAAGAAATACATGGAAACCCATAAGGGAAATTGGTATAGTTTGACAAAACCGTACTGCCAGGATTCCAATCTTGGATCCAAACACGTTGAACGCAAACTTTCTTACAATACCTACACCACCTGCGGATCATTCGTATTATCGCGACTTACATCTTGACGGGTCACCCGAAAAATCGTTCAGTTTCGACTGTGTTAGTGATGTTCTAAGGCTGCCGGACCACTGCAGTGTCATTCAGGCTGAAATAACGGCCATCTACACAGCTGCAAAACTCATTCGGTATGGCGAAATATCTGGTAGGGATATTCAGATCATTACCGATAGTAAGGCGGCCATTAGATCCCTGGAGAATGTGTTCATCACATCAAATATTGTCAAGGAATGCCGGATATCTCTGGACGAGATAGCGAGACATTCAACGGTTACCCTTAAGTGGGTACCAGGACACAGGGACATACACGGAAACTGTATCGCGGACGCGTTGGCGCGTGCAGGCTCCACTTTAAATCGTAACGATTCAACACATGACATAGGCGTCTCTCTCCCAATGAGTAAACAACTTATTGCACATAAGTTTCACCTTACTGCAATTCAGAAATGGTTAGATGAAACTACCTGTAGGGAAACTAGAAAAATCTGGCCCATAATAGATGAAAAAAGGACTAAGCGGGCACTACAGCTATCCAGACCTCATCTCAGAAACCTAATCGCGGTAATAACTGGACACTGGCCTATTGGGAGGCACGCCCAAAGGTTGGGGCTCAATTACAATGACACATGTAGAAGTTGCGGCGATGAAGAAGAGGAAGAATCGACGGAACATCTTCTCTGTCATTGTCCGGCATTCGATGATCTAAGACTTAAACTTTTCGGTCAAAGAACCCTTGGGGACAAAACTTGTCTCTCTAATATTGATTCAAAAAAGATCCACTCCTTCATTGAATCAACCGGGTGGCTGCGTGAGAATATCAGCAGCCAGATAACATAGGACCCTTGGAAGACGGGCCAACATGGTAGCACAACGGGAACTAATTGATGGACCCACGTGAGCTGTGCTTGATCACGGCTGCCAATGGAACCTAACCTACCTAACCTAGTGATGTTAAGGTGGACTGCTTGAACATTAAATCTGTTGCCGTAGGAGTCGATGAATTCCACCCACTCTTTCTAAAAATGATTCTTCCTTATTTACTGCCGACCATAATATATTTTTACAATTCCATAATTACAACTAGTACGCAAAACGTTGGAAGCAAGCAAAAGTATATCCCGTCCGGAAATCAACATCGGAATATCGGCCCATCGCTATTTTACCATACCTGTCGAAAGTCTTTGAAAAAATTCTTCATCAACAGATAACTAAATACCTTGAAGATAAAAAATTATTAACATCAAAACAATCCGATTTTCATGCCAATCACAGTTGTGATTGAGCGATCAATTGTTCAGTTGGAGCTATTTATATTACATTCAGTCTAGATAGAATAGGGGGAAATTTGGTCCAAAGATTGGCACTGCGACACCTAATGGATATTTTGCGCTATCCACATTCAGCCTAACAAAAAACAACAAAGTTAATATATTAGTTACAAATAAAATCACATAATTAATGAATATTTCAAGTATAGCTTATGATGTGACCCTCCAAAATCACGAGTAACTATTTACAATAATATTTTTATAATATTTTTTACTTGACATCTCTTTTCTCCGTGCCACTAACAAACCAATCAATTCTCTAAAAACTCGGCAAAAACAATGTAAAATTGCGCAATGGAGAACAAAAGAAAAAGGAACTGCAAAAAAACTTTAATTGATATTCTTTATGTGCTGGTGTGATTTTTATATTTTGGCTTTTCTTTTAAGCGAAGCACGTTGGAAAACCAACTGAGAAAAAATTATTCTTTTGAAGCAAACAAAATTATTTGTTATTTTTGTGAAACTTTTTTTAGTTTCATAATTTTTCAAACGGATGAAAAAGTTTTCTAAAGTTAAAAACATACTAATTTTTCTTTATTTTTAGTTTTCGAAAAAACTAAGTGTGAGAAAAATTGTTTACTTAGAAAATTTCTTTTATTAGTTTTAAGTTCCAACGGACACATACAATCACACAAATCATAAAAAAGTAAAAATAAAGAATATAAAAACTTAAGATGAGTTTTTGAAGAGCCTCTACTAAATAAAACTGAATTTCAAAATGTACTTCAACTACTGAATTATATCGGATACTTATTAATGAAGTTTTCTTGGTGATGTGATATAGAAAAAAATAATTATAAAGTAAATTATATAGACACTAAAGTAGCGAGACATTAGTTTTTGTGGTGGTGAAATTTTAATACTACCGGGGCATAGTCAAATTCATTACTAATTCCCTGTTTTTAACTAAATAGAACTTTATTTGTATTAAATAAGATAAAATACCAACACATAACCGCAATTTTCATTTATCAATGATTTCTTAGTTCAGTAAAAATTAAAAAATATCAACTTTCTTGAATTTTTCGTGTATAAATTTTTATTTTGATTTTGCTCACATCCCTCTATTCGTACCTTTTTGTACTTTAAAAATGTCTCTTTCTTCACCGAACAGCGATTTTGCAGTTTTGGACCAATTGCAACTGTCATATTTTATATGTCCGTTATTAGTTTGTGGAACATACGAAATCTGAAAAGGATCTCTACAATTGTATTAATATTTGAATGGTTTGAACTATATACGATGGATATTACGTCGCTTTCAAAAGTGTCACAATGTGCACGAACCTTATGACACTTTTAAGTGTGTCATAATGTCCGTGGACGCTGACATTATGAAATTCCACCGAAAAAAAGATACCCAAATAAACGATAAAGAGTATAATAAGAAGTTACTAGCAACTTTCAGCAGTAATAAACAAAGATTGTTGTTATCTGTTTTTCGTCGAAACAAAACAAACACCAACTAATATTTATTTAATGTGATAATTTTTCGAACTAAATTATTTGTTAGTGATTGTAACCACTTTGGAATATCGCATCATATCCAATATATTCTGACTAAAAAACTATACGAACTTTGGCCTAATAATCACTTTGGATTACAACCAATAACTAACAAATAGCATTTTGAGTTACACAGCAAGTAATTACTTTTAGCTCGCTTAACTTAAGAATAAGCCGCTTTATTATTCACCGCATTTATACAGATTTAACTAAATTTGTTATTTTACGTAAAAATTACTTGAACATCACAGTAACTTGAATTCCCTTAAGAAATTCATCATGTATTTGAAATATATTATTTCTTTTTGTTACCATCTACACAAAAACAAATTGGGAAAAAACAAAGAATCAAAAAGCTGAGCATTTTTTTTAACAGCCTTTGAATATGAACCACCATTTGTTTTATTAACTGTTGTAATTTTTCATTTCTAATACCTTTAGGTGAAGACAAATGTTTGGAAAAGAGTTTGGAGGCGGCCACAATAATAGCCCAAGGAAATTGCAAAACAAATGCTAAGTTAGCATCTCCTACAAATGGCAGTACCAACATGACAAAAACAGCGTACACGAGTGGCAGTGGTATGGAAACTTTGACAGCAGAGCCATTAAATGCCAGCAATGGTCACAGTAAAAATGAAATTAATTTTAAATTTCCCATAGATGATCGTGTGTGTACTATTGATGAGCTCGTAGCGGTACCGCCTGCACCCCCACCTCCCATAAAACTGGCACCTGGAGCTGGAAATCAAGATGTCAATAGTAGTAATTTACGCTACACACAATCACCACTTAATTGTGGCAACACAACGGCTAGAGCTGCGGTAGCTGCAGCAGCCACTGTCATACCACCAGGGGCACCATCAGCAGGAGCACCCACAATTATTACAACGCGAATGACACCATCACATACAAAAACAATACTGCCACCAGAGGCTATAGTAGTAGTTCTGCCACCACCGCCCACAAACGAACAATATTATTCCCAACATCAGCATCATCAGCAACATCAGCAACAGCAGCAACAGCAGCAACAACAGAAACAACAACAAAAGTTATTGCACTTAACCACACTTGAACCATTGGTAAGTGTCAACTGACCTCAGGGTATTATGGGTCATACGACGATAAGAATGTCACATTTAGGCGAACATCAAGAACAACAAAATACCACAAGTACATAGATATGAACACCATCAGAACTATAATAAAAAAACAACAACAACAATTGTAGCATATGTATGTATGTATTTATGTGTAAATAAGTGTATTTTTTTTAACAAACGATAAAGAAAATTATAAAATGAAATTGTACATAAAAAGTGAATATTTTTATTCAACTCTTTGTAAATTGTGTGTATACTTTTGGGAAAAGAACAAAATCTTTAAATCACTTCATTTATTGAAGCAATTTTCAGATTTTATTCACAACAACAAAAAAATCGTATGATATACAATATGATTGCAATTGCACAACTCTTCATGAAAGACAAAATAATAATTATTGAAGTATGATGAAATAACTATTTTAATTAAGTTTTTATATTTTTTCTCTATTTTTCGTAGATTATTCTAAATAATTATGTAAGTACCTTTCTTATCAAAATTTTTTTTATACTGAGTCCTTAATTAAAAGAGAGATTTTTTCAATTAATTTTGTCCCTTGAAGAACTTTAAGCAATATTGAATTTAATTAAATTTTTTAATTCGATAGTAATTTATTTTTATATATATATTTCTTTTAGTTTTTTGAAAAGGTTATTCAAATTAGTATTAAAATGATTCAATATGTTTAAAAATTAAAAACGTAATGATAATCACTTGAAATGTAAAGTCTCGAGCGTCAGAAGAATCGTTTAAAAAACAACAAAAAAATCTTGTGTTACTTTTGCTTAATGATTTCCAAGCAAATATTTTCGGAATGGCAGAGTTTCTTTACAAACACCAGCAGAAAAGTTCTAAGCTCTAGTTCGTCTTGCGAATCATATCATGAATAAGAGGATTTTGTTAAAAAATTAATTAATTAATTTGGGATTTACTAGCCCTCAATAATCATGTAATTCGGGGCTTGAGACTTTCGTATGGTCATCTCAATTCAGAACGTTATGGTCAACGGTCAGTAGTATAAGGATATGGCTATTAAGCTTTTTGGTCATGCAATTCGCTGGATCTTAGAATATATACCGTAATTTAATTCACTAACTTTCAGGTAGTAAAACTGTAAGCTGTCATTTAATGTGGTATCATATTATTTGCTGCAAAGTTGTTTGTCTTCGTTAAAGCATCTGAGCACTTGAAATGCAGCAGTAGATGCAGTTTTGCTGCAATGTAGACTGAATATCAGAAAATAGTAGGTTGGAATTGATTCACCAGAACTTTCATATATTTTACGCGGTGTACACTTTCACAATAAAATATTAACTCAGTAATACCATACAAATATTTGCAATTTTTAACTTCTCAAAAACTCTAATTTATTTGATTTTAATTAGTTATTAACTTTATTATTCGAGACAGGTATTGATACCTTTTTTTAAAGAGTTAAAAATGTTGCGTTCTATGGCTAATATCAAATTATCAAATATGTTTTCTTAAGACAAACATTTTGTTTTGTAAATGACAATACAATCATTTCTAAAAAATTCACTATTTCAGAAAATCATATTGTAAATTTTCAACAAAAGAGGCAAAAAATGCTGCACTTTTTTCTAGAAAAGATAACGGCGCCATTATATTTATAATTAACATTTTATATTATTATTTATATTTTACAAATATTTTTATTATTACTATTTAATTCTGTTACATGTATCTCGTCAGTTATGCTGATCCTGTACTATAATTATTAGACTGTAAGTCTTTTTGTATGGGAATGCGAATAAATAAATAAAAAAGCACACAGGGTCTAGGCAGGAATCTAACTATATGGACTAGAAAAACCCCGCAACAAACAAAACTTTTTCAATTTGACTTAAATTATATTTAATAAGTTAATTTGCCATGTATAGAAAAGATTTACATTCAACTATTGCCCGGTGTCTTCAAACAATTTTTGAAAATATTTTGAGGTCCATATTTAATATTTAGTTTAGAATAATGGACTAAACAAAAGACCAGCAATAAGTTGTAGAGTATTGCTGCAAAAGGGGTTTGTCAATAATTTGTACTATTGCATACTGGTAGAAGCATGGCAAGTTTCCTTAGCAACCGCCACCAAAAAATGGCTGAGCGCTAATAACAGAGGTAAGAGCGGACTCGTTCAGCTAATTCATCATATTGTAAGCAATTTAAGGAATCGCTCGAAACTTACCTTAATCAGGCCTAATATAAAATCCCATGAAGTGGATTTTGTGAATACTTAGCAAATTTGCACCTGAAATATTACGAAAACTAAACCTTTACAAATTACCGTAATAAAATACTAATTTGAATAATCCTTAAATTAAATTATATATTTTTTCGAATAAACATAATATATTCATACGAAGAATATAATATAAAATACAAATAAATTAATAAAAGAACACATTATTAATGTGATATTTTTCTAAAAAATTATTTAAATCTTAAATTGTTAGTAATATGAAATAAATATAATAAAATTGAAAACAAAAAAATTGAAAATATATTTAAAAAGAAATAAAATACAAATACAGACAACAAAAACTCATTATTCAAATAACAAGTGATACCCCATACAAATCAAATTTGTATAAACATCACTTTAATAACAAAGAATGAAAAAAAATATATAAAAATAAATAAATATGAAAGTAAGAAAATATATAAATTAAGTTATAAAAAGAATCTTTGTCATACATACGAGTATATTAAGAAAAACACAAGAGTAAAACTTAAGAGTCAATGTAGTAAATTTTAAGTAAAACTCTATATAGAATTGAAAACAAAATATTTTTAACCAAATGCTTATGTTGGCAAAACAAAACAAGAGATTTTTATCTTTAGTTTCGTATTTTAGTTTTAAAATCTAAAAACAAAAATTTATAGTTAGACAAGAAAATTTAAATCTAAATAAAACACCAAACATGTCATTCAACGTTATAAACATATAAATTGGTTTCATACATTTCAATTTTAATCGTATTTTATTTCTTTATCTGGTATTCATTCATTTAAGTTTATCGAAAAATATTTCTTGTAAAATGCATTTATTTTTAAATTTTAAAGTTATTATAATGGAAAATATATTTCATATACAAAGTTTGTATTTATTTATAGTAGAACATAACCGCATAATCATTTAAATAAGTTTATTTTCATCATTTTTGTACCACATAAATATTTGTTTTTTTAA
Organism: Gymnocheta viridis; assembly: GCA_956483585.1. Taxonomy (NCBI): domain Eukaryota; kingdom Metazoa; phylum Arthropoda; class Insecta; order Diptera; family Tachinidae; genus Gymnocheta; species Gymnocheta viridis. The sequence goes on along the minus strand of OY101440.1, from coordinate 24,059,620 downwards.
ATTTTCAATAAATAAAACAAAAATCGATTTTTTAATAAAACAAAATATGAATTGTTGTTTAAGTTAAACTAATTAACTGAAAACTGATGAAGTTTTTAGTTAACTTTTGTTGCTGTATAGTCTTGGTAAGTATATTATTAAAATGGTAATTAAAATTACACGTGCAACAAGCTTTTTGTTAAGAATTTTGGTTATTGTCCAATGTTGTCGGATTGTACTTGAGCTTTAAACTTAATAATACTCTCATTTCTCAATACAAGTTCGCTTTAGCTCAATACACTTCATCCTGAGACTTCAAAATAAATGTGCCATTTCATTCAATTTGGAAACAGAATCAAAGCTCTGGGACTACAATACAGAGAATAAAATGGCTGAGGCAACAAACCGAACTTCAATTTGTTTATTTACTGTGATTATTTTTCGAGCTTAGTTGGTAGTTAGTTAATCCAAAGTGATCATTATTTTGGCTGAAGTTCTCAACATTTTTTTGTAGAAATAAATTGCTATGAAACAATATTCCGAAGGCACAAGGGAAAAATTAACATCAATTTTTAAAAATTATTCTAATTTTTCCATCTTTTTATTTATATTTTATTAAATAATTTCTTCAAGCTTTAGCTCAACAATATAAATATAATTTATTTAATTAATCCAAATTAAAGAGACGGATTAATTAAATAAATTATATTTATATTGTTCACCTCAAGCTTGAAGAAATTTTTTAATAAAACATCAATTTATCTTGGTGCTTTTTATGGGAATCTCTCAAATTTAAGTATTTTTAATTTTTAAAAACAATTGGTTGATTATTGAGTTCTTGTTACAACTTTGATATTGTTTAAACTTTTCATTTGTTTTAATGAAGGTTTAATATAATATCTCCAGTTGTTCTAAGAAATATTTGGGTAAAGTTCCCTGATGATCTGCATTAGCAACAGTGAAATGCGCATAGGAACAAGCTATACCCCTCAATAATCAATTGCAATCTGGTTTTAACAAAATCAATTTATCTTAACTTACACGGCACAACAATCCCCTCATCATTGTCTCGGTTGAATGTGATTTCAAATTTTTATTTGTACAAATTATGAGCCGATGGTTGTATTTGATTGATTTTTGTTGTTTGTGTTAAAATTTGGGTTTTATTGTGTTTTGACATATATAGTAAAATTGTATGGCCAACATTTTGTAGAATATTTTACCCCCCCCCCCCGTTCCCCTTTTTTCAGGGTGTTTGTTGCGATTTGTTAGAATAAACCGAAAAAATGCTGTTATGAGGGCGAGTTAGAGGGATAATATGTTCCACAAAAATATTTGCCATAACATTTTCTACAAGTTTGTTGGATGTATAGAAAACATAATTTTGGAAGATGTTCGAAACTGTTGCACAGTGTCATTTGTCTTTCTATCTTATATATTGAAATTGAATTTGTTCGTCGTGACAATATCTTTTTTCATTTTGCATCATTAAAAAAATACAAAAAGATTTTTTAAATATCTTCCAATTAAACCAGCCGTCTGTAATAAAAACTTTCATACAAAAGGTTTTATTTATATCTGTAAGCTGCAGAAGCAGAAATTAAACTCAGGTCAGAAATTTTTTTTCTTTTTTAAAATTTATTGCTTAAAATGTAATGCAATGTTTTGAACCCTTATTACGGCAGATGGAAGATAGTTATTGAACCAAAAACATAAAATATTTAACATTACAAGTAAAATATAGTGAAACAATCAACGACTTGACATGACATGACATGACCACTCGCTTTAAACATTTATTTCTTTATTTATTTGCAATTTTTTTAAGTCATAATAAAGTATTAGGTACATTTTTTTATAAATGTTTTAGACTTCACATAAAACATATTTTTAAATTATTTTGAAGCTGTGAAGACTATTCGTGAAACATTAAGCGAATAATAAAGAATATGAAGTAAATTAGGCAGATACTTAGAGTAATTATGCCTATAAACGTAGAGCTGCTGGAATAAAATATGCCATTCTAATCAGCAGATGTTAATATATAAGATCCTGAGTTTTTTAATCCAAAGTGTTATAAGTCCTAACATAATTCAAAAGTTAAGTATTTCAAGGTAAAATCATTTTTCTTTTTAGTATAATAATATTATTTTTATTAAAGCCATATATGAAAAGGTTTCATTTTAATATGCTTATTTATTAGTATAGAGAAAGGTATGTTATTAATAATAGAAGACAGTATCAGCCAAACGCTTACAGGATCATATTGTTTTCTTGAAACTTTCTATCGCCACTTCACACATTTACGGTGGTGTGTCCGCAATGACTTTGTCTTATATGTAGTCCCAACAAAAGGGCTAAATCTCCAGATATCTCACGTTCATGAAACTCCTAATACAAACGAGCGATGGTACCGTTTCTTACGTAGCAGGTAGCGCCGTTTTACTAAGTCAATAATTATCGTTAGATAGCAAAACCTATTAATATTTGCCAGACTAAAAACCACACCAAACAGTCACACCTCGACGATGGAAAAGTTATCGGCTATATTTTTTACTTTTTAAAACTATAAACACATTCACGACAGCAAGCCTGTGAAAAAAAGAATACACGTGTGCCCACGAAAATTCTTAGTTTCACGACTACACAGCTACGCCATTGCAGGCTATCTTTGTTGTCTATTCAAATTAAACTAATTTCTATTTTTGTTGACTAGAAAATAACAACAGAGTTGACGATAGAATAGAATATGTAAAACAAATCAGTGCTTAGAAATATTTTTTTAATGTAAAATAAAGTAAAATGCTAAAATTGCAATTATATTTTTTGGTATTAACTTTTCGTGTAAAAATATTTTTTTGCATAAAATTAAGGCCAACGAAGTTCCTGCATATTAGATCAACATTCTGTGGTCATCTTTTTATAAAACTTAAAAATTCAATGAAGCCATTAAAATTTAGAAAAAAAATTCGTAAATTCTTCTAAAACAAGCTCCAAATGCTAGGAATGTGAAGAACTCTCAAAAGTTCATTTCGGGGAACTCCCAAATTTATATCCCGCTACTTCGGGATCAAATGCGATTGGGAATCCCCGTGAAAATTTCTACTTCTACTTGTAGCTGTATTTGCAGTTAAAATTGCGACAAAGATATCAGATTTCTGAAAAAAAATTGGTATGAAAAGGATAACACTGTAAAAACTTATTCGAAAACTGGCCTAGCTAAAGGACCTTTCAAAATCAGACTCTAATTATCAAATTAAACAAATGTTCAGTCATTCTGCTTTAACTCAGTTCATAAAACTTTTATTTATAAAAAACAAGTTTATTTGCTCCACAATTCTAGTGATTGCGTGATTTATTATTTTATATGAATTTATTATTTTATATGAATAGTCCTATGGATACCAATTTAAAAATGTTGACTTTAAACTATTTTTTTTAACCCATTATTGTGCAGCCGGTAACTTTTCTTACCGGTACCTTAAGTATGAAGCCGTTCGTATATCCATTTCCATTCAATTCGGAAGCAATATTCCTAAGCTCCAAAAAAGACCATATTTTGAAACAATCACCAAACTTATACAGGGTGGCTCAAAATAAACGAAGGGGTTTGAATTGCTTATAACTTTTTTATTTAAGACACAATTAAAAAAATTTTTTAATACAGAATATAAATGGGGAATATTTTAAGTTTAGTTATGAAAAATAATATCTCGCAAGTGGTGGCCATTTGCTGCTTCGCATATTCGTGCTCTTTCCAAAACATTTTCCATCACCTTTCGCAAAACTTCAGGTGTTATGTTGTTTATTTCGTCGCGTATATTGCTTTTTAATTGCTGGATGGTTCTGGGCTTATTAATGTAGACTTTTCCTTTCAAATAACCCCAAAGAAAACAGTATGGAGCGGTTAAATCCGGTGAACGTGGAGGCCAATTAAAATCATTTGCACGCGAAATAATTCGTTCACCAAAGATGTCTCGTAAAAGAGCCATTGTGTCCCTTGCAGTGTGCGCTGTGGCTCCATCTTGTTGGAACCATACTTGCGGATGGTTTTCCACGGCTGGCCTTAAAAAAATTTTCCAACATTGTCCGATATCTGACACCGTTAACGGAAACGGCGAGCCCGTGTTAATTTTCAAAAATATAAGGACCAATTATCCTTTCCGATGAAACACCGCACCAAACCGTACACATTTGTAGGTGTGATTCTCGATGTTGAACTACTCTCGGATTTTCCGTAGCCCATATCCAGCAGTTTTGCTTATTAACGAACCCACTTAATTGTAAATGGGCTTCGTCGCTCATAATTAAATTATGAATAAAATTAGGATTTTCTTCTGCTTTTTGCCAGAAAAAAACTGCATAAGCAAGTCGTTGCTGGTAATCTGTCGGTTTCAATTCCCCAAGTCTTCTTTACAAAATACTGAAAAGAAAAGAAAAAAAATATATAATAATAAAGTTATAAGCAATTCAAATCCCTTCGTTAATTTTGTGCCACCCTGTATAAAAAATAAAATTTTTTATAAACAGATATATTTTTTTTGCTCTTCGCTTAGGAAATTTTGTTGCTAAGCTCCAAAAAAGGACATAAAACTTCTATAAAAAATAAAAGTTGTTATAAAGTAACTCTTTCTAAATACTCATTTCGCCAACTTTTATTATGTACAAAATTAAATTTCAATTACCTCTACTAAAAGTTTAAGATACCATTAACTAATCGCATGACAGTTTTAGTTAACGTAGAAACATATAGCAAACTAGGCAAGATATAATGAAATCGTGAACAAAATCACAATATTTTAAAATCCTGCGTGACGAACGGTTCATTCGTACGAGTTTTCAATTTGATATATTCACATTTTTTGGTCTTTCAGAAGAGGTACCATCAACTTATGCTTGGTGTTTAGTGGAATATAAGTGTACTCTCGAATGGCATAAAAAATTATTTTTAACAGGCACTTGTTGCGAAATAATTCATCACAAAGTTTTGTAACGCACGTTACAAAACAAAAGTAACTTTGAAAGTTAAAGTTTGCTTAGTTTAGCGAATTTCGCATAACAAAACACACAAAATCTAGTTTCTAAAAAAAAGATAAATACAAGAGAATTCTAAAAAAACTTATTTGCAGCCAAAAAAATTTTTAGATTTTTATCAAAAGTCGTGAACCTTTTGTAACGCACTCTACGTGACACAGATTACATTTTTTCTATTCGATTTTCTTTTCTGAAATTTCATATTTAATTCCAATGTTTCCAAAATAGTAAACACAAATTCTTTTTTACTAAAATTAAACTGAATTCAATGTATAGAAGTATTAATTTCGGCCGGGCCATCTTCATTAACACTAAAGTAATGATATGAATACCTAAAAATTGTTAATGTCTGGTATGAAATAAGAAGATCTGAGGTTGAGTAGGATTTCGTAATAATTTGAGCGTTAATGATCATCGAAATACCTTTATTTTATTTATAAACTTATATATCTAGTGTAATATTCCTTAAAAAAAAGATTAAAAAAATAACTTGGATTAAATTCAATAGGTGTTGGTTGGTAGACTGTTCCTGGAACTTGCACCTGCAATTAAACCAGGCAAAGGTGGAAAAGGCGAATTCGATTTTTTTTTAATACGAGTACGAATATCTTATACAAAAAAAGGAATTTTCTTGTATGCTTACTGTTTTATTTCAAAAACACTAAACAAATCAGCCCACTGACAAGTAAACTTGCCTGCACATATCTCAGGCATCAATCGTTACATATTCCTGATTCACATTTTCGGCTATCGGGAAATAATGGGTTAAATGGAGACAACCAAAATATTTGTTTATTTTTTCGAAAACTTGTTATAATATAATACAGACAAAATCAAAAAACCAACATTTTGAGTTTGTTTAATCTAAATTAATTTTAAAATTTTCTCTTATGTTATTTTTGATTAAACCAATATGCTATAAATCGAATATAATTAATTTGGATATTTGTAAGATCAGAAAAGTTTTATTCAACTAAGGAAGCTGAATTTGCCACTATTCAATACTCAAATATATTTTAGAAACACTTTATAAGACATTTATGTACACAACATATTTATTTGTACTCATTTCTCTTTTCATTAGTTCTATTTTGCACAGTTTTATTTTATTTTCTATTCAAACATCTATATGCTCGATGACAAATATTTTTTTAACTAATAATTTTTCTGACGTCAATCAAAACAGCTCTTATATTTCCTAAAGTGTATCAGTCAATCAGTGTAACAAGACACATAAGAAGAAATTTATTTCAAAATAGAAAAATGTAGTATGGGATATTAAATTACCACTCCGTTCGAAGCAAATACCACTTAGTAGCCATTAGTAAACTGGCACAATTTTGTTTGCCACACATACACATCCACATACATGAAACATTTAAATACACATACCTGCATACAAACCGTAGAAAGGAACAAATTAATAACTGGGTCTTGGAATTTTTACATCAATTGCGTATAACAAACATACTACGTTATTCGTGTGGAAATTGGCAAAAGCAGATGGTAAGAAAGCAATTAATAAACTAACAACTTCAAGTAGATACATATTTGAGTCTGGCTTTGCTTGTCTGTGTACAAGTTTGTTAAGGATCGGGTGCAGTAACAACATATGAACCCCCTATTCTTAAACACAAACTGAGATTTATGTTTGCATGTGCAATAGTGTGTAAAGTAGATGACAAAATGTTAGCATTATTACAAGTAACATGTTTCCATTTGCACGAATCGTGCTTTAAAAAGTTATATGTATGCAAATAAATTCAATTAAATTATGTGAATGCGAAAAAATTATATATTTGCTTTTGATGTTATATGAAGGGCATGCAGAAAAATTTGGCCTACCACGAAACGAAAGTTTATCATAAAGGTTAAAATTTATTGCAGTTTGGTGTCTGTAACTATCTTTGAGTTTTTTTTTTAAATATGATTGAATATTTACTGATAATTTGGCATACGAAGCTTGTAGGCCAAATATATAAAAACTTTTTGAAAGTTATTAAGGAAAATAATATTATAAATTTTGTTAAATAGTTTGCCTGCGTTTACAGCTTTCATATTTTATAAATCATTCCTCACAGTCATGAGGTTTAATTGTCTGCCTTTTTTTTAAATTTTGTTTTTTTTTTCAAAATAATATAATTTTGAAAATTGACTTAAAATCTAAGAAACTTAACTTTTTGGGAAAAACCTTTAAAAAATTATTTGAAACCTACCGGGTGCGGACATCGTTCTTGTACGATTCGTACAGGATTTCCAATACAAATAGGATTAAATCATGGGTCAATAGAGCTCCCTCATTTCTATGGGAGTTTTCTGGCCGCAGGAGCTATCCGCGTGTAGAGTTTTCACTTTACTTCAAATATTAAAGAAAATTAGAAAGTCAACAAGTAAGATAAACCAAATTCGTTACTTATTCAGCTTATTCTTATTCGTATCGACAATGTTTAGCAAAACTATCGTTTGATATTTCAAAAAATATGTATTTATAATTAATTTTTTTTAAGCCCAGGTTAGGTTAACTTAGGCTGGCAGCCAGAAGCTCTGACTCACTTAGACCGTTTTGGTCCATTGTGATACCACGGGAACTCTGCTTATACGGAGTTCCCACCGTCGAACCAAACAGAGCTCAATATAAAGCCACTAATACGTTGCAATTAAACACTGGCGACGTCAGAAACTTCCCTGAACTCAAGGACGCGCATTGAGGCCATTCTCTTTCTTGCCATTCCTGGACAGTTACACAGAAAATGTTTTACACTCTCCTCTTCATCGATATCTTGGCAGCTGCGGCAAAAATTATTGTGTTTTACCTTTAACCTTTGTGCATGCCTGCTTATGAGACAGTGCCAGCTTAGCACGGACACTAGAATCGAGATTTGTTCGCTATTTCTTCCATAACTTTCTGGTAATCATGCAATCATTTCATGTGACCCATCTTCTATTTGTTTCATCTTCTGTCTTGCGTCGAAATCTGAGTTTACAAGAGAACAGGAGTAAGCCCACTCATTCCAATTCCGGTGGAACTTGTAAGGTTGTCCCAGTTCTAGCAAACTCATCAACTTTAGAGTTCCCCCGAAAGCCGCTATGGCCCGGTATCCAGAAGATCCTTATATCAAACTGCTCTGCCATTTCGTTTAGAGATGAACGGCAGTCAAGGGCTGTTGTTGCTCTTAGAAGCGGGGATTCAAGGGCCATAATAGCTGCTCGACTATCAGTGTATATGTTAATTAAAGTCGTTGAAGTAACTCCTTTTATAGCAAGGATCTCTGCCTGGAATACACTGCAGTGATCCGGAAGTCGCTTTGCGATATGAAGATTTAAAGTTCCTGAAAAGACTTCATAACCTACACTTTCTTGTGTTTTGAGGTCGTTCGTATAAAAATAAACGCTTTTCCTTCTGCCTGGAGTACCATTTCTCCACAATTCTGTAGATGGTATATAGGTTTTATAAAGACGTTCATATAACAATAAAGGGGTTGTTTGGTCAATCCGCCACCCCCAAGCTTTATCATCGATGATTCTGCAGTAGCCGGTACCATTTCCGTTCCACGGAAAGGTACATCGAAGACGGATTGCTGAGGTTATTGGTATCTCCTTCCCTGCAATGGTAGTAGGTGCAGTAGCATCCCCAATGCATCCGTACAGGTAGTGCAAAGAGCACTGGTTATATACAAGGATGCAAGTCATTGAACCTTGTATAGAATGTGTTGATACGACTTTTTCTCCAGGGACGGCCACCACACAAAGATCCCATACATGAGAATTGGTCGTACTAATGCACTATAGATCCAGTGAACTATTTTCGGGGTGAGACCCCAGTTTTTTCCAATGGAATCCTTGCATAGATATAGTGAAATTGTTTCTTTTTCACTCTCTCTAGAATATTTATTACGAAACTCAGTTTCAAGTCAAGGATAACCCCGAGATATTTTGCAGTGTCGGACACTTTTATCTTCGTATTCTGTTGGAAAACAGGTATCTTGTACTTCCTGGAGAAGAAGACTAGTTCCGTTTTGTTTGGATTAACGGCAAGCACTCGTTTCTCCGCCCCTCTTTTTAAATATGAAAGAGCACTCTGTATGATATCCCTGTCAATGCCATGTCATCAGCATAAGCCATAATTTTAAAACCCTGCCATTCTAGAGATAGCACCACAGGATTTAGGGGTAGGTTGCACAACAGTGGCGAAAGAAGTCTTCCCTGTGGTGTTCCCCTGTTTACAAACCGGGTTTGCCTAGAAGCTCCTAGAGCAGAAGTTCTCCGGCGGTGATTCTGAATCCACTTGCATAATTTTACATTAACCCTCAATTTTGACTAGGCATCAATTAATTCGTTTACAGAAATGATACTGAAAGCCCCTCAATATCTGCGAAGGCCACAAAGGTGTATTCACCCACAGAGAGTGATTTACGATCATTTTGCAAAACAGAGTCGATATATTAAATTCGTCATAAATGGTATTTCCTTCCTTTTTTTGCATCTTACTATGCTTCATTTTATTCTTAATATACTTTTTCCGACAACTGCAATGTTAATTTGCTTTAACATTTCATAAGTAATTTTAATACAAAATGAAAAAGGTCAAATAATCCTGTAGAAAATTTAACTTCACTTGGAACAGTTTTGTTTTTTTTTTCAGTGAAAGCGAGAAATAGAAATTGGTGTACAGAGGAGATGGTAAATATTTGTTTTGTATTTTTTTATCAACTACATAAGCACTTGTATAGAAATAATGTATCAAGTCGATATTTTAATTTAGTGTTTTTGGCGGAAAATGTATATCTACCCTTCATAAAAATTTCACATCGTTTTGTATATTTTTTGATATTAAGACAGATGATTTAAATCAGATTTTTTAATCACCTTCAGTTTAAAATCGAAAAGAGTTTTTCTTCTGTTGAAAATTTTATTATCTCGAGTTAATACATTATTGTCAAACAAGGAAATCCTTGATGTAGTAGTTTCATTATTTTTTTTCCTCCAGGCAGCATAGTAAATATGGTCACCTTTAATTAGTTTACTTTGTAGTATAATAAAAAATAGAGGGAAGGAAAAAACTACTCAACCAAAATTTTATTAGTCTGGCTGTGTAAGTTGTTAATTAAAATCTAACACAAGTGGAGGATTTCATTTAGTATGGGGCATTTCATTTTGAAATATTATTAATCAGCGAATTTGTAGAAATATACTGTTTATTTTATAAATTTTCTTGTTTGTGATAACTTCTTTGTGATCCAATACAATTTAAACATAGAACTTTGGAAAATTTAGAGTGACAAATAAATCATACAAACAGAAACAAATATATTGATTCTCTTCTCGGTTTGAATTCGAACAAGTTATTTTCGAATTAGAAAAAATATGTGAAAAAACAATTATCGCTTTTCAAACACAGATTTATTAAACCACTAAAACTTGTAATCACAACAAAAAGAAGTCATTCACAAGTTCTATTATGTTGAATACGATATTGTCAGAGTACGAGGAAAAAAACCTTAGAGAATACCAATTTGTTATTGGCTAAACTCAATGGCTTGTAATCAGTGTTCAGTTGAGGTATTTATATTTTAATGAATACATTTATTTGGAAAATATGTCCCAAATCACAAAATATTTTTAAAAATTCTAAGCTCCCAAGCACCAAGCAGCAAAATTTCCACCTTCTATTTCTTTCTGTATTTCAAATAAATTTAAACAACAACCCTTTTGCTACATAATGTGTAGATTTTTATCAATAGTTGTTGAACTTTAATTTGTTTATATTTTACTTTTTATACTTTCACTTAACAGAATTTATAAAGAAACAAAAATTTTTCAGTACTTTTATAGAATAATTTAAACCACAATGTTTGCGGTCTACACTTGCATGTGTTCTATTATTTTTTCTTCTCCTTATTATGTGAAGTTAAAATACAGTACATTAGATGTAACTACTACTGATAATGCAACTACTGCTACTATTGCCTTGAATTTACATTTTACTCAATAAAATACTACACTTACTGGTCGTAGTAGAAGTGGGTAACACTTCTTCCAGACTACCGAAACTACAAAATACACTTGTAGTTTTTGTTATTATTTGGTTAAGCAAAATTTCGAATTCCATACTCTAAAGACAGTAACATGCCTCTCCAAACACAGAACCACTATGGCACTTGTCAATTAAAAGTTTTGCAAAGAAGTTCAACAAATAAAAATATAAAAACACCAAAAAAAAAAAAAAATAAACGTAAAAAGAAGACTAAAAACCTTAAAAGGATTGAGAAATTTTAAGCAACTAGTTTGGGACGAAAAAAAGCCACAAAACTATTTGTTTTTTATTTCTGTTATAAAATAAACTATTAAAAAAACCTAAAAAAGAAGTAGTAAAAAAGTAATAAAAGCAGACGAAAATAAAATATACTCACTCACACAATTAAACAGACAAACACATACAGTTATTTGAAAAGACCAACAACGGAAAACGGAAGTCATTTCAACAAATAAACGGAAATTGCACTTAAAACTCAAAGACATTTGTAAAAAAAATAATTGAAAAAGCATAGGAAGCATATAGTTGGGCAGAAGGAAGAAATAGAAAAGAATCGCTAATATATACATTAAAATCATATAAAGAAAAAACAATTAAACTTAAAAATTTATTGCCCCTAAGAAAAAAGTTCTACAAAAGAAAAGAAAAAAATAAAAACCAAAAGAATTTTACTAAAAATAGAAGATATTAAAATTAAAATTTTGTGTTTACTCAGCGTCATTTACGAACGTTTTATCTTTCCGATTTATTTAAAAGTAAAACTGCAGTGATTTGTAGCAAAAGATTTACTGCATGCAGCTTTATTTAAAGTGCAAGATTATTTTACAAAATTATTAAAAATTATGCATTCAATAACTTGCATGATAATATCTCAAAAGCAGGTCAATTTAGATGTTTATTGGCTGAGATGGAAAATGCCCCCGAAGACAAGGATAACATGTCACAAAACAAGTTATGTGAGTCATGTGGCCCCTATTCAAAAGTGGAGTGCACGGTTCCAGTCCCAACTGAAGGGAGTCAGTTAACATAATTAGCACGTTCTGTAAAAGTTTTTGTAAGTCGATTATACTATTAAGCGATTAATGATTCGACTAAAAAATTATGAGTAAATATATTTAACAATAATGTATGTTAAAGATTTTTTTCTAATCTGTGAGTTTTATTTCAACTGTTTTAAACTGTATAAAAACTTCTAGTGATTCGAATATAAAGGTGATATTGTCCAGAATAGCCAAATCTAACATACTTATAAAATGGAAAGAGAATATTTTATAAGATTTATTTATTATTTAGCCATGTTATTTAGAATATTTTAAAAGGATTTCCAATAGGCTAATTGGGTCTATTAAATTAAAGTAGTTAAGGAACTTTTTAACATATTTCTCCCAACGTCAATAATTTGTTGATATCTTCAGAGATTTTTCTTTTGTCTATTTAATTTTTTTTAAAACATTATATTATTACAAAGATAGAAAACATCAAATATATTATATAGAGAATATATTTATTTCAAAAGTAAAAGGTCAGCACACACAAAATATGAAATACCTATATCTCTACTGTCTACACGATTCAATTGGAATAATTCAGCTGTATGCCATAGAATTACAAAATCATTTTAGAAATATTATGTAATAATATTTTTAATAATACAAAATTTTTAACAAATCAAAGGTGTCCTAGAATTTGAACGAAATAGAAAACAAAGTTTTTAGTTTTTCATTATGCTTCATTTTTACAAGACCTAAAATGTCAGCAGTCAAATTGTGTTTTTTTTAGAGATACTAACACTTTACTGCACATTTGAAATTTCTCGGTTCACATTCCATTTATAATTATTGTATTTCTGAGTTATTTGTTAAATTATTATCCTCCTAAAATAACAAATATATATCCGAATTTTTTCAGAAGAAAAATCAAAAAATTAGATTAAATTTTAGTTCAACTTATTAAGAACTGAAAACAACTAAAAATTTTAACTGCATGAAAATCCAATAAAGTTTTTTAGTTTGTATTTAGTAACAGCCACAAAAAGTTAGAATACAAATTTCTTCATATGACAACTTCTATTTTCACTGTACAGTAAAATTCTGAAATAAACTACAAACATTTAAAGAAAAACGTTTTTAAGTGTAACTTTGTAAAATTTTCTATAGGTGTCTTGTTTAATATGCATTACTTCATTTTAATTTAAAAATTTAAATTTTTTTTATATCTTTCATACTTAGTATATCAATTTATATATTTCGATATTATATCTCCAGATAGTGCAATGAATTATTCTGATAATTAAAAATCTTGATCATTAATAGCGTAAGTTTAACTAAAGATAAAACGACACACCGTCTGCTGATATGATACCAATACGCGTGGTGAATTTGAACTCATATTAAATTAACAAAAAACAAGTAAAGTAATTTCTGTATTGATATACAAAAGTACACCAAAAGAGTATATAAAAAATATATTAATAAAGTTTTTGTGTAAATCACGTATTCTAAAATTTTACTGAGAAAGACGATTTCGGAAGTCTGTATCCATTTACATTGTGCAACTTTCACACCTGCAATATTTTTGAATTTTTTTTTGTTAGCTCGTTCGTAAAAATATCTGCAATAATAATAATTTCTCAATTAGGACGCAACTGCAACTTTAAATAAGAAAAGATAATTTTCATTCTGAATTAATTATATTGGTGTTGCATGAAAGAGGACAACCATGACTTTTTTTAAAAAAATTTTAGTCATCGCTTTATGCACACAATGGATGTGGATAATTTAATTTTATAAACTTATCCTGTACACTAATCAAGTTTTGGGAGGATAGATACATTTAAAACTGGCATACAGAAGTTGTATCTTTATAACTTCTTAAAATACATGTATATTTAGAGACTATGCAAGATGAATTTGTTATTTTCATATAATTGATAAAGTTTGAAGAATAAATTTTCATATCTCTGCTGCTCAATATTCAAAACTTCAAGAGATAATAGTCCAGAAATTAGTTGTTTAAAATTTCACCGGAGAATGCATGAAGAACTTTATTTTGAAAGTGTCTTATCAACATCATCAACATCATCGCCATTGTTAAAACATTGGCATAAAAAATAGCATATAAATTTGTTTTTCTTTTTCACGTCAAGTGTAATATGTATTATCGGGTAATATTCCCGAAAAATAGTATAAAATAATAGGGATATTACGAAGTTGTTAATTGTTCAAAACTCAGTTTATGTTGACTTAAGCGCTTATTCCTTATAGCTACATAATTATAGAAGTCGCTTTCGAGATATAGACCAACAGCCCCAGAGGCAACTGAAGAAACTTATATTTTATATCTGTTATCGGCTGAACTGACATTTTAACCTTCTATAACTAAACCCCTTCAAATAACATATTTTCAATGAATTCGCATAGATGTATAAATTAAAAAAAAACACGTTTTGTTTAAAACTTTTAAATTTTTTATTAAAAAGGAACAATTTTATAAAAAAGGAGTGTAGCTTATAGGCAACAATGAGCTACAGTGTTAAAAAAGACACAAAGTTATGAAAAAAAACTTAACGTAAATATTTTGGAATTCTTAAGAATTCTTAATGATTTAATTTTATTTCCCTTATAAAATCAGTTAAGAGGAGTGAAATTTCTTGAAACAACATTTTGTTTTCCTGTAGCATAAAGCAACGACGTATTTCTCACACGCTGTATGAGTGTATCCAGTAAAATTTGAATACTTGCATCGGATCTTTTTCTCCGCTCATTGAAGCCAATGACCGACTTGATACTGGAGGACTGCTTGTGCATGTTTCACAGATCCTCTATTTTTTTCGTAGGGATTTCATCTTCCACAAATCGACGTGTTTTGTTCCCATTTTACATAGAGTTTCATTAAGTTCCAAGCAAAAATTTGCCGATGACACGATGGCCTTGTCTGGTATTTATCTGGCACACCCTTTTATAGAGCAACCAAGATTTAGACATTGTAAGGTCCAAGTGGTATTAGAACATGCGCAGCTGCCAACGTTTTCTCCTCAATCCGATCTTGTAGATGGCCATTATACTATCAGTAAGATCAACAAGGACCTGTGATCTCCGGTGATGATCCTTCGTCAGGATTAGATAAGGGTCATCCTCTTCAATGTTATTGAATTTCAAGAGGTCATTTTCATCTTCCGGTGACTCTTCAATAAATTTCCCGAAATCCGGATCAAAATCCGGTTCAGGCATTGCTTGGGGTATACAAGCAATTTCGCCGTCATTAAGCTGGTGCTGTTGAATCATTCTAAAGCTAAATAAAAAAAATAATACCCCTATTAAGTTTCTTAGTGTGTATACAAGATAGATCCTCTTGTCCCATAAGGTAGCATACAAAATACAAATCCTTAATTCCATGTTCTACACAAATAATTGTAAAATTAAAAAAGTACTAGAGTAATAATTAATCTTTCGATACTAACCTTACAAATTCTTTTAAAAAAACGCAGCGGCGATTACAAAACAATTTTTTATTATTAACACCTTTGCAATCTTTGATATTTGTCAACTAACTAACAAGATCGTAAAATTTAAAACAAGAAGAAACAACAAACCAAGCTTTTTGCACTTGATGCACAAAATAAATTGTAGCCAACAATTAACATTTACTCATAGTTCACAGTAACTATTGCTATGGCATTTTATGAGGGATGTTTGCTGCAGTATGCTATTTGTTATAGATTTAGACATTTATATAAAGATAAATACGAAAAATAAAAAATGCAAAAAGATTTATCTCATTCGGTTTCCTATTATCTTTATTTTTATTCTACAATAAGTAGCATTAATTTATTTTTAAAATTTCCATCAAAATATCACAATACCGACTTGTGTAATGCCTCCGATAAAATAGTCATCTTAAACTTATTTCTAATAATAATAAAAATTCAAAACTCGATATTTACAATAAATATAATTAATGGGAACAAAAAAGGGCGAAAACATTATTTTTGTAATTTTAAGCTGCTGCCAGTTTTAATAAAGCAACGAAACAAACATTCATTTCCAGTAATCCTTTTTATAATGATTGTAAATGTGTAGCCATTAGTTTTATTTCTATGACCACTTTAAAAGAAATTGAAAGATACACACGCACATGGATAGTAAATAATGGAAAACAGTTAAGTTTACAGCATTTCTTCGATGTTTAACGTGAAATCTTTCCCTAGTATTTTTGCTTTGGATCTTTCAAGTGAAAGAGTTTTCTAAAATTATGTGCGCAAACTAATGATTCAAACTTCGTAGATTAATTTTGTGTTTAATAATATTCAAACTAATAATTTAAATACTATTGAGCATATGTCGTCCATATCCAGAACATCCCCCTGTAAAACATTTGTACAATTCAAAACCCTTCTAGACTGACTACATATTTTGTGAACAGCAAATTACAAGTTAAAGTTATTATGCATCAAAACATCAATATTGCAGGTTTAGAAATCGAGAAACAATAAAGACTTCGATTAAAAATGAAATTAATGTTCATTTAGGCTGCAGCCAAATTAAACTTTCTTAATACCGGCCTAAAGCTTTTGAAATTATATAGTTTTCCATAAAAATTTTCATACTCCAAATGAAGCTATTTTGCTTAATTTCAGTGAAGCTTACTTGAAATTTCGAGGGATATATCGCTCTCTGCTTTTGTGTTAAAGTTCCTTTTTAACCGTTAAAAAAATTTATAAACCCCATCGATTCATGAGTATTTATTATATAATTGTACACGCATAAGTCTATAATTTGTGAAAAGATTTTTTAAATCTTTTTTTCTTTGCAGGGTTTTGCAGCTTGAGTCAATAAAAACTGGATGGGCAAAGGGATTGCCTAAAATATGGATTATCGTATAAGTCCGCCAGTTATAAACTGATTTTGATATATATATTTTTTAATTATTTCTAAAAATTTAACTACATCCGTAACTGCATCCGTTTTGTTATCTGTTCTATTGGTTCTTTGTATTGATGCTCTCTATTTTTGCCAGAATTATTTGTTAAACATATTTACACCAGTCGGGACTAAAGAAAAAAATTTTGTTGCATACGTTTTATCTAAAAAAAAAATATTATTTATTGAATAAATTTATTAAAAGAATTACTGCCTGTTTTTTGAAAATTAAAATAAAAATTGATGTGAAAGTATGAGCAGCATACCAAATAAAGCCAATTTAAGAAACTTCTGTTATAATTTGTGACACGGAAGTAGGTAATTTTGCTGCAGTCTGATGATCATTTTTTTTAATTTTAATTATTTTTATTAACACTCGCCTTGACTAGCAAAAACGATCTCAAGAATGGCAGAATTATAGAGCAATATTGACTATTAAATTACTCATATTAAGCATAAAGAATACGTAGTTAACTTGCAAAATAAAAAAGTCGAAGCAAGAAGGTTCTTGTGAAATATATAACAAAACAAAGTATGAAGTAACTGCCTGTTTTTAAAAAATAAAAACAAAATTGTGAGTGAAAATAAAAAAAAGAATTTTCGAATTTTATTTTAATTTTCAATATTAATTCTGACTCACAATTTTGTTTTCATTTTCTAAAAACTGCCAGTTAAAAAGTAATATTACACTTTAAAACAATTCACTGCAAATAAATTTCTTGAAAATTCTATAAATTTTGTCAAAATCTGCTGTATAATATGAGCGTAAAAGGGATCTAAAAAAATGTGTTTGCCCATTAATTGTATTGATAAAAGATATTGCAACAAATATTACCAACAAAAGCATATAACATAATTGTGGTACTTGCTGCAACATATGTCAACACATTTATTTCTAATCGAGACGAAATTTCTGGCAAATGAATGTATTTGATTTTAATTGTGTGTGTTCGTAGGTAGTGAGTTAAACTTTTGATATTAAAAGTCCGAGTTTGATACTGGAAGCTGATATTAATTTTCGATAGTGTATTATGTATTCAATATTTTCTAAGTATTGACTTCTAGAAGCCATTATTTGTAATCCGAGTACTGGGCTGCATTGAGATCGCTACTTTGAAATAATAAGTAAGAATTCCAAACCGGAAGTGGACAAAAGTATGTTCTTCAACTGTTCGTTGCCATTTTAACTTATTACTTTGCTATCAAACATTTTGCAGGTGCGTAAAATAGCTTAATATGCGAAGTGAAATTATGCATCGAAAATTCATTAATTTCACGTAAATTTCTGCAGAAATCAAGAAAGTCTAGAATTGCCTAAAATCTAGATAATCTACAACAGAAAACCAATTAAGGTGTGATAGTATAATTGTGTCAATTAGACCCAAAGAATGTAAAAAGGTTAAATATCGCGCTCGCTTCACCTATGATTTTCTGGGAATTAATAACTCGGTGAAAATTCAATACTAAATGAACTGTGAGAGTTTAATGCAAAGAAACTCTATTTATCTCTATTTATTTTACTTTGGGCTTCATATCTCTTATTTGATAACCATGTAAAATTATAATTTCTTTTTGTATCATCTTCACTGTTTTGTTGGAAATTCCTCTAATCTGAGTCACGCTTACACCAAGGATACTTTCAAAAAAGAAAACAGACATTGTTACACTCTGCATACAGCGTTCATACAAGAGACTAATACAACTTGAATTTGCCACAACTTAATGTTTCCTTCCTTTAAAACACACACAATAACAATAAAAAATAAATAAAATAAAACGAACCCTTTATTATTTGGATTTTTATATATTTGAACTGACTTACCATTCTTAACATATTTTGCCTTCCCAATAAACCATTTTATACGTTCCGTGTGCAATAATAAAAATATTTTGTGGCATTTAGTGCACGTTCATCTTTGGTTGTGCGGATTAAGATGAAAAAAATATGTGAGTTTATTTTCGTACTTTCGCACCAGTTCAACTATAATATTTTTTGAATACCCTACAGCACATCAAAGATTATGTTTAGTATATTATTAAAGTAAGAGTTTTTGAAATATTAAAAGAACTTTGAAACCGCTACATTTGTCAACCACTTTAAAGGATTAAGTTTGTTTTCCTTCTTATCTTGGGGCGATGGTTGGGGGCTCGATATTAAGTTAAAGACATCTCTTGAAAACGAAATGAATATAAGCCTTTTTATTAATAAATTTCTATAATTATTTTAGTTTTTCATTTAGAAAAACACAACAAAGTTAAAATTTTTAAAATTTTTCTATTTTATAAGGCCCGTATCACATGCAGACTGTGATGAATCGATTGTGCGGATGAGTTTCGGTCTCAATATTTTCGAATATATTTGACCAATGTCAAATAGACTGGCATGCATCGATTACGCTGATTGTTCTTTACGTTTCTTTCTCACATTATGCGGCTGTTCGTTTTATCGTTACTTGAATTTCTGCAAAATTCTTGCATCACATTTCAGTTTTGTCAAAATGAGTCGCAGAAGTAAGTTGTGTTTTCATTTACAAAAGTACTAATCGGAACATTTTAATGAAAAAATTTATAAATTTTAATGTTTCAAAACAATCGAGGTCATTTAACGCAATAAAAATGCATTTTAATTGTTAATTTTTACCAAGACGCATTAATTATGCGAGTCCCTAAAATCCTTGAAGGAACGGACTAAAAAGTAATATGAGGTAATTTTTATTTATAATTTTATTCATGAGGAATTTCGGTTTATAATTGCGCTGATAATAAAAGTTGTCTGTTTTTTATGGATATTACAAATTTAATTTTTTTTCTTATGAAGAACCCCTTATTTCTTTAAAATTTTATAGGAATAATATTATTTAGCCCAAACAGCAATAAAAATGCATGTCTATGGACCAGCTCAGCCCAAAATAAATAAAAAACTTTTTGTAATAAAAAATATTATATTGAATTTATCTGTTCTATTTAGTAATTTCAGCATACTGATTATGAATCTAGTTGTAATGTGCGGGTTATTCTGTTATTCAGACTTTCTGATCAAAACAATTTTGCTGAGACTATTACATGATTAATCAAAAAATTATTTTTTCAAATTCATGGTTATCTAATTAGATGTGATTTTGACTATTCAAAATTATGATTAATTGACTTATCTGAATGTGAAACATTTAAAATAAAGAAATAACTGCAGTTGGTATTTACTCGTGTTTCTCTTTTCTTACTTTTTGTCATTTGACTTTTTTTTTGTATATTATAATAATTATTCATATGTATTGAAATAAAGCAATTTCGTTTTTCACACATACTACTTATCAAAATTCATTCATTCAGGCTGCATGCAATTTTTAAGAAATTTCATTGTTCTACATGTCAGGCTCAAGAAAACAGCTTCAAGTGGTTTTTCTAAACATAACACAACATTATTACTTTTATGTACAAAAACATTTATTTATTTGATTTCAATTACTAGTTTTAAATTGCGGCAGAATATTTGTAAAAAACAAACCAAAAAATGTTTTCTTGAATGTTTTAAATTTACTGAAACACTCGAAGGAAAGATAATTTCAAAAGCAAGTTCATATTAAGTTTTAAAAGAATGGCTGTATAAGTAAAAAAGTGTGAGTGTATTGCAATTAGATAGCCAAAACTTGATCGTGTAACCCCTAAGTTACAGAAAATTCAATTTATAGGCTTCACCACAAATCATAAAAAAAACAAAAAAAAAAAAAACAACTGAACTAAATTACGCCACTACTTTCGTATACTTTTAATTACACAAATAGCATGAATTTAATTCTTCAATTTTTAGTGCTTTTAAAGTTTTTTTAACACATTTACTTTTGTGTACATTTTCTTTAACCACTTTATTAATGGTTTTGCTGCACAACAATAAAATCATGTACTTAACATTAAAGTTGTGGTTATTGGAATAAAGTTAACACGAAAAAGCAAAACCAAAATAATATAAAAACATATAAAACGAATATAAAAATTATTTAACTTACTTTTTGTTGAATAAGAAAAATCCTTTGAACACATGTAAAAACGAATAATGCTGATGTTAAAATAAATGCGTATTGCAGTAATATGTTTAAAAAAAAATGTGTAAAAATTTTCAACTTAAAAATTAGAAAAAATATAAATAAAAAAAGCACAATGGTCACTGGAAAACAAGACTCTTGCAGAAGATGTTTTTAACAGCTCCTGATTTAAGAATATTTAGAAGACACAAAAACTTGTTAATATTCATAAAATGTTAGTTAAATCAAGACAGACTTTTTTTAAGCTTATACGTCTGATGCATCAGGCGATCCGATTGAGCATGTTTTTGAACAGATTACATAAACGAGCGAAAAAATAGATTAACCGATATAAAAAATCTTGAGCAATAATTTGCTGAACATTAGGAAAAGTGCTTTTGATTAATGTAAAAATGTATGATCAATAAAATGTCTGCTGAAATAGGCTTTTCAATTCAAATAAATGGAAGTTCTATAATTTGATCTTAATAATCCTGATTCTATGAACATAACTCTTTAGTTTGATTTTATCATATTTTGAATGAGCAATCATTGGTATTTGATTAAAACTGTAAGAAAATAGATTAGAATAGCAGGAGAAATTTCCTCCTCTTCAAGAAAGAGAAACTACCTTAGATTTCATATCAGTTTTATTTTCCAGTCGAACTTGTCTATAATGAATTTGATTAGGACCAGGAAATAGCTTTATTATATAGAAACTTCGTTGTGCAGAATTTAAATTTTTTGCACTTTCATTTAAATGCTTTGTTGTCTTAAATATTGGAAAAAGTGCTGGGAGGAGTTCCAAACTGCTTAGCAGTATCTTTTTTCCTACATCTTCAATTTTATTAATTAATAATAATATTTTTTTTTCAAAAGTAATGCTACTTCTTTAAGTCATTTTTGTTCACTGAACACAGACTACTACTTTCTAAATTGCAAATTTAGCTTCTATGTTGGTTACGTTTTTTTCAGCAAATTTTTGGCAAGTGTGACCGTACTTTTAGGCTTTTTTTCCTTTCACTTTTATGAATTCGCTTTTTTAGGAATTCGCTATTTATATGTTACTTTATTCTCCTCACACAGTATTGCTAGTATGCGTAACGGAACCTTTTTTGGAAATAAATCATTATACGGAGGCAAACGCGCTAGAAACTCAAATTAACATCTGAAAAATTGCTTCATTGTAAAGAAAAATTCGCTGTATAGAAATTCACTATAAGAAGATGAAAATACATGAATGAGAAAGCTGTGTTTTTGAAATGAATTCATAGTGGGGAGAGCTTCATTGTATAGAAGTTCACTATAGAGAAGTTCGACTGCATTCCAAGCTTCTAGAATAACAGTGTAAAGCCAAATAATTTGTTATATTTTAAATTAAAACCAAGCAGCTAAAAGCAACATAATGCTTTGCTTACAGCAAAAATTTAAAGCAAAAACATACATTTGTACACTAATTTACATTTATAATAGTGGTTCGATTGCATTAGAATTTTGACTGAGAATCGATAAATTTTCATTAATAGCCCTGCTTACAAACAGCATGAATTATATTATGGATTTCTTGCTGGAAAGCGCTATCATTATATAATATTATATAATAATCATTTATACGAAATGATTTTTTAAAGCTTTATAAAAACTATTAAAAAGGCTCTTTTCTAAACCTTTTCTAATCTTGTGAATTGAAATTGGCATTATAAGAATTACCTGGATGCTGGAAGGATGTAGGATGGATGTGTGCTAAATGAAATCTATTGCTGATGATTGGTCTGTCATTTATTTTGCGCATCTTGTATTTGGGGCAATCGCCCCAAAACATATTTTCTTTCTGAACGTTCATAATCAATAAAAGAAAAATACACAAATGTTCTGACTAAAAATGTTACGAACTTTAGCCAAAAATAATAATCACTTTGGATTAAAGAAACCATTAAAAATACACAATGTTAACAAGTCAATATAGTGTTAACGGATGAAACTTTATTTTACATCCCAGTTATGTAAGCAATTTTCACACAACTAGTGGTTACACTTATTAAATTCAATATTTGCCACGTCTGACCCTACCTTTATTTATGAATATCACACAAAAGCGCCACCTTAAGCTACCCTTACGCAAAAGATTTTTTTGAAATCACACTTTCGTTTGTAAAAACACCCACCCGCACATATATACTCGTAATATGCTCTAAAAATTCTATTAGTAAAAAGTTTTCTCTTTTTCTTGTTTTTTACTGCTTAAATATTTTTTATTGGTGTTGTTGTTTGTTTGTTTGTTTGTATTGCTCCCTTTTGCGTAGTTTTTTCTAATCGCTCAAAGATTAAAACTTTTATTTAATGAAGCATAAAATATATATTACAATGTTATTCTTAAATGCCAATTTAGTATTGAACTTTTTTTTACCATCCAAAAAGAATTCACTTGTACACAGCAACATGGTAAAATGTTCCACATACGCTTCCCGCGACACTATATGAAAGAGGATGGAAAAAAGTTGTTACTTCTGTTTTCTTGGTAATTGTTGCAAAATAAAATTATGAAAGAAAAATAAACATAACAATAATAATGTCGATAAAATGTTGAGCAAATATGGCTGCTGCTCGTCTTGGCCTGCCACCAAGCACAACGAAAAACCTATAAATTTTATTTGGGTAAAAAGCAAAGCATTAAAAAAATAAACATTAACAGTAATAAGAAATAAACACAGGCACACAATCATTCGTTAATGTAAAATAAATGCGAGAAGTTTCCAAAACATTTAAAGTGCACAGTGGGATGTTGAACAAACAAATTGTTTATCGATTATATTTATTTTCTTTTGGATTTTTTCTTATAATTTGGGTTTGAGCTATAAATACAAATCGATTCCTCAATACAGAAAGGCCTTAACTAGTTGTTTTATTTGTTTTTTGCACATTTCCATATACGAGCAGTCAAGGATCTCTTATCGAAAGACGTTAAACACTCGATTTGGAAAAAAATACTTAGGGCCCTTACATATTAAGGTAACGTATTTAGTAATTCTCAATTATTCGCTGCAGCGGGATCAATCAATTCTGAACAAACAATATCTAAATTAGTTTAAAAATGACAGGGTTAGAAGGTAAGAAACCTAAAAAAGTAAGCACAGGAAAGATAAGCTCATCTTTTCGGGTACCTCAATTTTGCTTGCACTAAAACTGAGTGAAAAATGTATTCAAAACTAAAACTTGCATTTGTATGAAACACCATAATTATAAGGACAGCATACATGATTATAAAAATTTAAAAACGCTCCTCTATAACTAAAGGGTGTTTTTAATAGAGTGTCAAAAGTTTAAATCATCATAAAACAAGGAAATATATTTGTAATATCAATGAAACGGTCTTTATTGGAAAGAAAATTTTATGAAATTAATGTTTAAATGTGATTTCTGCCATGTGGTCGCCACGGCTGGCACGTAGAAGGCGCAATGTGGAACACCAATTTTCAACAACTTTTCGCAGTATTTGCGGCTGTATTTCCCCGATAACTCTTCCAATGTTGATTTCCCGGTGTTTGTTTGTGGTTTATCGACATAGACAAGTGACTTAACATAACCCCAAATAAACTAATCTAATGGGGTTAAATGACACGATTTTGGTGGTCAATTAATTGGGCCATTACGTGAAATTTTTAACAAAAATTTCTTTGAGTAAATCAATTGTAGCGCCCGCTGTATGACATGTGGCTCCATCCTGTTGGACTCACATATCAGCAAGATTAATGCCACGTAATTGAGGTACGGAAAAATCTCGAATCAGGTTGTTGTACCGTTCACCATTGACAGTGACATTCTGACCATCATCGGTTTTGAAGATATGAGCCAATGACTCCCCATTCCATAAAGTACACCAAGCAGTAGTTTTCTGTGGATTTTCCTCACTTCAAATGCTTATTTCGTACCCATTTAACCAGAAATGGGCTTCAACGAAAAAAAATTTTTGAATGGAATTTAAAAATCAATATCAATTTGTGCTGCAGCCCATTTGCTGAATTGGCGGCGCATACGATGATCGTTTGGCTTTAATTTCTGCTCAAGTAGAATCTTGAAAGCGTTTTAAAGCCAAGATCACTTCGTAAAATCTTCCAAAAAGCGGAAGGACACAATCCCAGTTGGTGAGAACAGCGACAAATCGATTGATTAGGATCAACTTCAATGCTTTCCACATTATCAGTAAAAGTAAATTTGGTCCGAAAACGATTTATTTTTCATCGAATTATCTACTCTGAAGAAGGATTATTATTAACGCCATAAAATGGAAGAAGTGCACAATGAGTTTGACTAATAGAACAATTATTTTGATTAAAAATTTCAACAATTTGCACGCGTTGCTCTGGTGTAAGACGAATCATAATAAGATTTTAAAGCAACTATCAGCTGTTAAATGGGTGCTCAAATAAAGCAGTGATGCCAACTCAAAGTTGTGACACTCTAAAAAATATGTTTTGCTTATTTAACAACACAATTTAGTGGTTAATTATATCTGCAATATTAAGGACTCCTAGGGACATGTTGATATATAATGTCCTTTCCGGATAGTAATTTTTTTCTAAATAACTATTCAGTTGACACAAGAGCTTCTTCCACAAGAGCATTTACGTCGCCCTACATATACCAATAGGATGTTACAGCTCGCCCATGACAACCCCGACTTTCGTGAAAAGATCATGATGAGCGACGCGGCACATATTAATTTGAATGGGTTTGTGAATAAGCAGAATAGTCCGTTCTGGGCAATGGAAAATCCTCAAAATTAGTCATTAGTCAACTTTGCATCCATTAAAAGTGATAGTCTGGTGTGCAATTCGGTCAGGAGGAATCATTGGACGTTACTTCTTTGAAAATAAAAACGGCGTAACGGTAACTGTTAATGGGGAGCGATATCGTGATATGATTGAACACTTTTTAACTATATCGATGAAAATCGCAAATTTAATCAAGTTTGGCCTAGTTTTCGGGACAATATGCTTCCTAATTTCATATATTCCGGTAAAAGGGTGTCCTTATAAAAATAAAAACGAAACATTCTTAATTCAGAATAACAGCGATCCCCCAAATTGGCTGATCATATTTTTTTGTTATACAAATAATATGGGTATTAAAGAAAATGTATTTTTGCAAATATAATTCAACACTTACTTGTCTGTTAATGGATCATCCTAATATAAAAATGGTTTGCATTTAAATTGTTACTAAATTTTTAGTGGCATGACCGCATTTGCCCAATAATTCTAAAATAATACAAAACTAACTAAAAATTTTTGAACCACTATGCGATCTAAGACTTCTTAGAGACAACAACAATTATAATTTAAAATTTTCTCATTTAAATTATTTTCGTCTATTTTGTTTTACATCAGTCTAATTTCTTCTTTTTGTTTTTCTTTTAAGTTTCTTATTAATTGATACATATAAAAAATTAAAAGAAAAAACTTTTAGTATCGTGCAAAGTGATCCCGAGAGTGTTTTTACTCTAAAACATTTAAGCGAATCTTTATATTAGATGATAAATATCAAAGAAAACGAGAATATGTCTTAAAGTATAACAAAAGTGATTTGAATAATATAAAGTTGTTTGTAAAAAGTTTATATACAAAAATATTAAGTAAGGCCTTTCTTAAATTCAGTAATATGTTGTAAAGATATTTCTGAGAAGATATTCTTAAAGAACATGAGAAAAAAATTACAAATAAATTGTCTCAATTATAGGAAAATATAAAAGTACTTTTGTAATCCTAAGTACTCCGCAAGATGCAGATGGTAGTAGTCAGCCACCACTACTTAAATTTCTTTTGGTACACTCCTAAATCTTAAATAAACATTCTTTATTCCTCGTGCAATACTTTTAATTCGAAATATTTTTTATTCCATTTGCCTGATGCTTCGTTTTAAAATCACTTGATTTGCTATTCACCAGGGATTTGTCAATGTTTAAATGCACGTACCACATTTCCATAACCATCCTCCACTTGAAAATAAAATGAAGAAATTTTAAACAAGAACATTGATTTACGTTACATTTTCTTTTTGTACCGTTTAACACAAGTTTTATTTGGACTTCTTTTTTTAATTTTTCTTTCCTCTATTTTCTTTTCTATTTGACATTTTAACAATGAGAGCGAGCATTTTTTGCTAGAAAATTTTGAAAATACTGCTTAACTTAGCAAGCAGTAGGGGAATGCAAACATGCATATTTGAATGCATAAATGCATACGTGTGTGTTAGAGGACATTTTTTTCAACTTATAGTGTTCGTGCGACATGCGTCTAAGTATGTGTGTATAGTGCTCTATAGTTTGTATCCTTTTCTTTGTTTGATTTTATTTGATTCGTGGGTTAGTAAGTCAAATGTTACCGTTATGCACCCAAATCGTTGTAAAGGTCTCATTCCTTTGATTTTAGTAGGACTTACGAGGGAGGTGTAATAGTGATTGGTGCATGTATATAATATTTTTGAAACTTTGCTCATTTATGTATGTGTGTAGGGAGGATATCGATATGAGACTGCCACTTATTAGGTCGACCTACTTAAATCAGCAGCTTTTGCTTTAAACTTCAGTCGACTGGCGCATTCATGATGGTACCAAAAAAATTGATCCGTGCATAAAAATTGCAACCTGTTTGGATCTTGTAAGACAATCAATATTTTTCGAAAATGTTTTTCATTTAAATTTGACTCTTTCTTAGTAACTTTGCTGTTCAAAGCAAGTGTTTTCAAATGGTTGTCCTTAACAGCGAAGAGGTCTGGAAAATATTGTTCAGAAAATTATTAAATAAAAAATTTTATGTTTATATGTACTGCATTTTACTTTACTTCCATATTATCAACGTTGCACAATTAGAAATTTTTTTGTTTAAACATAAGGACAACTATGTGGAAAGCAATGTCAAGCCTAATTTTGGCTTTTGCACTGCCGAGATCCAGGTGTCTAATTTTGCTGCAAATTTTTGCAAGCAACCTAGGTTTCTTGTTGATATTTTTATGTGAAAATGTATAAAACTATAGCAACTGATAATGAATATACATATAAAACATAAAAAGTCTATTCGCTTTTTATTTACAACAAATAAATAGTGGGTGCTGTTGGCTGAAGTAGTTAGCGCGTTGATCACACAGCTAGTGATGACTGAGAAAGTGGCTTCGAGCTCAATTTCAGGCAATTCATAAAATCCAGCATTTCTCAGATGTACATTAGTGTGCCGTTGTATTTTCTGTTGTTCGACTGTAAAATTGACGAAGGCATACTACTGGGGGTCTATTCTGTTTCTGTGAAACTGTGAAATGAAAAGTTTTTTTCATATTTTCGTGGAGTTTCTGATTATCGTTTAGCGAAAAAATTATATATAAATTCAAATGTTTTCATATGAAAAGAACAAGTGGAATGAAGCAAATTGTTTTCGCGATTTCACAGTCTTATGATTCTTGTTTTGTGTAACAGTGCAAAGAAGTGTCAAAATCTTTTCATTTCCCACATATTTTTACACTTTAATTTTAACGGTGAAAAAATGAAAAATTCGAGAGGCAAGCACGCAAGCAGGAACCAAAAAGAGTTTTTAATCACTGAAAATGTCACTGAACAGTACTGGAAACAATTCATACTGGTGTATGCTAGTGAACATCCCAGCACCCTCCTTCGTCGATATTGTAGCAAAATCGCTGGCGAATTTATAAAAAATGGGTACGCAACTTAAACAAATTTACATGCGCCTACTTGACAACGGAAACGCTGCAACACTGATCTAAAAACTAAAATAACGCGCAATATTAGAGTTGTAAAACAATTGTGCTTTGGATTTTCGCATCTGTCCCTTCGATAAGCGCTGAGATATATAAAACTTAAATTAATAAAACTATTTAATAATAATAGAATGCCTTAGAAATATTCTGAATATGAACATAAATCTAAAATAATCACCCTTATGGTTAATAAGAAGTAGACGGTAAATGTTGAAACTAATTCACAAAATAGTGCACAAGCACAAAATTAGGCGCATTCCATAGACGTAACTGTTGAGCTCAACTGTTGCCAACTGTTAGAAACGGTTGATGAATAATTGGATAATGAACAGCTGATTAATGTTAACAATTAAAAAGAAATAAAAGTGTTGCAAAAGAAATAATTTAAATTTGCTAAATTAATTAGTTTGGCTTATACCAAAAAGGATGAACAACACAGAATTCGCAATGGAGTTTTTCTTGTAAGGAATTTTCTATTTTTATTTTAAAATCTGCACCGCATACTTAATATTCACAACATAAAAATGCACAAAAAGACAAGACCTGCGCCGATAGTATTTATATTTCAACGCTAAGCCGCCAATGTTTTTCATAAACCATATATTGAACTAAATATATATTTCAAATTAATAAACACCATCATAAACCTACGTTTATTTAATAAATTTAGAATTTTAATTTTATTCCTATATTTTCGTTACTCTATCGCATTTGTACCGCAAAATTTAAGAAATTAATTTGCAACCGCCACCTAACAAAACGGTGTTGCATTAGAATATAAAATCATAACTCATATCATAACTCTCTTGATAGACTGTGGATGCTAAACGCAACATATTGATTAAATGTAGCGGAAAACAATTGTGATGGAAGAAATGTCAGCAAATACTCAACTGTTGTGTTGAGCGGAACTACTCAACTCTGCGTTTCTAAGACAAACACTCGACGATTGCGCAACAATTACGTCTTTTGAACGCAGCCAATAATATAATTTTGAGGTTGGGCAATAGAGATAAAATTTACTTTTTTTTTCGCTGTCTCTTTTACGCGACTTTAGAAATTACAATTGATGTCGAACATAGTTGCTCAGAAATATGATCGGGCGTCGACGTCAGAGCATTGATGAAACATGGACATGAGCGGTCTATATTAGCCATATACGATGTTCGACATGATGGTTACCAAGTTCATGCCTAGTGGAGACGTACAGTTAGGGAAAGGGAATATTTCACGTGAATTTGTTTGTATTCGATACAAGGATGAATAATTAAATATTTTGTATACTACCATTTTACTTTTATCACAAAATTAATCTATTTATATATGGGTATGCTAAATGAAAAGGGGATCCGCTTACCACAGTAAGAACCCATGTGAAGTCAATAATCAATTGTACTAAATAGTTATATGCCGATATATCAAGTTTGGATCAATTTATTGCTATCCCTAAAATAAGTATTAATAATTTGTAGGAAATTTGAATGTTAATTCTCTCTGTTTACCTGTTTAAGTAAAAATTTAGAAAATATATTTATTTACTCCGGCATAATCAACTTTTTAATGAAATCATTAAAACATCAATAAAAATTTCTCATACTTTTGCGATTTTTTCCGCTGCAAAATCACCCTCTTCTATATATGAAAATATCGAACTCCATGCGCATTTATATTATTTCTCTATCCCGATTATATTTCAATTCATATGCATTTCTTGTAGCTGGAATTACAATTGTGTTTGTTCTTGTTGCAACATTCCTTATTTACATCATTTTCTATTGTTGTTTACGATATTAATTTTTTTCTTCTTTTCGTTGTTGCAACATGAAGAGCATTTGCTTGTTGAACGTGTCAATTTGCATGTGGCTTTAGTAGATTTTTTTTAGATTATTTGCAGTGTCTTTTTTAAGTCTTTCGTTTTTTTTTTTTATATTATAACGTTCATATTTATCGTCTTTTGTTTATATTTTTTATTTTCCAATTTTAAATGTATCTTCGATGGTCATAAACATGGTAAAGATAAAAATGCCAAAAGAATGCTAAAATAAAATAATCCAAGTTGAAATTGAAACTTATAAATCAGAAGCAAAGAGAAGGTTTTAGAATGACAAAGATGCAATAAAATCCTTTAAGATTTACTCCAGTTAAGTGGAAAATAAATTCGAAAACATTTTAAGTTAGAAATGTTTTGCAATTTATTATTAAATAATTGGAAAATAAAATTGTTTAGTAGGACTATAGTTTGTTGCAGCGTTGTATTCTTTTATTCGTAAGTTAAGTCAAATAAATATGTAAGTGTTTTTAGAAGAAAAGGTTTTAAGTTGTTTTTTTAAGACTTAAAAGAAAAATCATACTCAAAATATTTTTTAAATGAAATGTGATAACTGTGGGATCTTTGACCAAAATAATTTTGCTAGCGACATCAAATACAGTATCATTTTGGAAGTAGTTTTTAAAAATAAAATTAATATGAATTTCATAAAATATAAGCAAATTACTTATAACTAGAAAAAATTATAGCAGAAGCTTTACCTCAAATTGTCTTTTTTAATGTTCGATCATTCTAGCACGAAAGAGCAAAAAATTGGCTTTCGGAATTTTATTTATCTTCTGAAATTATTGCGTGCTTTAAAACCAGTACTGGTACTTTTATCTCCTATAACTCAATGAATTAGAACTTTTGTGCATGTTTTGCTGTTCCAACTTTGTTAGCACTTTGGCATATAAACTCTTCCTGGCTTGCAAAGTAATTCAGCCATATTTAGTTAATCTGCCGAGGAGAATACTTAACCATATAATAATATGGTTAAGTCTAAAGGACTTTTTGGTGAAAGCTGCAATTTCCATTGCCACTCTTTTATATTGTACTTGCAGTCGACCATGCATACACGTGTGTATATTTTTCGGGGCATAAAAATTCCCAATTATCATCTATTTATGTTGATTATCTAGTTTTGGAATGACAAATGCAAAGAAAAGAATACACGCTAACATATTTGTTGCTCTTCCATAATTTTTTTAAGTCCCCACATTCTCGTTAGCATTCAAACTCAAATGTTGAAGTAGTAGCTCCTTATTTAGTCTTAAGCGTCCTTGTACATTCCTCAAGCATGACCACTAGACATTTTTCAAATCTTATACAGGATAATAGGAATCATTCTAGGATATTTAATGCAAAAGGTACGGTGTTTTTTTACGTTCTAATAGAACTAATTATTTGAAGCCGACATATCGTTCAGGCTCGGTATCGAAGTTGGGCAAAAATGTTACTTCGGTGGATGCTTGGCATTCTCAAAGATACGCCAAAATTAAAGTCAGTAAAATATTAAAAAAAAAGAGTACAACGTTGTCAAAGTAAGAGGTCTCTATGTATTTGTTTTTAGTAAATAAAACAAATCTTGAAAATTAAAATTGTTTTGTTTCATTGAAAATAAATTCGCTTTCTAGTTCAGTGCTCGGGCTCAGAAAAAGTGCGTTCGACAATACCAATTATATATAATTTCTATTGATCGCTATAACATACAGTGCACAAGTACCGACGTTCATATCGCTCCTTTATTGTAAGATAGTCATATCTCAAAAGAACTCGCTCGTCAGAAAACGAGTTTAAAGTTTTTAATTTACACACACATCAATAGAAAAATAAAAAAGTGTTCTCCCATCATGAGATATTTTTATTAGGGTGGGTCAATTTCTTCGGGTGAGAAAAAACGTGACAGGAGTATTGCAAAATCTAAGTCTACACTAAATTCTAAGAAACTCACCCAAAGAAAATGAAAACCTAGCTCCCGCTTTTTTTTATTAAAATTTGGAATACTATCCCGTGTTTTATTAAACATTTTTTAAACATTTGATTTGATTCATTTATGCACTTGATAGTTAACTTTAAAAAAACTTAAAAAATAAAACTTTTCACACTAAATTATGGAATCTTCAGCGATGTCAATTGACTTTTCCGGGTCAAGTTTTCAGAATAGTCAGAACGCAGATATAGCTTTCCAAAAATTTAACTTTAACAAACGTTTATTAAAAAAATATATAACGCCAGTTTGAAGAGGGTATAAATACATATTATTTGAGATCTGTATCTTGAGTACTTTTTGAGATAGCAGCATTTATGTCAGAGCACTGTTGTCAAATTTAAATGATTTTCTTCAAATTTCCGAAATTCCATTATGTCTCTCGGTCGGAGCAAGGTTTTGATTTTAGACCCATAGGTTCGTAGGCAAGTTTTCTTAGAATTTATTGTAGATAACATTTTTGCTATACACCTATTTACAAAAAAAATTGAACCCCCTAATATTTATATAAATTTTTTACACTCTTAACTCAAAAATCACATTTTTTTAGATATGACTACGTTGCAATAAAGTTGCAATATGTGGGACCGTGATTTCTTAAGGTCGAGTCAGAGTCAATGATACTTAGCACAACAAATTAGCATAAAGCTTTTTTTTATTTAAAGTGATTATTTTTCGAACAAATTGATTGAAAGTAGTTTTTAACTGTTTCAACTGTTTAAAAATTATATATTTTCTACAAATTTTAATACTTTAACAATATTCTGTGTATAGTCCTGAACATTATTGTTTTAGTATAATCGGACAAAGGCTCTTGTACCTGTATAATTTTTATTAAGTACGCAACAATGCAGCTAAAATGAAATATTATTGTAAAAAATGTTGTTAAATTTTGAGCATAGATGCCAATTTTTATAAAAACCTTATTCGAAAGTAAATCTTTTTTGATTAGCTTAGTTTATACCTTAACTTGATTCGTGTATCTTCTCAATATCTACTTTTGAAGTCAGCACACGTGGTCAGCTATAAACCAAACGAAAGACAAAATACGGTTGTCACCATAACGTTAAACAATCATACGGAACTGGCAAGAATTCTAATTATGGTATGAACTTTACACAACATATGAAAATTTTAAAAAGCTTTACAAATGGTTCGGTATTTAAACTAAAATAAATAAAACTTTGCAACTATTCGACATTTTAATATGAGATTGATGTTTTACTAGCTTTAATACTATTATCTGAATGGAAGATGGTTAATCAATAATTTACAAATAAATTGCTTAACAGAATTCACTTTTTTGCATGATCGACAGCTACCATTATTACCAAAAAGAAATAAAAAATAACATTTTTATACAGCTGAGCTCTTATACCAACTGCTTAACATGTAAAGGTAAGAAGATATAGAACCCAACCGTGAAAAAAACATAAGAGACGATATAAAATTTAGCATGAGATTGCTTTTATTGTAAAATGGATATTGTAGACAATTGAAGACGACACTTTGAACAATTTTCACATGTTTAGAGATGAGTTTATTACCGATTATCATGAAAAAAATTTAAATCGAAAAACCTGGTGTAATTCTTTCTATTCGGTATTGTTTTCGATATGGTTGATATACACATGCGTATATATTTACACGCAAACATATGGGTGTTTCCACAAAAAATTACCTATTACAGCTCAAAAATTAAATTATTATTTTTAATTTGTTTTTCACTTAATATTACACAAAATAAATATATCTGTCATTTTCCGAAGGATTAACTTTAATTTTCTTTAAACTAACAAAAACATCATACTCTTTGTTACCTATAATAAAAGAATTCAAACACAAAAACGTTTAACTTTTTATAATGTAACGACTGTTACTTAAAAAAAAATTTTTTTTGGGAAACTAATTTTCTTTGGTTTGAAAATAGACTCATTCCTTAACAAAACATTTGAAAAATTTAATCAGATTTTTTGCTTGACTCATTGGTCGCGTTCATAAGACGTAGCTGTTGAGCTCAACTGTTGTGAAACAGCTGTCAACTGTTGAGCCCAACAGTTACGTCTTAGAAACGGCATACTGAATAATTGGATAACGAACAGCTGTTTAATGTAAACAATTGAAAAGAAATAAAAATGCTGCAAAAGAAACAATTTAAATTTGCTAAACTAATTAGTTTGGTTTATACTTAAAAGTATGGACAACATAGAACTCGCAATGGAGTTTTTCTTGGCACGAATTTTCCATTTTGATTTTAAAATCTGCACCACAAATTTAATATTCACTATATCAACTGATAAATGATAGTTTATATTTCAACGTTGACCCGGCACTGTGCTCAAAAAATCTTTGAAACTTATATTGAACTAATTATGTAATTAATATAAATAGACACCATAATAAGTCGACGTATATTTAATGTCATTATTATTTTAATTTTATTTCTTTATTTTCGGTACTTTATCGCATTTGTAACTAAATGTAGCGAAAAAAAATTATGATGGAAGATGTGGCAGCATATACTCAACTGTTGTGTGGAGCGGAACTATTCTCATCTGCGTTTCTAAGACAAACACTCAACGGTTGCGCAATAGTTACGTGTTGCGACCATTGACTCATTGACCAGCACATTCATAAAGTTACTTCTTTAATGGTCAAAAAAAGTATTGAAATTAAATTTTCATGAATTCTTTCGCTTCCTAACGATGCTTGAATTTTTGTAGGTCCAAAATTAAGCGATCCTCATGCCATGTTTGCTTGGGTTAGAATTACCTTTAAATAATTTCTGAACATCTCTAGCGACCGTTACTTTGGAAACTCCCTTATACAAAAATTGGCTTGTTTTCTTTAAATGGTATACAACTAATTTCACAAAGCGAAAATAAAACATATTAAAATGACCTAAATAAAGAAAACTTTTTAACTACATACATACTCGTACATACATACTCGTACATGTATATACTTTATAACAAAAATAATCCTGCACCACTTTAATCTCTCTACTGCTGTAAATAACATTCATTCTTATTGATTATTACCTTTAGTGAAGCTAAAAATGTGTTCAAAAAGTACGAACTTGTTACTTTTCAGAAATAAATATATTTTTTTTTCATTTTAAGAATTTTCTGCAGTATTCTATTAAAAAAAATTAATATGTATTTTAGAGTTAAAATGTATTTCAGGAAAATATTGTATTATAAATTTGAATTTTGAATTCCCATACGGCGTTTTATTTTCAATAGCCTGTGATTTTAACAGTTGCCATGTTATCATGACTCAAGCCATAATTACTTGACAGATGACGAGCACAACCTACGCTTTCAATAAAAATTGAACGATATACGCAACAACAACGCTTTGAAATTATTAAAATTCACTAAATAAAAATGGTAAAGATTTTTCGAGCACATTCAGCAACACCACATAATTTTTCTGTCGCCGTGAATTACCTTCATGGCCAGCAATTCTGAAACTAGTGGAAAATGTTAGCTGTTCGGACAAGTTAGTGAGTTGAAGAATACCTCCCTCAAGAACAATTGGGAATATTTTAATAATGTAGTCCATAGTGTTGAAGAAAACCGAAGTTTTTCCATGTCTCGTTGATCTTTGGAAATGCTGATTTCCTTGCGATTTCTCGAAACAGCAATTACATTTAGCCAAAGATATCTCGTGATGTTATGCCTTAAGACTTTTTTCCTTAAGTTTACGTGAAAGATAACGTCTATGGAATTAGCTGAAAAGTGATTCAAAGCTTTAAAGTTGGAGTTTGTGCAGTTATCGCGCACAAACAGCAGCAAATGTTCGAACTGAATATGGAAAAATTCATGAAGAAAATATGGTTGAGCAATCATATTCATTTGGCTGATATTGCTTTCTATTATTAATGGCGTACCCTTTATCATGTTTTCAATTAAATAAACGTTCGATAATCTCGCTTAAAAATATTAGTTTTTTTAAATACCAAAATTAAACCTCTTATTAGAAGACCCCACACTTAAGGATGCAATTCAGAATTAGTCTCGTTGTAACGTGAGCAGTAACTCCCCTACTAAACTGAATTGTTTCACTCTCGTTAAGTTTTCATTAATATAAAATAGAATAATTATAAATGTGGGCAGTGCCACTCCTATTTAACTGCTCCTACCAAATTGATTCCAACAGAACTTTGCACACATATTGAGTTCTAATCACTTCTACTTCACATAAATGCAACTGTTTTGTTCGCAAGCATTATTTGAAATACACATGTAGGACATTATTAAAACAATTATTTTTTAATTATAAAAAATTTTAAGCACGGAGCAAATTACGGCATTTGATATCGCACGAAATTTCTATACAAATTCAAAAAATTTTGTATAGCATTTCGTTCGATTTCGAATGCTGTAATTTGCCCTCAGATTTCAATACATTCTATATGCGCCGTAATTTAATTTTTAAGTTGTGTGTTATATGTATGATAAATATTTTTTGTAAGCTGTACAATCATTTAATGTGATAAATTACTAAATAATTGTAAGTTTGTAATATTTTTGATGTTTTTATTTTTGTCATATATAATGTTTTTTAATAGACAAAAAACCCTGAAGATGTCAAGAAAAAATTTACGAAACATTGAAAGAAACATGTAAAAAAAGTTTTTTATTTATATACGTGAAAATAATAGGCCTAATTAGCTTATTGGAAATAAACAAAAATAAAAAACTATTTTTTTTATAAAAAGTTGTTAAGCAGATTTATATACATTCTATATGTGCCGATACTTGGTCAACGTAGCTGAAGTCCAGCTGCACATTTTAAGACACGCTAAGGACTACAGACTCCCTTTTGCAACAAGAAGTTTTTGCTTAAATTTAATAATTTACAAAGGTCTAATAAAGTTCGTTGCAATATTCAAGGAGTAAGAAGCGAAAATGATTTACATATGTTTTTTCGACCTTCTGTTTTTTAAATGAGGGAAGAAGAGTGGCGAAATATCGATTTCTTAATAAAATGTTGGTAAGGTTTTTAAAAAAATTTTCCGATAGCTCGAGATAAATTATATTCATTTAATTTTCACATGTTTAAACGTAAAATTATTTACTATATGAAAAGAAATTTCATTTTATGTAAATATTTCCTGATTTTTAATAGTTTTTAAATTTTAAAAATATTTTTTATAAAAAGGCTGGTAGTATTTAAATTATTATTTTCTGGTTCAACTGTGAACAATTATGTATGTATTTGTAGAAATTACTTGTTGTATTAATTTATTTCTTTATATTAATTGTAGCAATTAACGTACATTTCTTTTCCCATCCCCAAGTTTCTCTCCAAGTAAACAGTCAGTTTGTTGTACCACGACTGTGTTTTTGACATTTTTTTTTTTTGCTGTATTCACAACAACTTTTAAAATGTATTTGTACAAAAAAAGTTTATAAAGTTTTTGCGTTCATTTTTGCACCCTACAAAGCTAAACAATTATAGAAAAACTAAAAAACTAAAACGGACAACACACTCGTGGATGAAGCCACCGAGGCATAATGACACCAAATCAGTATACGAACAGAAGAATGTCAATATCGATCACATTGATTAAAAAAATATTCAATATAAATGTTGTTGTTATATTTTTTACCAAAAAAGTCTAAATAATAAACCAGAAATAGTTCCATATTTTTGAGGCTATCTAGCCTTAAACAACACACCAACATATTTTTTAATGCCTGAAGGAATGATCGCTCAAGGAAAAACTTTTTGTGCTTTAATTTTTAAAATGCAAAGATCCTAGTAAATATTTAAATCAAGCGCCCATCTTTTTTTTTGGATTATTCATAATATCATTTAGGCAAATGTGGGAACCTCGATCCACCACGAATTTGCAATTAAAAGTATGTGATACAAATTTGAGAAAATATTCGCCATACTAACAGCACTGTTTATATAATTGACTACTTTATGTCGCTTAGAGGGGGAATTCGGAAAAAATTAAATAATTCTGGAGTTTGTAAGTAGGCAGCCTGATTCTAAAGAAATTTCATACAATATTTAATAAGATAGATATTATTCAGCTTAAGTTTTAAGCTTAACTTTAATATCTTTAAAGAGACCGGAGCCACAAAACCAAAATTATTAAATAATACTTAACTGCTGTGGCTGTATTTAGACTATTGTCTGATGTACTTTTAAAGTTTTTGTTATACTTGTTGTTGTTATGATTATAATTTATATACTTTTTTATTTTGTATATATTGACATAAAGTTTTTTAGTTTTCTTCTTCACTTCTTTTAAAACTATAGAGTTTTTTCTCTGAAATAATAATAATAATTAGAAATGCATACCTTCGGCATTTTTGCCGATATTATACCGATACGGGCACGCTTGGTTCATATAAATTGAAGATAAAAAATAAACCACAAATGTGTACTTTTTATTATCAAAAAAACATTATAGCTTACAAGATTATTAGTATTTAATATCACTATTAATAAGACTTTTGTTTATAAAGCAAATACTATGAAAGTACAAGTCCTGCAGCGGAAAATAGTTTCTCGGATGCGCCAGAACTTATTTGAAAGAACTTATCTCTCGAATTATACCATAATAATATTACAACTGAGAATGGATAAATCTTTGCCTTGTATTCCCCCGACTTATTACTAATTTTTCCTCAAACGTCAGTCAGAAGTTGTAAATGGTACAAATGTTAAGCAGGAAGATATGCGTTGCGAATAGTTAAGCAGTTCTAAAAACTTACTATTTTTACAAGTGTATTCCAAAAAAAAACGTTCAATCTATTAGTATGTTAACATTTGAAAATTTGAAAAAAAAAGTGTTGTTGCATCGCCGATGCCGATATATTATCGATATATGTATCATTATCTGTTTAAGATGCATCCCTACCTATTATATCAATTGAATACTGATAAATATAAAAAAGAATCTAATAATAAAAAGTTTTCAATTAAATTTTGTGCAAACATAAGCGGAGATTGTTTTTCGAATGAGGTTTTCATTTAACCAAATAGTTTTTACTATGCTGATGTTGTGCAGCCGCAGCAAAATCACTGTTAAACTGCCTGAGTAATAAATAAAATTTTTCATATTCTATATTAAAAATTAGTTGACTTAGCACAATTTTTTTTGCCCAAAGTCTGATTAAATGAAAGACTGCGGTGAAAAGATATAGATATTTTATATATTTTTTCGCACTATCGCACCCCCAAGAAAATTTAGAGCTCCGATAAGAAAACTTTCCAGAATAAATAACTATAATTTTATTAAATGGTGTACCGTATCATATTATCGGTTCGCATGGATGTTTTATACACGTTTTTGTTTACAGGTAAAAGAGTCTTTCATGTTTTTGTATTTATTGTTCTCTATGATCTTCTCGTTTGTATATGGCATTTTTTGCCAATAATTTCCCAGGAGTCTTGCATGTTATTGATGTTTTCTTCGGTTTTATTTTTGCCCCTCCTCCCACGCAAGTTCCTGGGAAATATTTATTGTTTTTGTTAGGAGTTTAAACGTTAAGTACATAAAAATAAAACAAGAATTCGATGCTTTAGCAAGCACGTAGCATTTTGGATAGTTAAACAAAAAGTAAATAAAACAACAGAAATGTTCAACAAAAGGCACTTGCAATTTATGTAATTTATTTATGCAATTCACAGGAAAAGATAATCTGGAGCTTTACGGCTGTATTCATAAAAAGAATAATTTTTGTTTGATATGTATTTTAAAGAAAATTTGTATGAAAAATATATCTTAAAATACATTTCAAATATAAATAATTTTTAATGAGTACGAGCCATAATATACTAAAATATTTTTAAATATGTTGCTATAATTTTTTTATAGATTTAAGAGTTCACATAAGACCGAATTTTTTGAGAAGCCGCTTTCTTAACCCCCAGTTTAAAAATCGAATATTACAAAAATACCCAGCAAAAGCTTGATAATGACTGTCATTAAGAATAACATACTTTTCACTATAGACTATGTGTGCAGTAATTTTCAGTAGTTACGGAAGTTTGCCTTGCACTTACCACGCATTTGATTAACAATTCAAATTCCTGTGAAGCAAAGTTCGTTAAAGCAAGTTTTTAGCGCATAATAAAATATTTACACCAGTAAATGAAACACTTGACATGACAGTAAGAAAAGTACTGTACATCAAATGCAACAAAAATTTAAAATGAAAGAATTATTACTCCAAGTAAAAATTTTATTCTATTGCGTTTTGTGTTTTTAATTACTTCAAAATGTTGACATCGTCATTTGTAAGCTATGAACATATCTACGTTCTTAATGAACAAAATTTTAGTGGGCTTTCGGTTCGATTACAATTGTAATTCCCCAGAGAATGAAAAACATTTTTTTATGATTAAAAAAGACAGGAAGTTCAAATTTGACTACTTACTGAGGGAACATACCCCCATTTCCATGTACAACTCCCCAGCACTCAAGTCACCCACTTGTGGAAATTTTATTCAAACATCATTTATAGTTAAACTTGCATTCAATGAAGATCGCATACGCATCTTACGCAAACCACGTGCATCTCTTGTTTCTTCAATGATTTTTAGTTATAAACGAAGCTTCCTATAATTATTTTGTCTACCGTTTTTCATATAATTTTTATGAAATACTTAACTTTTTTTTGGGGGACGAGGGTCGTAAAAAAGTCTTGTAAACTGCCATTAAAAAACTGGCCTGCCGAAAAATATAAATTATTTGAAACTGGCTAATTTTTGAAGTGGAAATCTTGCTTTTTGGCTTCGGGTTTTTGAATACTTCAATATACGGCCTCGGTTGGGCGCAAGAGGATGTTTAGTTAATTTTGTAAATTGTTGGATTCCTTTATAAATTTAAGCCCAATTCGAGCTAAGAATTTATGTAAAATGCCTCTGTAGCAAAATTTTTTCAAACCATACCTTCTTCTTTGATTTAAATCATGTTCCATTCTATAAATAAGTTTATTTGCGTTCTGCGTCAGTAAGAATAAAGGCCGAGGTACATAAAATCCGTCATACGCTATACGTTGGTTTTTTCAACTGACAACTAAGTTGAAATACAGGTTTTCTTATGAGTTTTTATCACACTCCGTACGTCAACGCAAAGTACTAAAGTTGGACAACTTTTAACGTACGTTGAGTGCTTTGACAAATATCAATATTTTTTTATTTAGCTTTTTGTGTTGTGTTGTGATAAAACTAAATTAAAGAGAATTAAATAAAAATTACAATTAAAAGAAACTCTAGAATATCCTCGAATTCCAAGGAAAATGTGTACTCTAATCATATGAAGCTGATTTAATGTCCATCAAAAAAGTACTCATTGTGTCAACCTCCCCCGCCGATAGTTTAATGTCAGTTGAAAATAGTAACGTATAGCGGTATGACGGATTCTATGTGCATCGGTCTTAATTGCAATATTTAATATATAATTTTTAACTTGGACCAGTACTCGGAAGATGAGCACTACATATGCAATGCATTAAGCCAGAACTAAGAAAACTAGTTATGGGAAGTAGGATAAAAGGAGTAGTGTTGATAGACGTTCGACTTCCACTTGCACTTCCCAGACATTCTATTATAGTAACAATAAGACAGTGAAACACATCCCATATTCAGTGGATGCACCAGTGACTCAATAGAGTCGGCTACAGTACTCTCACTGATTAGCTTTTTGGCCCTCTGCTGTATGCGGTCGAGTAACTAGAGAATATACTTTTTTTTATATATCTTGGACCAGCACTCAGGGGATGACCCCTACACATGCAATGCATTGTGCTGGAACTAGTGGAAAGGGATAGAGATAGATATGAAAGGAGGTGAAGCTTCATTCGTTCTTTACAACTCTGCTTTTTTTTCTTTTTTTTCTGCACGTTTATTCGTAGAGCAGTGTTGCAGCGCCTCTGGTGGCGAGGAGGACATTACGATTTTTGAAGCTGTTTTTAGTTTAGTAGCCACTTCTTTTATTAATTTTATTTTACTGCGCCGTTGATTGTGCTACTCAGTACCAACGAAAGGCACACCAATGCACATCAGAGAAATGAGTGGTGTTTTTATTTCATGACTCCGTCTGACACTGGGTTTGAACCCAGGTCCTTCAGTTTGTAGTCAACGTGCTTACTACCTGAGCCAACGCCACCCTCAATAGAGTTTGAAGCACCGGCCCATGCATGTGAGTTATAGTATTTAAGTCTACAATTTCTGCAAAAGGACCTATTTGAGTTAAACCTTCTAACGTGTGAATTTTTCTCCGAGCACATGGTACGTCACTCCCTCTTCTTTATTCATCGTTATTATTACAGCTTAGACAGACCTTTTTGAAGGAAGGACTGGCCTTCCCTTGTAACTTTTTAACTTGAGGAGTTCGCATCATCTGAGTCAAGCACAAAATTGAACCATCGACCCATTTCCAGCAGCTTAAATGTTAGACAACTACAGATAATTTCAGTTAACAGATCATCTGAAAGGGTTTTGCCAATTATGAATTATTATATCTGCACGTTAAGTTCAAGTTCAGTTTGGAATGTCTCGTGTCTGATAATCATGTGGTAGATTTCATGTGGAATACACACCAGTAAAATATCTAACTCCAGCTTAACATTATCTTTATCTTCTGAGACCCTAAAAAATACTCAATTTTTAATCGAAGAATATTTCTAATTTAAGGATGATTAGCTATTTCAGGTATCTCAAGGATATTTGGATTTTGTGTTCTTTGCCTCAACCACCACTTGCAATTTGTCTTCGTCTTGTAGGCATATATTAAGTCATGGAAAACCTTAGCTGATAAGAGACCATCCTTTAAAATATAAAATATGAGCCTTGTATTACACTGGCCAAATAGATCAAGGATAATTACTATGGTCTCTAAAATACCAACATGACAGTGTGACCTATTGCCCAATACTCTTACTGAATTGAGCTTAATTGCTATGATTAATGTGAGATCGAACCTTTTTAATGCCGGCATCGCAGTTAAAGAAAGAATCGTTTAATCCATGAACTTTATATACAGAAAATAAAAATGTATGTTGACACAAAGTTTGCGCTCATCGGTTGTGTAATTTTTTTTATTGTGTAAAAGGCATTTTCATGTGTTGTTTTGACATATTTTTGATGACATCCTGCAAATTAACAACAACTCACGTTTGTGTGTGTATGTGGCCGAGTGCTGTAAACAACAACATATTTATGTTTTGTAAATACATATGTATGTACATATATTTTTTTGCACATTTACATATACAATACGTATACTTAAGGTTTTGTTTTTGTCAGTCCTTGTACCTATTAAAGATTAAACTATATTGTAGAAAATATTTTATATGGCTGTTCAATGCAATCTACCAACTTACACGAGAAAATATTAAAAACAAACAAATACATGTCCACACATTGACATCAGCTCAGGGAATTGAGCCTCTGTGTTGTTGTTATTGTTGTTTTTTATTTTTAAAAGGAGAAAACAGTATATACTAAATACTCTGCGAAAGGTTTTTTTGGATTACTCCCTTCTAAGTGGTTGCTGAAATGCATGCTAACTACGTTGTTATTTATATTGTAAAAAAAACTTCATCGATAAATTGTAGTTGTGTTATTTTCTTAATGCTGTTTAGTTAAGTATAGTTGTTGGCTTTGGTTTGTACGCCTACTTCATTTATCAAAATTTATGTTGTCCATAGAATTGTGTAGTTTTGTTGTTGTTGTTGTTGTTGTTTATATTTGCTAGTAGACATGCAAGCGATTTATTGAAAAGAGCACGTAATGTGGTTTTCTACTAATAAAACGTATAGATTTTGGTTTATAGAGATGAAGGTAAATTAATATTAGTATGTGTTTTATTTTGTATATTTTTAAAAGCAAACAATTTTGGAAGAATGTATAATATATACGGTAATTTTATATATAAATCAGAACAGGTAAAATTCTGAGTCAAATGCTTTAGTTAATCGTGAAAATTAATTTATGGATAGTTGACCTTATTATGCCACAAAAGCAAAAGACAAAAGCTATAATGTTTGCAAAGGAATAAATTTAGCAATATCGATTCTTTTAGCTGCACAGAAAAAAATAATTTTCGTATTTGATAACAAAAATCCCGGTATTAAAATATTTTTTTTTTTTCAAATTTCCTGTGATAAAGAAAATCGCAGAATTAATAACTATAATTGTAAAAAAATTATCAATATTTTA
Source organism: Gymnocheta viridis (assembly GCA_956483585.1). Taxonomy (NCBI): domain Eukaryota; kingdom Metazoa; phylum Arthropoda; class Insecta; order Diptera; family Tachinidae; genus Gymnocheta; species Gymnocheta viridis. The sequence goes on along the minus strand of OY101440.1, from coordinate 24,014,880 downwards.
ATTAATAATCGTATTAATTGAATGAATAAAACATTTTATCAATAATTTATATATTTCTCAATAAACTCTATTTCAAGTTCAATTAAATTTTTTATAAAAATTTGGAGGATTGTTGTTAAATAAAATATTTCTTTCAGTAAAAATTGTTGTTGACATTCACACATTTTTAATAAATAGTTATTTATATCAATAAAAATATTATTGAAAATCGGAAAGATTTCAATAAATATATTACTTATTTTGATAAAACTTTTATTAGATTAAAAAAATTATAATAAAAAAAATTATTTAAATTGATAATATTTTTATTAAAAATATTAAAAAAGTTATAAAATTATTGCTAAAAGGTTACAATTTTTATCCGATAAATAGTAAAATTCAATAAAATATTTATTAAATTTAACTAAATTCCAATGAAACAAAAAAACAAAAATGAAACAAAAACTTAAAAAAACTTAAGCTAAACTTTTCACGCCGTTGGATTTTTTTACTTACCTTCACACGATGAATTATTTGATTTAGCGACTCGGTTTGTTGAATATATGCAATTATTTCATAACTGTTTTGTCAAACACGTTTTATTGCATGATATTTTAAAAAGTGCTGTATTGATAAACATTTGTATTAATTTAATGACAAATGTTATTAAAATTAAAATTTTTTTTAACATCATAGCTTTATTAAATATAATTATTGTCTATTTTTTCTGTGTGGTGTCCTGGCCACTTAAATGTAGCGCACAATAAAATGGTGTTTGTTTAAACTACCAACTTTAGCAACCTAAATTTTAAGAGCCTGATATAACAGTTAAAAAAAAATAATGATAAATATTTTAAGAGTTCATAACTATAAGAGGTATTTAGCAGATTAAACGAGCATGCATACCCAATGTCTTTCTGATTAATTGATTTATTTAGTTGTTCTGCAGAGCTTAGCAAGGCGGCTGCCTGAGAGGTTTGATTTTTTTTTTTCATTTTGACATTTTTAAAGCTGAGAGTATTTTAGCGATTTTTGTAAAAACTTGGTCTAAGTTATTTTGAAACACCAAACCTTAACTTACCTTAAACCCATCCAGCAGTTTTATTTGTTGTGTATTAAGACAAGGCTGTGTTTTGCCTCCTCTTTTATTTAATTGCGTATTTGCCGTTGTGATAAATAATTCAACTTGCAAAAGAAGAGGTATCGCTTGGTATATTACATTTTTAGATATGCAGACTAAGTTGCCAGTAGCCCAATAAACTGCATCACACGCTGGCCTGAAAATTGGCAAAACTCAAACAATGAAAATAAACTCTAATAACTATCAAAGACTGTACAAATATAACAGGCATTTTTGTTTGTGTATAATCTTTGTTTCGGTAAAAAAGATACAGAAAACATTAGTTAAAAAAGGCGAATTTATATCTTATGTATTTTGACATTCATAACGTAAAAAGTAAGCAAAGCAAAAAGTTATCAGCTGCAATAAATCAATAATATTCAAAGTGAATCTATTTTATTTTTCTTATAAGTTTTACACAATTAGTCGACAGTTGGGTATCAATAAAAGTATTTAATAAAAATTACATTTGAATTAAAGTGCTAAGTAAATTTATTGTTCGAGATCTTCTAGTCACCCAATTTCAGATTTAAGGCAGAATTAGTTTGTACGTTCTGTTCTGATACGGATCAGCTGTTTTGTTTCTATTTTCAAAACTGTATTTGTGGTTTGTTGTTACTTTTTCTTCCTGTTCTGTTGCGAACTATTCTTAAGAAAATAGAAAACAACGTTAAGTGACAACCAATAGTGTGTATGTATTAGAATTTTGTAATGTGAAATATTACAAATTTTGTGCTATAAGTCAGAAAATTTTATTTTAATTCCAGATTTTCAAAGATTCATATAGTTTCGTCAAATCACAAACATTTTGTACTCATTTACAATATTCATTACTATAATTACATCGTACATTGTAAAAAATATTTTGCTCAGGCGAAAAAATAAAATATTGAAAATTATTTTTATTTCAAAAATTTTTGTTTTTTAAGGGTTGTTTTTTTAAATCTCTTGAAATATTTAACAAATATTATTTTGTTGGAAAAATCTGTTATGTGAAAATATTTTAAAGATCCGCTGATCAATTATTGGGTCCTGCCTGTCGCAATGCCGTTCAACGTTGTTGTCAATCGGTGATTGCCTCACCACGCACCCATAAAATTGACACGGATGTAAGTACACATTAAAATTCCATTCAGGAACAAAGTGTTAATGCTTTGATAGCCTGTGCTGTTGGTGCTGAATCGGAAATTACTTTTATTTTGCACTGTAATTTAATTTAAAAAATACCCTATGATTTAAACCTCTTGTTAATAAATCTTATCACTACACATTTATTATATGTACATATACGAGTATATATATATATATATAAGAATTCAATCTCTTCAGCTTATTAAGCTTCATAAAATGAGTATTTTTTTATGGAACCTTTATTTCTTGACCTTTTTTTTATACTGATATAAGAAAGTGGTTTCTAGTTAAAATAAAATAACTTTAACGAATTGACATAAAAAAGCCATCATTAAACAATTTCATTTCACAGTAAATTTTTTTAATTATAAAAATTTTCAACTTGAATGTAAACAAAAGAAATTAATAAATTTTGACATCCAACTATAGTTCCCCTTGAATAAAACTAAAAAAAAGTTATTAGCTACTCTATCAAGTCTACCTGTTATGAATTCACCTTGAAGTAATGAAGTCTTTCATTTGTTGCTGAGCAAATTTCAAAGCCTGCTATATTTAAATATTTTTTTATTTGGAAAATAATTAAGTAATTATACATATGAATAAATAAATTTAATTAAAAATGTATTACGCCAAAATTATTTTTTTAATGTTATTAATATATAATAGCCATTAAAATATTACAAAGCAATAAGTAATAACTGCACAGAGAGAAAAATTCACCTTCATAATTTAAGTTTTTCGTCTTACTTTTAATGCGAGGCGCTTATAATAACCATAATTTGCACATGAATGCGCCAGAAAATGAAATTACTTAGGTAACGCAATGGCGGAATTTCTTAAAACAAGATGCTTATATCAAATTAAAAAATCGTAATAGAGAATTTTAATCTAAAAATAATCCTATATTTTTTCATTCAAATACACAAAAGTTTATTTCTCTTTACTAATATGTTATCCGCTCGCAAAATCATTACTTATTTGCTACTGCTATTGTATATAGATTGCCATGTAAATAAGTTTTCTATAGCGTTGGCTTACAAGCAAGCCATGAGTTTAACAACACGTGTTCAATAGTTGCGACCGACATCAATAATAAAAAATATATATAATAAAAAAAATTTGAAACCAATAAGTAGATAAAACAAAATTATGTATGAAATAAAAATTTAAAAGCAAGCTCAAATAAAAAGGTTTAATTTAGCCAAAAGGCTTGATTTAACACAAAAATTCGACAGCTTTTGATTGGATGCCTGAATAGTTGATGGTAGACCCTTTAACTAAACTTGTCCATTTAAGCTAAAGTATACCTTTTTTTTGGCTAAAGATTAATAACAAGCAGGGTAAATAATGGCTAAAATTAGCACTTTGGAATCCATTCAAAGATCAACCGATGTGCTATTTTACCATAATTTTGATCAAAGCTTTATTTAAATTCGTATTTATTTTTTTAATTTTCTTTTGCGTTCTATTTAAAATGTCAAATTATTTTGGAAATAAGAACACACGTCGGGACAAGTCAATTACAAACTTAGGATAAAACAATGAGCAAAGCATAAAAGTTTACAATTCATCTGTTTTTGTTTTATATTCAAAAGCACAAATTGAAAGACTTACGGCGCTTACAAAACTTTACTCGTGTCTGTGTCTTTTTCATACTGAAAATCTAATGCATTATTTAATAGAAGATTAAAATAAAAAAGACAAGACAAGTTAATGGACTGTTCTGTTGCACATAAAGTGCTTTAAAAAAGACAAAAGATAAGAAAGTGTAAGACCAAGTTCGCAGTTTGAGAATGCCTTCAACAATGCATTGAAGTTATTAAAATAAAATTCACTAACAAAAATGCTGAAAACTTCGCCATTTCTCTTCGGTCTTAGAAATTTGGTATGGCCGCAAGTACACGATCTTAATAAGGACAGCGTTTATTTTAAAAAAGACGGAGCTATGCGTCTAGTAGCGATACCATTACTTTTCTGCTTAAAAAAATTCCTGACTGTACGAGAAGGCGAATACAGTGTCCACAAAGATCTAGTGAAATAACACCTGCAGTCGATTTTCTTTGGGGCCGTGTGAGAGATACAGTATACGCCAATGACCCACAATCGATTCTGGACTTCGAAGATGAAATTCGGGAATTTATATAGGAAATACAGTCACTAATGAGCGCATTGGTGATGGAAAAGTTCAAGTTTTTTATATTTTGAAATAAAATCTCTTATTGGAAGATTGCACAGTTTCATATATCTACATAATCATGAAATTCCATTTAATTAATTCTGTTTTATATATTGTAAGTCAGTGATGCTTTTATTTTATAAATAAAACCAGGGTAAAATAATTAAAAAGAAAACAAAAAATTTTATTTATTAATTTAAGATACGAATTTACATAAAAAATATATTTATTTTACGTTTTAAAAATATTCTTTACATTCTGAAATAAACTATCTAATAGTCATTTAAGCGAGTAAGAGTAATCATCAACATTTGCTGAAATTGATAAAAGTCATACAGCGAGAAAAATCTCTAAGGATCTATTAAAAATATAAACGACCATTTATCTTTAATAAAAAGCCCTTGGAAATATTATGGCAAAAAGTTTTCTTTTTATAGACCTCGTTGTTGTTTCGCTACTACTTAAGTTATTAGCATATTAACATATTTTTTATTGACTTGGTTACGTCTTCTGTTTGTTTTAAATTTTAGTTTCAAAACATTTCATATTTTTCATATTACAGCATTCTTTAGCATGTAAAATGAAAAACAACTAAAACAGAGAACATTTTACACAATTTCTCAGGCGACCCCCAACGTGTTTTTAAGGTATTTCAAGTTGTTTTTCCACTTTTTTGCACAATTTTTTTCATCAACAAATTTTCTTCATGGAAGAGAAAAAAAATTGTACTCTCTCTAATAGACGAAAAAAATGAGTTTATTGCATTTTAAAGCATTTTGTGCTTCAACAGCTTTTAAAGATATATATAGAAGGGGGCAGAAACTTAGCAATCAAAGTATTTTATCTCTAAATGATGATTTTTTTCGGAAAAAGAATGTACGTTTGGAATGTATTAAGGCCTTGATTTTTTTACATATTCCTAAAGAAAATCTTTAAATAACTGCCAATAACAAAGTAGGAAATAAGAAAATTGTTTCGGTAGAAAGACCCATTTAAATATTTTGAATTTGAATGAAATGAGACAATTGAAAAACACCTTAAGAGTATTGTGCTCGAATTTATTAAAAAATAAAAATAAAAATAAATTTGTGGAAAAAATCACGGTCCAAAATGTATATTTAAAAATTCAAACCCATGTATAAATTCTGATGTTTTTTATATAATTAACTAATTAGTTAAAGTCTGTGAAAAGAATATCATTGAAGGCTAAAAGTAGAACTGAGCAAATAACCATATTATATTATAATAAAAAATTAAAAATTTGCAGGATAATCATTTAATTCGGCATAATTTGTTTGAAATACTTTTATTTGTTTTCTTATTTTTCAAAATCTAATTATTGTTTTCTAATTGTAACTTTTGTAAATACAGGGTGTCCATCGGGAAGGTATACCACTTTGTTTTGTCGCCATTTTGGTGAACAATTGTCGTGACAGTTTTTATTTTGCAGTCGTGAAGTAGACACGTGGCAAATTTATTATGGAAACATTGATCGTTAAAACATTTTATCAAAATCAATCATCGATTACTGTGACGATGAGAAAGTTACGTGAAATTTTTGGGAGAAACAACGTGCCAACAAAACGCACTGTTTATCGTGTAGTGAATGATTTCGAAGAGAGAAGGTCTGTAAGTGATATGCCCAAGCATGTACCACTACGTACTACAAGGTCGGCTAAAAACTGCTGCTCAAGAAAGTGTTCAAATCAATCCATGAACCTCAATTCGATGCCGTGCTCATGAGCTTGGTCATCAAAGAACAACTTTGGCCACAATTTTGTATAAGGATTTGCATTTAATTCCATTTAAGATTCAGTTGACACAAGAGCTTCTTCCACAAGATATGCCAATAGGATATTACAGCTCGCCCATGACAATTGATTTGTGAATAAACAGAATAGTCAGTTCTGGGTAATGGAAAACCCTCGACACCTTTGCATTCATTAAAAGTGACAGTCTGGTGTGCAATTTGGTCAGGAGGAATCACTGGACGTTACTTCTTTGAAAATGAAAACGGCGTAGCGGTAATTGCGAATAGCGAGCGATATCGTGATATGATTGAAAACTTTCTAACGCCACAACTGCATGCTTTGGGCTTGATTAACATGTGGTATCAACAAGACGGTGCCACATCGCATATAGTCAGGATTACATTGGAATTACTGCAAACCTCTTTCCACAATAAGTTATTTCAAGAAATGGCGATGTTGGTTGGCCTCCACGAGCGCCTGATTTGACTGCTCCGGACTTCTTTTTGTTGGAATATCTGAAAAGCAAGGTTTATGCAAACAAATCAGAAATGTTTAAGCAATGATGAAAATAATGAAATACCGCGTGAAATGTGTGAGAATGTAATGAAAAATACTCTCAAAGGGGCTCGCATTTGTTAGACTAACAGTGGCGGGCATTTATCTGATATTGTATTCCATACATAAGATCCATTCTCTTTCATTTAATCAAAAGGTATAAACAACCAAAGTAGTATACCTTCCCGGCGGACAGCCTGTACCTGCAGAAAAGTGTATGTAAAACAAATTTTTTGGTTTCTTATCTCTTCAAAATAAATTTTTTTCGGCTTTTTTTGTTGATTTTCATAAAATTCAAGTCTACCTCTACATATTTTTCGATAGTCTACTGCTTCCTAAAATATCTGATCTGAGACTGCTTTGAAAAGCTGCTATTGCTGCAATCAAACTGTAAGTCGAACTAATACAAGAAAAAATATGCTTATACTTCCGAAGAAAAATTAGAAAAAAGAAAACCAATGTCATTATTAGCAACACAAAAAATCTAAAAAGTTCAGAGAAAAACTTAAATAAATACAAGCAACTTTTCTAAATTTTCGAACTTCATACTGACACAAGCACGCACAGACATATATACATATGCATTTGTTTATCTTGTTCAAAAATTTAAATATGACAAATGGTTTGGGGAACCGTAGCTCATAAACTTTCCATTATACTGTTAGTAGTAGCGGTTGGTTGTATGAAAGAAAGACACAATCTTGTATGTCATACACAAACGCAATATTTTCTTATCTCTCGACAAGGAATTTGCCATAAATTTTTAGAAGAATTAACAAAAATATAATTAAAAAAAATATTTTCTCACATTATTTAATTTTTTTATTACGTTTTAATGTTAATTGTAAGATTATGCGTATTGATAGAAGTTATTTATTTAAACTAAGCTCTATAAAATTAAAAAAAAAATTTAAGTGTCATTAAACATATTGGGAAAATGTGAATTAGATCATTTAAGTTTATTAAAAGAATGAAGCTAAAGTCAACTACGGTAGCTTGAAATTTTATATTATCAAATAATATTTGTTTCTTTTATTTTAAAAAAAAAATATCTTTTATTCTTTCCATTTCGGGTCACATTTTTTTTTTAACTGGGACAAAATTTTATTAAGGATTCAGAATTAAGATTTTAATGACCTTCTGAGATCTGCGCATCCTAATTTTAAAGACTTCCCTTAAAAATTTAATAATTTTTTAAAGAAATGAAATTAGTACAGTTGTTTGGAACTATGATGGCACAAAGGCAGATATTAGAAGTTGTTAAAATTACAAATATTTGTTTTTTTTTGTATTATTTAATTTCTTATCTGCTAATATAAATGTACAAAATTTAATCAAGACATGTAGGGATTTTGTTAAATATCTGCTGGCATCACTGGTTTAGTCTCACAACGGCAACGCTGAATAGGGTACACAAATATCTGCTCAGGCGTATGATAAATATTTAATAGGGCAAAATTAAGGAAATAATTATTCCACATACGTTGATAAAAAATGTATTTTAATAGTGCATTTACACACATATTCCATAAAGTTGGGTTGCATTTTTTCTCTAAAGTTTTTTTTGTTGTTGTAAATTAGTACATATTTTTAAAAAATCAGTTAGATGTTAACTATTCTACGTGGGCCTTACGAAGTTTTTGAGTGTTGTTTTTCTTTATAGAAGTCAAGTGATTGGGAACTACTTGCAAATCAATAAAAAGTAAAGAAAAACAAATTTTGAAAGGAAATAAAACATTAAAAGAGACTATTAGAGCTTAAGTGTAAATTACATCTAATACTGTAAAGTATCAAAACTAAGTAATATAAATTTCAGCTGCAATTAGTTGCCATTCCAATAACTAGAACTATTTTAGTGCCTTTATCTTCTACAAATGGCTAACTTTATTAAATATTTCAACTTAACCGAAATAGAAATGGGAATGTGATATTATCAATAAAACTGAAATAAAAGAAATTTAATTGCAAAAGTAAGTGTTTCCTGTTATGTGCACTTTTATATAACTTAATAAAATATATATCCGTAATTTTTCAATTTTAATAATTTTAAATTATAAGATTAACCGGCAGCTGCTGTTCGGTATTATTTTTTTGCTTAGCTGTCGCCGTTGAATTTTTGTTATCGCCATAAACAATTACGTAAAACAGGAGTTGAATTCAAAACGGAGGCACTCAAAATATATTCGTAACTTGATTTAGTTTCAAAATAGTCAGTGCAGCAAACCAACAATGATCTGACGATAAATCCTTTTTTTGTAAAAAGGCTATCATAGTTCTACATACATAAATATTATTTTTATGAGCCTATATTGGAATAATATCCTACACATTGATACCAATTTTTCTTTGGTGCAGAGACATAACGGTTTTTAAATCTTTACAAGAAGAATAATAATATGTAAACATATCACTCGTACCTACTCTATAAAAAAGTGTTATAATAGAAGTGCTGTGCAAAAGCCAGTTTTTATGTGTCAACGCTTAACCAGGCAACGATTTGAAATAAACTTAATTATAACTTAATGAAGTATGCCTTCCCTTTCTTTAACACAAAGTTAACTTCTATAATGAAAAACATCACAAAAAACTTATTTTTGAAAATAAGAATAACAAAATTTTTTTTCACAAAAAAGTTTTCAATTATAGCTTAATTTAAAATTGAATTTTAAAATTACTTAAAGTAAAAAGAAAATACTTCCTTTCACCTTTGGCTTTTAAGGCATGAAACATAAAAACTCTCTTCATTGCGACAGACGTTGATAAACTCAATTCATGTTGCTATTCTTACATAAAAATGCATTCAAACTATTAAAAATATATTTGTTTAACTAAAAATTAAGAAAAATCCACTTTAAATATGAAAAAAAAGAAACGAACTGAATATAAACATAAAAACTTGCGACAACCGAGTTGCGGCAATTAAACTTACATAAATAAATATTTAAATACCAATTATATTTCCACATAAAATTACCTGAATAAAAGATTTTAATACCGCAACAATTGATTTTTTTGCGGATGATACATACTTCATTCGGGCATAAATGTGTCTCCTAAGCAACTCAAAAGCAACTCAAATATTATTAGGAAAATAAAAACAAGATTTTGTGCAAACAAAAATACAAATGCAATACGTGCATAGATATTCTATATCAATAAATATACTTACCGAACTAAAACATTTTAGATTATTTTAATCTTTTTCTTTTGCGATGCCTACTTTACTTTTCCTGTGAGATTATTTTATTTCGATTGGGCAATATCTTATATAAAATAAAAATGAAGAATAGTTTAAAGCTACATATTTATATCTTAACTTCTTCTTCAAATCTTAATTTCGCGTTCAACTTTTTTAGAATATATTTGTTTTTCCATTTTTGTTATATATGATGTGTTAGAAAAATTAAATAATAATATATAATTGTTCTCTAAAACATACTCGTATATCTAGAATTACAAATCAAAGCAAATATAAATGTAACTTTGATAATACATTTTTAGATGATAACTTATAACTCTAAACAATAGACAATAAATAGCCTTGAGGAATATCTGCCGATTGAAGATACTTCTGCAAGACGAATGTGGCTGTAGGCGGAATAATTTATTCTTCCAGTTAATACAACGTTGAATCGTTTTCGCATTACTTTCATTGTAGGGATGTCGAGAGAATAGGCAAAAGCGCGAATTATAAAAACCCCAAATAAGCATACATTTTCTTGGACTAAAAATTTTTACCCATCTAAATTCGTTTTTATTTCAATTAAAGACTTTCAACAAAAAATTCTTTGGAAAAAAATCAACAACTACGAAATAACAAATCTGTAAAAAATCATTTACAGACAGAAAACCCAGATTGTATTCTAATATGACCCAATTGAATCATTCATATGCATGAATGTATTTACATATATACAACCAAATGTAGCATCCAAAAAAACAATTTCATTGTAACGAAAACAGTAAGTGATAAAAAATAAAAATATCTTTCGCACACTAACAGTTTCATTCATACGAAGAAAACAAAATTAAAAGTAAAAAATTTCCAAACTAAAATGAATTGTATGTTTATTGTTAAACAAATATACCGTTATTATAACAAATCAACTACTACATGAAGAGTGAACACCAACAACAGTCTAAGTATGTGCGTATGTATCACACACAAAATAACAACAACACCAACCAACAACAATGGTAATAAAAAACAAAATGAAAATAACATTGACAACGTACCCAGAGAAATCCTTCAATTGTAGTTGTGTCCACTTGAAAAATACTCGTTCATTGTACACAAATACAAAAACAACAGCAACTACAACAGCAAATGCATGAATGAATAAATAAATAGATGTGTTACAATGTTAGTAGTAGAGCAAGGTTACTTTTATATAAATATGTACATATTTATCTACATACTCGTATATGTATGTACATATATAAATGCATGTGTTAGATTGAGTGAGTGACTCAGGGAATGTGAGAAAGAGTGTGAGTATATAGAATGTCTATGGTCTTTCCACACCATTTGTTGGCATTTTACTAGTTAACACATCATCACACAATACCTTATGTTTAATGGTATGTTTGAATATGTGTGCATGTGTCATTTGTGTAAGTTAACGTTCGTTTAAAGATTTGCTCAATTGCGTTGGTAATACTGGCATGAAAATTTGTTTTTTATTAAATGCTGGATGATATAAAAAACTGCCATAAAACTAAAAACTGATAGTTCATGGAAACGAAAATGTCTCTTCCTACAAACGAATATGGTTTCAGGGATTTGCGATTCGTCAATTAATCAAACACACCGATTGATCAAAATCTGATTCATCGTTTAATATATTAATTTAACAAAATTTATTATGTAATTTATTCTGGCTTGGAATTCTCCACATAATAATAAATTTTTTCTTATTAATTTTGACATTTTGCTTCTTGGTTTTTTACTTCTTTTGCGTCTCATTAATTTATATTTGTAATAATTTTAGTTTTTTTTTAATAATTATTAATACTTTTATTTGGTTTTGATGAGCCACATGAACATATAATTCGTCAGATTTCGTTAGAAAAGACAGACAAAAAAAAATTTTAACAAATGTTAGTTATGAACGAAACCTATACACTCTACCAAGGTTTTCCCTGTGCTTAATTATGTGTTTCCCATTATCATATTATCACATTAAATCATATTGTCGCCAAACAAAAGCGCTTGAGTAAGATTTACTCCGTTGGTAGATAGAAGTATTGCGGTACCAAAAACATGCGCATGCTCCAACAGCAAGTCGTTAAATTATTAGTTTCTTCTATTTATGTTGATAAACGAAACTTCTTTATTAATCAATTAACCGACTAATCAACATTCCAATTTTTTGCCAATTTCGCATTATAAGCCATTTAAATAATGCTGGTGTTTATCATTGAAAATATTTATGAAGAAAATCTCTAAGTTTTAGGAGTAAATAAACAGTGCTGGTAAAATATGAAACAAGATGTAAGTTCAATGTGCAGTCGGGCTTATCAAACTATTTTCTGCACTCTGAAACACATGCACGGATTGGTAAGGACTAATATCAAATAAACTGGCGAGAGGTATACAAAAATTATTAATATGAGGCAGTGAAAGTGTCGCTTAAAAATAATCTTTTTATTTGTTTTTCAACATCGCTGATTTGTCTATAAAAAAAAACATGCATCTGTATAATTTTTTTCCTCTGTCCTCTATCGAAAAAGATTCAAATAGAGTTTTGCATCTTGTTTGCAGTTTTTTTTTAAACTGAAAGTAAATATAAGATTACAGTTTTCGTACGCCCAAAGAAAATCTAGCTGTATTTTGAGTTTCACATTCTTTTTTACAAGAGTATTTGAAAAAAATTGTTGTTTGCTTTGGTGTTTCCGTTTCGTTGGTATTTCCGGCTCTAAGTTTCTTTTGTTAAATGTCTCCAAACAATTGAGACATGTGAATTTGTTGTTTTTTCATTATTTTCCCGTGAGAGTTAAAGAAAATAGCAGGGACTTATAGTAAAAAATATTGTTTAAATAACGGCTGCTGTAAATTATATGCGTTTAAAGTAAAAGTTTTTTATTTGTTTAAGTATCAATAAATTAGAGGAAAAGCTAAACAAATTTTAAAACATTTTTTTTATTTTCACTAAGTATTTTTAGAATGGTATCCTAAACTCACAAAATATTTTCAAGAATTTCGTAAAATATTTGAGAAAGATGTATAATTATCCCAAAAATTACATCACACAGTTTCATTTTGGTGTCAAAACCCATATTTTTTGATCGCTCAAATTAAAAAGCAAATGATGCAGTTTTGTAGAGAAATTTTTCAGTATGAAATGTGCATTAATGGTGTTCTACAAAAACTTACTGTGATTTTTGAGAAACTTTGGTAAAGCAAGTCGTACCGAAGTTATCTTCACGTATATCACATAATAAAATATATAAGATAAGACCGCTTCCTCTAAAAACTCAAGAGTTGACAATTCAAACTTGACGTGTGAACCAGGTCTAAGATCCTGAACTTGTGCTGCGAAAGTAGTGCAAATTCGGATCATCTAATGATTTTTTTTTTGTATATAGTTTTGAAACTTTAAACTTAATTTTCGAAAGAAATTTTTTTTGGAGATACGTGAATATATCCTCGGCACGACGATATGTATACAATGTTCTTAATAATACAATTTGACTTCAAGGTATTAGAAAATTATAAAGTTTTCCATATATTAAACCTTTAAGAAGATATGCCCAAATCAATAGGCCTCTACAAATTAACTTATTTTTGATTTTCAATGGAAAAAATAATTAAGTCCCACTTTTCCCATTTGAATAATTATCGGAAATTTCTTGAATTTCTGGTAAAACTCTCTAAAATCGATGGTCTTCTTAGCGTCTCTTCAGATTTTATTATCTTGTTTTAAAATATTAAAAAATAAATAAAGTAATTGAGTTTACACACCATTTAATGAATTTTTTAAATATATTTTCGTATTTAGAAGAACTTGATGGCAAATTCTCAGGGCGCATAAACTTTTGTAGTTAGAAGTAACCATAAAACAATAACTAAAAAATTGGATTGCAAATAATATATTCCAATTGCAGTGATTACCGATAATAATAATTAGTTGCCCTTTTGAAGGTGCTTTAATACCAAATTCCCCACCAGTTGAATTCATATCTAATTGTTCCGTACACGCGATTTCAAAAAAATAAAGTCCTTACAATTGTGCAATTTAGTTTTGAAACTACAAATGTGTCTACCTTCTATATTACTTAATATTTAAATCTTAATCTTATAAGATAAACTCTACACATTTTCCGTGTCTTGATTTTTATTTATTTATTAATTAATTTTAAAACAGTTGCTTCATCAACGCGATTTATTAATAAATTTAATAACTATTTATATGGAACAACAAACAGACTATCACATAATGAGCTTATAGAAGATTTAAAGCAATTGATACCATATCCACACTTACATTTTACTATTGTATTTATAATATACAAGTATATTTTTATATATATATTTTATATTTATGTATATTATTCGTGTATTTTTATATAAATAAAGAACATGCAAATCATTGAAAAATAAATTTTAACTATACTTATATATTCCTCTATAGTGAATGCAACAGCTGCAGCCAACGTATAAGATAGAGTAAGTTGCAATAGTAGTAGTAATTTTTGCTACTGCAGCAGTAGATAAATTAAGCTTGTTCAGCTTCCATTTCCTGTTGAACCTTGAGGCTCGGCTGTGTTTAAGGAAATACACAAGATAAAATGAAATTAAAAATATATAAAGTTATAACAAGAGAGAAAATAAATTGTTAAGAAAAGTAGATTTTAAATCATTGAACAACTGAAGAATAGAATGAATTAAATGTGTTAAAAAATAGTTGAAGGAAGTTTAGTAAATGCTAATATAAATATTTGTAATACTAATAACAAGCAAAAGACAGGAAGTCATGGACTTTAATATAGAAAATGGAATTCGTAAAGGAAATCACAACAGGGGGTTAGCTTGACCGTTCGATAGACCATTGTTAAGGAAAGGTATTCTTGGTGGAGTATAACACGTTTTAGGGGAGTTTTTGATAAAAACTGATTGTATAGAAGATGTCTGGGCTATTTTGAGAACTCTTTCTGAATCCAAAAAATGGGTAGCATAGAAGATGACTTAACTATTATTCGAATTCGAAAATTCGTTTGCCTTAGGACAGTGCTACACGTTAAATATGTGTTGACTGTCTGACTGAACGTCAAGCATGCAATATTAACGTAAGTACTGATGGATCACACAATATTTTGAAATCCGGAACATGGATTGCGATAGAAATATCACAATATATATTGAAGTTGTAGCAGTGCTTTTAGACTACTAAAGTATTCAATGAAAACTGTACCTTTAGGCCTCAACTATATCAGGTTTGATAGTTAATTATTAAATCACCACTAAACCATTTAAACGTGTGTTAGAAGCTAAAAATTAACTAAGCAATTCAGCTTTTCCTGATGGGCAACGGTTTGTTTAAAATATTTTGAAGAAACTACGGAGGATGGATAATTTTTAACGAAATTCTTTTATAGCAATAAACTAATTTTAATTGATTTTTTATAGTTTTTTTATGATGCATCAGCATAAATTAAACTAAAAATGAATTTTTAATTGAAAGGTAATTAGCACTGTCAGCTACCCGGGTAGCCATTTCGGATTTATCAAAATATCTGAAGAAATGATATGAGTCCGAAATTATATCACGTTTTTTTATGAAAATCCCCAGGAGTTTCTAAAATCCTGCAAAGACCATTCGTGAAATAAGTATGTTTTTTACTACTGGAAATACACAATTATTTTTTTAGTAACAAAGTCAATTAATAAAATTATTTTTCATTACTCTATTTACTAAAGTTGTTTAATATTTTGCTAAAATCTAGATATCTTCAGTGTGCCTTTTTTAGAATCCAAATGTTTTTTTTTTTCTTGAGATACGTAACATACCTTTGGATGCATTAAAATAAATGGCAACTCAGCGCACAATTCTCCACCCAGTGCTCCTAAAAATAGCTTAACCTTAACAGCATACGAAACAATTATTCCAAAAGCATCGCGAGAATCGTGACTGGCAATTCTGAAAAAATAAAATATATTTTTTTTTTATTTATTCTAGAAGAGATCATATAACAAATTAAAACACACAATATCCTACTCACAAGGTGGTCGAGGCCAACGAAGTAGTCTTATGTTTAACATCACCCTCAACAGCTATACCGGGACGATCACAATTGGCCGCCAAATTGGGGGCCAAATACATCACCTTTTGTAAACTAGAGCCTGGATTCAAAGGGCAGCCTTCGCTGCTCTCAACAAACGAAATGGTATTACGAAATTGTCCATTTTGGAATAAAACAACATCAATGCCTTGCTGGACCATGGCTTTAATTTTTTTCACCACCTTGTTTGAGTTATTGCGCACACAGACGTTAATAGCAATCTTTTCACCATGATGATACAACTGTTTATCTAAGGTCACCTCCAACTCTAGCTCACCCGGTGATAACAGGAAATCTTTGCGAACAACTGTACAGGGTTGTATACCAGTTTTAGTGGGTGCATATTGTACTTTGCGTATTCCCAAATTAACAGTGCTGCGACGATGTGAACGATCACAATCATTTTCGCCGGCAAAAACCTTTACAAAATATTGGACACCACAAGGTTGACTATTATCATTGGATTTTTGTTGCAAGACTACCGAGGCAGGAGAACTTGGCGGCATTTGCAATACAAAGGGATAAGCATTTGAGCCCAATTTCTTCAGAAGACGTTCTTGCATTTTTGTCAATTGAATATCGACTTTTTGTTCGGGGTACACCTGCTGTGATACCAGCACCAATTCTTTTTGGAAACGCAAACCAATCAATTCATCATCTTCGCGTCCGTAACGAAAATTACAAATGAGTTGCACGAAGATTTTGCGATTTTGGCGAATGTACTCATCATCCAAAACCACAATGCCATCTGAGGGTTAAAACGTTAATAATTTAATACTTGTTGTTAGCCGTATTTTTTTATACTAAAAATTAATGAAAAACAATTCTTAGGTAAACAAAATTATCAATCCATGTGTATTGAATATACAAAATACTTATGAAATCTTTATTTCACTAAAGATATGTTCGCACGTGACAAAATATTATTAGAGATTTCAACAACAATATCATTCATACAACGGCGTTTGTTGATTTGATGATCATATTATTTGAATTTCAATACAATCAAGAAGAGCATGTTGCTTTTAGTTTGTGATTGTCTTAATCATGTTTTTTCTTTGCGTCTGTCAATTATTTCGAATTTATTTTCAAGGGTGATATTCTGATAAATGTCTTATTAGTTCAATGAAAAGGTTATTGTGACGGACTACACAGTCACGATAGATTTTATGCTGTATCAATGGTGCTCAATAATATATTTCAGTTTTGCTGGGCGTTATTTATAAACGGCAACATAAACTTTAAAAACATTTATATTATTTTGGCATATAAGAAAAAAGTAAGCATAGTTTTGCATATCTCTTCGCGGTCCCCCTAGAATGCAGCTGCAAGTCCCCATTAGAGAGTCCTTGGTCTATGAATGTATAAATTTGTATAGTAGTCCAAAATATCATTAATAATATTTTTAATTTTGGAACCAAATTTTAGAATATGAAAATAGTTTATTCCTCACAAATGCGACAACATGGGTATAATAGTTACATGTGAACGTTAAACATGGGTTAATAAAAGCAGCCTTGCAAATAACAAATAATCAAAAATAAAAAAATAAAATTGTTCCTCCAAATTTTAAATTTCTACTTCAAAAAACTGCAACATTATAAAGGGAAATAACAACTCTTAGCTGCTATCACTTGAAGGAAAAATAAGCGTAGCAATATTTCTTTTACTACATTTTTGTAAAACTTTACAAGTCCTTTTCAAGGGACATGATTTAACATACGGCTCGCTACTATAAATAATTTCTTACTTGCATTAAACAAAATAATCAAAGTTTATGAATACTTTTTTTCATATTTTTTAAAACTTTTTTAATAGCGGAACGTACCAACAGGTTCAACTTGTGTTACCGAATCCACAAATTCACGCCTATTCATATACAGCGTGACCATATTATTAGGCGAGCCTTTTTTGAATATCTTAAAATTAACAACCATTTTGAATTAAGTTTTTCTTAGTTTCTTTTTCTAATCAACAATTAATATTATGATATTAAAATTCGTTCGTTTTTAATGACTAAAAATGAATATATTTCTTTCGTTTTATTTATTTCCTCTTAGTTCTCTTTGCTATTTCACTACTAAACTGAACGATTTTAAAAATGACTGAACACAAATTTACATCTAGACCAACCTTTATACCTTTAAAGGCATCAGCAAAAACAGTGTTTTATTTAATTAGTTGCTACCAAAACAGCTAAAAGAAAACATAAACAAATAAATAGAAAAAAGTCAAAGCAGGTACACAAACATTTATTTAATTTCTACTCGTAAAAGAAGAGACAGTTCAATATTTTGTTTAAAATTTACTTTGCTTTTTGACGTAATAAACTAAATGTCCAACTTTTAAGGTTTCTTTTTGCTAAGCGTTTATATTTCTAATTTCTTAGTCTAACGTAAATTATTTATTTTTTGTTTTTATCCAAATATTGATTTGTTAGTTGAACTTGTGAAAATTATTTTCAAGTTAAATATCGCATAGACCATCGCACTTATAAAATCAGGGACTTAAAAGTAAAAGAACTAAAAACAAAAATAAATTTGCTTATACATTTCTCTCTGTTCCTTGGTCTACAAGAAATGTCGATGAACTAGTTAAAAAAAGAACGTAGCATTCATGCACCAACTTGTTTAAGTTAAATTGTTAATTCTAGATAAATTTAAACATTTTAAGCAGTTTTGATTTAAATTTTTTTGCACATTAAAAAAACCAATAAATCTAAGCACAACAAACAAAAACACAAATGACTAATTATATAGCCCTTTAAATATTGTTTGAAACATTGTTTCAATGTTTTGGAGGTTACTCAAAGGACATGTGGCACAAAACAGTGCTCTAAAGACTATTTACTACTTAAAATTATCTTTGAGTTTCGATGATTTACAGACTATAAACACTAGCAAGATCAGGTCTCAAATTCTTCCCCAACTTTAAGGTATTCGAGGTTCCCGGAATAAAACATCTTCTATTGAGTTCTACCTCTAGTATGATCATAAAATAGTACGATATGAAATATTTGCTTACAAAAATATCTAACAGGCAAATAAATCTCAACTAACTAACTTTACGGCATGGCTGCGGCCTTCTCATCAGTCCACAGAGTAGTAAGTATTTGGCCCGAAAAGGTTGCCAAAAATGTTAACCGTGTTTTTTTAATTAAAAGATTATTTTTTTTTTTTTGGTAGTTTTGGGCGTAATTTGATATAAAAAATCTAGTGGCAGATTTTTGTTTTTGAGTTTGTATACTTATAATAACACTGAAAATAGTTATTGTAATCAAAAACGTCGAAATAGTTGTCATATGTCCGCATCTCCTTGACAATTTTAAATTTCGCACAATTTTCTAACTAAAAACTGCAATTTCTCGCCAATGGCTCAAGCATCAGATTCTTTTACTATTTGGAAAAATTGTAATCTTATGTGAACTTTTTCCATGTCAGCTCCCGCAGGTACAAAACAGTTGCCATAAAAATTGTATGCAATTCTTATACTTATGTTTTCATGCGTTAGTTAGTGAGTATCCACGTACCTGAATGACAAAAAACGCAGATAATAAAAAACTGTTTTCAGGGGCGGTGGGACACTCCGATAATAAGCATTTTGTAAATTCATACTTATAAGCAGCTAATTATATTCTGAAATGCTAATTAAAAGTGATGTCAATAATTCAAAAGACACGAAAGTTTATGACGTCAAACAATTATTTGGAGAAGTGCCGGATGTGCACCAATTATTTAATTGACAGCACCCGGACACAAATTTTTGTTTGGCATCACTCTATACAAATGTATAGTTGTTGTTGTTTTACATTTTCTAAAACCTCTTACAACTACAATTAGAGTTGGAAAAAATCTCCATCTGTTCTAAGAAATATTTGGGAAAAGTTCAATTATGATCTGCATTAGCGACAGTGAAATGCGCATAGGAACAAGCTATACCCCTCCGTAATCAATTTCAATTTGTTTTTAACAAAATTATTAATGTTTTACTAAATATGTAACATATTAGTTTTGGGAAAAAGTGCGAATAAAAATTTAAAATACTAAAACTACTGTTTTTTTCTTTTTTGCAAAAAATGTGTTTAATTTTTATACGAATTCTTTCAACATTAATATTCAAAATAATTTATTTTTAAATATCAAAAAAAAAACACGATCAATTCTTTCTGAGTAAAAAAATCAATATAATACATCGTCTATTCGTATATTCACAAAAAAAGGATCATACAAACTTCTCGAAACCAAACAAAAAAAAAAACATTAAAAATTCATGTAATAGTGAAATCATAGGATAGTGAAGATCCTCACTTCAGCAGTGTCTTTTAGAGCAGCATAAACTCTTCAAATTTTACAATATAATGTAAATTTGTTGTTGTTGTATATAGAGCTGCGTACTTAGTTCTTAAGCATTTCATTAAAATTTTAAATTCTCTCTCACTTTTCTTACCAGTACACTCACACTTTTAAAATTTGACTAGAATATGCTTACAAATTTTCATTCCATAAAGTGTTTCAAAATACAGTCAAATATTAAAAAAAATATTTGCTGTTTGTTTCTTTCTGTTTCTATGAGTTTGTTTATTTCCTTTAATAATGGTAAAGAAAAAAATTATTGTGAGTTGTTTTCTTGGTAGCATCTTGCTAAAAAATTTGTTTTAAATTTGAGTGCAGCCTACGTCAGAGCTTTAAAATTTTGTAAATTTTGACAAGCTGTACGTGAAAAATTCTAGAATGAGAATTGAAAAAAATTTTGATGGTTTGACTGCAGGGTTAGGCCAGCTTTTTGGTTCAAATACTCCTCTGGGCACCGTCGAGAAAACTAATTAAGTAACAATATTCAAAAATTATGTATTTATTTCAATAGGCACACCTGTTTTTTCCAACTATGAAATGTTAGTATAGCCAACAATTTGTACAATTTAAATGCACCCTCAAAATCAATAGTTAAAGATAACAAAAATTTTGTTTATCTTTGCTGACACAACATTTTTTAAATAATTTTATTTAATGATTTTAGATTTTTAAAGTTTATCTCTTTGAATATGTGTATTTTGAAAACGTTGATGTTTGCGAATCCTTATCTGAAATATCTGAAATTTGCAATACACTTCCTTTTTCTTTTTTTATTTTCTTTTAAAATCGTATTTGAAAACCGTTTAAAAATTAAAAATCGGTGAAAACTATAAACATATTTTTGACTGCGAAATGTCGCAAAAAAATTTATTGATTCCATTTTGAAGGTGCATTTAAATGGATATAATTAACTATATAAAAATAACTTTATGATCAACTCAAGTAGATCTACTGTCTAGAGAATTTGAAAAACTTTGTTCAAATTGTTCTGGTTTGTCACACACTGTGAATAACTCAATATTTTTTACTGTTAGATTTAGAATTTAAATAGTTCTTCTCGTAGTGTTGAAATCTCTCTAATTCATTTACCTGCACATTCCGTGTGTACAAAGAAAAAAAACTTCAAGAAAGTTAACCAATTTGGCTTTATTTTACTTAAGATTGAGAATATTTCCTTTTTTCGTTGCGAAACTGTGAAAATTTCATTTTAGATTTTAGTCATTATTCATTTAATAAAAGTTGTAATATTTTTATTTCTAACTTTCCATTTTCTCATGAAACATCATTGGCTGATGGTCTGTCCAGCGTATGATAGTAAAAAAGCGATATGAATACGTTATTTTTTCAACATCTTTTATTCAATGAATAGTTTTTTTTTTGTATATTTGTTGGTCTATGTTTGGGAATAAAAGTTAAATAAAATGATTGTGGTTGTGCTTCAGCTGCATACAGTTTCTTTTTTATTAAATTCAAAAAAAAATTGCGAGCAAGAACAAAAAATAAAAAAATTTCTATGGCCACAGTTGCTGTTCCACTTTTTAAAATTGTTCTTTTTAGTGGGTTCGTCATTTGGGTTTTTGCTAGCTCTGGGTGCAAATGTGGTTTTTTCCTTTACTTCTTTTTTTTCATATTGTATGTGTTTAGTAGATTGTATTGTTGTAGCTGTGCTTGCTTGAGCAAGTTGTTGTTGCATTTGCTTACATACAATACAATGTTAAAACTCATAAACTTTTGTAATTCTGCATTGTATTTTAATTTTTTCTGTAACTCTCCTTTTTTTAGCCAGATGTTGAAAGTTGAAAAATTATTGGTGAAAAAAGTCGGTTTCAAAATATAGTTTACAATTATTGTTGTATTTTTATGCGGTGCTCTACGTTGTTGCTAAATTAACTTTGTAATTTTATAAAATTATAAATTTAAATTAAAACATATCGGATTACTTTCAAATTAACAAACTAAACATAGAGGATGACACAAAGGATATATGAAGTTTAGATTTCATGCTCTCGTTGTAATTAATATTCTTTGTATTAATAACTTAAAGAGCCAAAAGCAATATGCGGAAACCTGTGTTCCTGGATATCTTAATGTAAAATAGCAGTTTTAGGATGTCCTTCATGAGAAGTTTGTGGCAATCGTTCTAAAGGCATTCGTCCCAAGTCTTGTAGAAATGGGAATGACACTACAAATTAGCTCTCGTCAAAGTCGAAAATAGAACATGTTGTGTAAATTGTTATATTTCCATTATTTAAGTGATATCTTCCCTCATCTTTCAGTCAAGTTAATTAGGACATGGGTTATTTTTATAATAATCGTCACTCAAAAAATTCGATAACTCTAGATCTGGGACATATCACTTTTGATTTGATTAAGGTGAATCAACTCTCTCCAATGAGAGCGCCATGTCACATAGTCTTGTTGGAGCTAAAACCAGTCATAAGTACTATACAATAACGTAAAAATAAATTGTTTTTTAATTATATTTTAAATAAAATTATTAATTTACCTCTATGACTGAACTGTTTGTTAGTAGGCCAGCCTTCATTCCGAATGTCACTGTTTGGACACCAATCAACGGCTCTGTTTAAATATAATATGCATATAGCTGTTGGTGTTAATAAATGTATGTTATTTTTCTACTAATAGATTTGTTTTTCGGGTATCGTGCATCCCCAGATTCGAATGAGTCATATTACGCTAAAACAATATTGGAAAATATTTCAAACTTATTATCTAACATCGAATTTAACAGAAGAATCGAATTATCGGCCGTCTTTCCGATGTCGATTGACAATATCAAAGCTGCGTTTACCCACCTTTCAATTTCTCTTGTGGGGCTCCGTTAAAAACCGAGCCTTTTCGGTAATTACAGAACCGTATATTACAAATAAAAATTAACAATAATCTTTACCCTCAATTGTATGTAAATCAACCAATATTAGTTCTGAAATGTACAAATTCAAATCTAGTGGATATAGTTTTACAGTCTTATTGCTTTTTTTTAATTTTTAATGATTTGTTTATAATTAAAAAAATTCAAAAGTTAAAAAATCTTACTCTTAAAGTTTATCATTGAAAACAAATTAATAAACAAAAGCTAAAATAATATTTTTGGTAATTAATGTTCATGCGTAATTTGTTGAACTTTTTCTCATTTATATTGAAATGAATTGTTTGGCTTGAGCTCAAATCTGAGTTTACCCATTTTTTCTTCACTTTTAAGAAATTGTTTTCTATAAATACTTTATTTTATAAAGAGAATACATTTTGTAAATCAATTTATTCATCAGTCTAACAGAACGGGTCAGTACCGATTTAGAGGTCTCATGGCCAATGGTTCTGGAAAAAGCGAGAGAGTATGGAATATTTGGAATAATTAATCATCAGAGATGGAATTTCGTAATAACCGAAATTAATTTAACTTGTAAGTAATTAATAACTTCCACTTTTCGTACTCTAATTGTTAAATAATACGTTTTAATAGTTGATATTCCTAGTCACAAGTATTCACCGTCAAAAGTGATAAAATCAAACAAAGAACGCTGATGAGATGGTGTAGCGCTATCGAAATCAGTACTGACCCGTTCTGCTTATCTGCTAATTAATAAATTGTTTTATTTTCCGTTGCCCGGTATTTCCACAGTTTTTATGACTCTACCTGTTGACTTAATGCATTTTCCACCACCACTATAGTTGAGGGGGGCTGGCACTTAATGGAATAGAATGTTTCAAATTAAACGTTTGGGTATCGCTATGTTTACAGAAAAATCTTAATCAACTAATCAGCATTTAGATGAATTATTCAATTATTTTCTCTTATAGTTTATCATATTTTATTTAAAAAAATATAGCACGATATTACGTAGGAAATCGGAAAAGCTGTCTCAATAATCCAAATGATATACAACAATTGCAATAAATTGCTCCTTCATTGCAACGTAGTCATATCTAAAAAAAACTCGTTCGTCAGAAAACGAATTTAAAGTTTTTAATTTAGACACACATCAATGAAAAAATAAAAAAGGATTGTCCCCTCAAGAGGTGAATAATAAAGATATTTTTATAAATTTTTTACACAAAATGAAGAGCAATACGACGACGAATATTTCTGCATTGTTAGCTCAAAAATCATGTTTTTTGAGATATGATTACCTTGCAATAAAGGAGCGATATAGAGACAAATTTGAAGCGATTAGCTGCGCTCATAGAAATTTTTTCCAGATCTATAATTGAAATTAATCAAAATATAGGAAATGAAATGAATCAAAAATCAGAAGAATCAAAGCATTTGTGAATTTCATTTAATTACATTTTTTAAGCTTATAAAAAAAACTATATGATTTAGAAATTTTATGGATTTATATTTGAAAATAGGATGCATGTATTTAATTTTATGCTGTAAAAAATCCATTTGGTGTAGCAGTCATGGTCTTTGGACCACACCATATTTTATTCTACTTGCCAAAATTCTAAAAACACACATTATTTAACTTTATCATCATCATATTTTTTTTTAAACTGCTATAAATAAACCACAAGACTAGAGCTCATTGTCCTTAATAAACTGACCACATTCTTTAACTGACAACTAACTTGAAGGCGTGGTGGTTTAATTTCCATCTCAATTCAGTTTTCGAACAAAAACTTAATTTAACACTTAACAACATTATTATGTTCATTTATAATTATTGTTATTACAATGTTAACTAGAGGAAAAACTAAATATAAAGAACAAAACATAAAATAAAACCAAAACAGCAGCAGCATAAAAGCATAATTTTCAAAACTATTTAACACACATATGTAGCCATGAGCATATAAATATATCTATGTATGTGTATGTGTATATAATGGCATTTCGACACACATAAAGAGTTTTCTGCACATGCACACATTATCACAAACAGAAAAGGAACACAAATGAGAAATAACGCAGAAAGTGAATTCATAAAGTACAGGAGGAAGTTTTTTTTTCATTTAATAGAACCATGTTGTTGTAGAAAATGTTTTCCAAATAATATCTGCAATGATGGGGAAAAAAGTGCGGAAAAACTAATAGTTTAATAATGTGTTGTTGTTGTTGTTGTTCATTCTTCAGAGATTGCAATCGTAGTAGCTACCACTCAAACTAAAAGGGTAAACTTCGTAGACAGGGTGTTTTATACTAGAAGACTTTGTTTATAGAATTTTTAAGTTGTACCCCACACTTTTATTATTAGTATTATTCACATTGTTATGTTATCAGTACTAATATAAAAATATCGCTTTTGTCTAGAAAACAGGCAGGCAGATACTCAGTACTATCGCTGATAAATCTTTTCATAAATCTAACTCATTACTTTGACTAATCGATAACTGAGGAGCTGTTAGATTCACTAAAGTCAATCCTAAAGCAATGCTACACAACATTTCGTTGATGATGAAGTCAGTGAATGATATCTTTCACACACTCATTGATCTATCACTTTACATTCCAAGGCTCTAGACATTGAACACAGGGGTAATAACAAAATTTCTTAATCGAATTCTCCCATATAGTAGTGATTCTTGTAGTACTCGCAGTGGTCAGTTTTATCATCTGTCCAAATATATAAACAGTTTGGTTCTTATCATGTCTGGTTGGTTGGTGTTTAGAACTCGTCTATTTCATCTGTTCTATAAGAAAATAATAATCAAATTTATTAGTTTCATATAATTGTCAATCGCCGAACACAAGTATCAGAAAATTCATTAGCCTTTATGTAGAATGACCTTGAACACAGCAAAGCCAGCTATCATATCTTGCGATTAGGACGTGGAAAGCTGTTCTAGATTCGTTTCCCAGTTTTTGATATGACACTGTGCTCTTGGTACGTACTCGCACATCAGTTTCGTTAATTTTAGGACTGCCAGAAGTATATAAGACCGCAGTATGTTAGTTTTGATTATACAGATCTTAGATCCCTCCAGTAGTCTGACAATTTTTGCTCTCTTTGATCTCTTTTTGTATTTCTTATTAAGATTGTTCTACCAAAATCATTGGTAATCAATTTTTAATCTGCAAGTGCAGCAGCAGTCGAGATATCTACATTAAAACTGACCACAGACAAATTTTTAGCCTGAGCTATTAATGTTGATCTTCTGAACATGCATCACAAAGTTATTTCAACTAGACAAAGTTAAATTGGGGGATATATAGAACAATAGTTAGATGCGACTGAGATGTGCATCCAATAGTTCTGCTGTCAAATTAGCCATACATACCAAGCGGTTCAAACACAACTACCTTTTTAAACCTTAAATAAAATAACCAAAACTTAATTTATTTTGGTATATTATATAGCTTTATTATAAATAACAAATTAAGGTTAATCGGGTTTTCAAAGAGGTCCGAAAAAGCTAAATCGTTAAAAAAAAAGAAATCAGCAGAAGGTAAAAAAATTTTAATATAAAATTTTACACTTTTTTCAAACCTTCTTTTAAAATACAATTTTTCCACCAAATCTGTTACAAAAAAGCTCCTTAATAAATAAAAATTATTAATTTTTTATGCAATCGTAAACGTTTTTAAAGGAATTCGGCAGAATTAAAACAGAATACTTTCGATTTTAAATGAATAAAAAAATGTTTCTTTTTTATTGTTATAAAGTGCACACAAATCCAAATCATTTGTGTATACATTTCATTTAATACGTCTGTTTTATCTACAAAATATATTTTTTTGTGTTAAATACAATAATTTCGGTGTTCGAAGTGTTATTTTTGATTACTTGTCATCATGTAATCAAAACTTCTCCATTTCGACACATTGAAGAAGCAGGTATTCAATTAAAAATAAATCAATGACTGCATTCAATAAAATAAAATTTTTAATATCGCTGGAATGTTAGCAGCAAATTTTAAAATATACAAAGAAGAGATTTACCTTTTTTAATGTGCTGATTGATTTAAAACTTTATTCCGGAAAAAGTTTAGTTAGTAGAAAATATACTACGATTCATTTATATACGATTGTTATACGATTCATTATTTCGTACAATTACATTTAAAACAAAAACAAAATTTTAGAATATGTTTTTGTTTTAAATTTAATACGTGTGACACCATGGGCCTGGCAGTTAATGTTGAAAATAGAAAAAAATAAATACATACAAATTAAGTCTTTTTGAGTCTAAGTTCGAAACGAAAAAGGTAAGAATATGGCCACGAAGAAAATATAAATGTAGGAGCTAAACGGTTCCAACGCACTGCAGTAATCGGATTCTTATACATATTTCTTTTAAGAAACGTTATATTCATTTCACATTATTTAACCTTAATCAAATGTCATGTTAGATCCATATTACTTATGTAAAAATTTATTGGATATAGATATATTTTGGCTCTTTACACTGATCAAAAAATCTTTTTAAAGTAGTTTTCAAATATATTTTTTTTGTTTATATATTATTTTTACTATTGTATTGTATTTGTAATTTGTTGTCACAGGTTAAAATTTATATAAGGTCCTTTTGGAAAGCATCAGTATTATTCTTAATGGTTTTTCTAATTTTACTGCATTATAACAGATATTTTTTACACACCCAATTTCTGTTGTATAAATATTATGGCTCATATTTCTTTTGCTTTTTACTGTTTTATAATTTTATTGTACGATAACTGTGCCATTCCAACATACGTAGACTGACAATGTATTTGTACGCTCATGATAATAAAGATTGTTTATATGTTTATGCAAAACATGCCTCCACACACACTTACAGGCACACATCATAAAACTTTTCATTGCCGAAAACCAGAGGAATTTGAATTAATATTTCTAAGGGCCTTTTACTGCTTCAGTCAAGGTTTACAAAAAACAATTGCATTTTTAGTTTAATTAATATGTTTTTAATATTTATGCGTGATTTGTTAAACTGTGTTGGTTTCAAATCTGAATTTACCCATTTGTAGATAATTTTTAAGAAATTGTTTTTGGATAAATTCATTATTTTATTAAGAGAGTACATTTTTTTGGAACAATTTATTCATCAGACTAGCAGAACGAATCAGTACTGATTTTGAGGTCGCTACACCATGTCATCAGCATTTTTTGTTCGATTTTACCACTTTTGACGGTGGATACTTGTGACTAGGAATATACTACTAAACCGTATTATTTAACAATTAGAATACGAAAAGTGCAACTTATTCATTTCTTACAAGTTAAATCAATTTTTATTATAAAAAAAAATTAGCATTTCAGGCTTATGCGGAAATTGGTGGTTGCTTAGTTATCTAACCACCACGGCGCTTGGCATAAAAAGTACTCATATTCAAATTTAGTACCTGCAGACAAATTTTAAAACGAAGAATTAGTTTTGATGAAAGTCTGAGAAACAAGTCTTATTTTGGTCGTATACAAAAAGGGACTATGAAGGTTGTGCATTCCCATATTGTTCGCGCCGGGTTGTTTTTGGAGCAGCATTTAGCACATCTTCGGGATGCGAATCGCTCTGGCTGATACATACTGTTTTCCAGACGTAATTCTTTTGGTACTGATAA
Organism: Gymnocheta viridis; assembly: GCA_956483585.1. Taxonomy (NCBI): domain Eukaryota; kingdom Metazoa; phylum Arthropoda; class Insecta; order Diptera; family Tachinidae; genus Gymnocheta; species Gymnocheta viridis. Next base: position 23,986,011 of record OY101440.1, on the reverse strand, counting down.
CTTATGTCGCTCTATTTGTGCGGATAATAAAGAAAATGGTATAGAAATGAAGCGTTTAAAGTCTGATCTGTAAACATCCAAACATTTTTGTACTGAGCTGCTCCAGTTCTAGAGTTTTCTATACACAAAAAAAGGTGTTTATTACTGCGTAGTCCAGAAAATTGGAAAATTGTAATTATATGCTGAGAGACTCGTGTAATAAATATTTTTTTTGTTACAACTCACAAACAAGGTACCGACTCATTAAAAAAATATGTCTTCTTCCATAAAAACGATTTGAATTTCTTGAATTAATAAAATCTGCGATGAATGACTAGATGAGACTAGAGACAGTGCTCGGAGATGGCTATGTTAGGTAAGATTCCATTGGTAGCCGTGATCAAGCACAGCTCACGTAGTTCCATCAATTAGTACCCGCTATATTACCATGTTGCTCCGTCTCCCAAGGGTCCTTGTTATCTGGCTGCTGATATTCTCACGCAGCCACCCGGTTGATTCAGTAAAGGAGTGTATCTTATTTAAATCAATATTAGAGAAACAAGTTTTGTCTCTAAGGGCTCTTTGACCAAATAGCTGAAGTCTTAGATCTCCGAATGCCGGACAATGACAGCGAAGATGTTCCGTCGACTCTTCCTCTCTTTTGTCGCCACAGCTTCATTGTAATTCAGCCCTAACCTTTGGGCGTGCCTCCCAACAGGCCAGTAGCCAGTTATAATCGCGATAAGACTTCTGATATAATGTCCGGACAGCTGTAGTGGCTGCCTAGTCCTTTTTTCGTCTATTTTGGGCTAGGTCTTCCTGGTTTCCCTACAAGTAGCGTCATCCAACCATCTCTTATTGGAAGAGAAATACTTTGCTCTTAATTTACATGAAATAAATTAACTAACTATTCATTAAAAATCATCTGGAAGCTTACGTGCTCTGCTGTGAGTTTTGTTATATCATTTTGTTGTTAATTGCCATTTACTTTTGCAATTAAATTCATGAAAGTAAATTATTAATTGTTTATACAATCAATACTAAGTGTGTGGTAAGCAAAAGTTGCACAGAGCTTTGCGAATAGAATTATTAAAAAGGCCTTTTCTTAGGCTTTCCAATTTCTGCTCTTTTCTGCAGAGTTCAGTTCAAAAATTAACTACACTCATTTATGAATGTAAGGAATATATGAAGAAAACTTTTTCATTTACATTTTATTATGATGATCACTTTTGGATACCCGACTTTCGCCATTTTAGAAATTAAAAAAAAAAAACAAGTATACATATGTAAGTTTCTTATATTAGAAGAATACTCAATAATAAAAATAATCATAATGAATATTAGGGTTTTCAATTTTTAGGCTTAAAAATTATTTTGTATATTTAATTTTATTTCCTCCAGTATACACATATTTTTTAAATAATGACTAGGCTTAGCTATTAATTTATTAAAACATTTTGTTTTATTCAGTCAACTTTTGAACTCACAGACGAACGACAGGTTTCTCAATTAAAAGGATTAACTAGTGACAATAAAATCCTTGCTATTATTTATACAAGTTCAGTTAAATAATACGAAAATTTCATTAAACTTTGTGATATTATTTTTAATAAAATTATAAATTAGTTTGGTAAAAAACCAACAACAAATATAAAAATAGATTATGTTAAATTAAAAAAAATATTTGTTGAAGAGCAATTTTATTTTAGAAACCGAATTAAAGTTTAATGAAAGTATAAAAATTAAGCTGTTAAGAAAATTAGTTTATTAAAACTTTGCACTTTGATATTAATTTTCTTTAAATAATATAGAAAACCGCCAAATTCATTTAAGAATTTCTATAAATGTTGGGACCAATTTTCTCAACATCGTCTATGAATGCGCAGCTGAGAAGAATCAAAATGCTTGGGAAATAAATCAGTAATTTCTAAGCGGTTACAATATTTATCACAATATTTTACATAACCATCAGCAAAAGAGTTATTGTAGTTTATGTTCTAATCAGGAGCGGCGCTATCACTTCCCAATATAGGAATGAGGGTATTAGGGAATTGAATTCATTCAATTCATAGTCATTTTTAAGGCCCTTGTTAAGACTTTCAAAATGCATTCTTGTTTGTACAACTTGCCATTTGCTTACTAAGATTACTATGATTCAAAATATGGACATGGATTTTTATAAACTTATTTCAAAAAATTTAATAATCGTATACTCACAGTCGGTTTTAGTTCCAACTTAAGTATTATGTTTTTAAGGTAACCGCACTTAAGTTATTCAAAGTTATTCATTGTCTGTTTAGTTTCTACTTATCTGAAAAAGTTAGTTTCAGCTCAACCCGAACTTATGTTAAAACTTACGATGCTAACGCCACTGTCCTGCCGTGCACTTTATACACTGCACATATTTTTCTTTATTTGTTATATTGGATTGTAATATTAAAAGTTCAGTTTATTATCTAAGCATGAATGTCAAAAGAAAATCAAATATTTATAACGAAAACGTTATTCAAACGTGCAAAGGCTAATTAATGTCTCGTGAGTTTTCTAAAAGCCTATTCCTGAAAGACAAGTGCATATTAAACGAGGCTTAATTTGTATCGCGCATATTCTTCTCTATTGTATTAAAATTGTAAGTTATATTACGAAACTTTGAATTTATAATTATATAGGTAATGAATTGTACAATAATTTGAAGGAAATTTAATGCAGTGTAAAGAAATACATTTGCCATTAAATTTTTGCGTTTGAATTCTAAGGACTCATTTAAATTTAAGCAATAACCAGGACTAAAATCAAAGTAAACGCTTTCTCGTTTGCATACGTCACCAAAAAAAAATATATATGTAATAAAAAGAAATAAGTTAATAAAGATATTGACTTACAAGTGCAAAGTTGCTGTTTAGAAATGGTTGATGATGAATTTTAAGCGAAATACAAATTTGATAAACATACAGAGAAATTGGTACAATTTTATAGTTTTTCAAATGGATAAAATAAGGTATTGATAAGCAGTTCTATTGCTTCAGAAGGTATTAAAAAAACAAAACAAAGAACAATTTCTTTTGCCTAATAAATTTAAAACACCAAAACCATATAAAATGGAAATATAATTTTATTTTGTTAAAAAAAATCCCCTTATCATTCATTGTCCATCACGTAAAAGAAGTATCGAAGTTCTTACTCACAATTTTCATTCTTCCAATATCTAGCAGGAGTGTTTTTGTTTCATTTTAAAACTAAGTCGATACTATTCAAAAATTCTACTATGAATAAAAGTGAATTATAAAATGGTAGCTAAATTTAAATTGCATCTTAACTACTTTCATATCAAAAGTGAGACTATGGATATGAATCAAAGTAAATATTGTTTAATTAATAATCATATATTGTTACCTGAAATGCAAAACCTGTTTCTAACAATAAAATCGTGCATTTCATTTATTATGCTGTTTTATATCATATAATACACAATAATAAATAGGAAACGGAATTCGACTTTTTTGTTAGTTATGTGATTTTATATTTCAGCTAACGATATGTAAAACAAAAATTGTAGATATTTGTACAGATTTTGTTATATAGTATATAGTAGATAAAAAGATTGCTTAAATATAGAATACAATGATTTTGTTTTACAAAGTGCTTAATTGAGTTACATACAAAGAGAAGGAAAATTCTAACAAGAAACGTTCATGAAAATTTAAAATTGTATAGATAAAAAACTTAAACTAAGCATAATAACAAGACGTTGGCCAAACTGTGCAGTCGTTGGGTAGAGTAGTACCAGGGCAAATTGCACATCATTTTTAACAGTTTGTTTTGAGCAACTTACACTTTTCTGCTGATATAGACCAAACTGGGGCGACATAAAACATTGTTGCTTGGAAAGTAGATTTGAAGATCAAATTTTTATTTTGTACGCTGAGTTTGGAATTTCACTTTATTAAAAAGTAAGGCAATCTGGTTAATTTATTGGCTTTATCGATAATATAAGGCATATGATGATTAATTAAATTTGAGCTTGGGATCCTAGATTAGGCAGCCTGATAAAATTTGTTGTTCTGTAGAGTTATTATAACCAATAGGTGAAGAAAATCTTCTTTTGGAAACAAGACTAGAGATAATTATAATTAGCGATGAAAAATTAATATGGTTATGAGTCACTGTCTGTACGAGATATGTAGCACGATCAAGCATGTATTTTTAAGGGGATTTACATACATTAAGAAATTTTAAAACCCCACTCATAGCTTTGCTCCTGAGTGATTTGTAAATCTCAATTTCTAAGCTTAAATTGGAATGCTTCTCCATCGAACCAGCTGCTTAGAAGTGGCTGAATTAATTCCAAAATATTTCATTCTGCCCACTGTGTGCTGGCTTATAATTATAATTCTGCGATTGGAAAGAAAAACATCATTAAAAAGACACTCCATATTATATATATATTCATTTAAAATTACTAATTATGTACTTTATGTTACATAACGGAAATTGCAGACAAAATATGACACTATACCCCATGTAAATTCTTGCAAAGTAATTAAAAGAGTTTCTTAAGGCAAAGGGTTATTTAAGTGTGTATGATAATGATTATTATTGTTTGCTTTCCAATTTAAAGTAATTGGTTTAATTGAAAAGAAAATTAAGTCAACTTTAAAAATAAACTAAAGGATTTAAGTAGCACTTAAAAACTCCACAATCAATTGATTACAAGTATAATATTTGCAGTAGCACTCTTCTGACGAACAACAATAATAACTGATAATAACTTTAAAAGTCTTCAAATATGTGTGAGCACTAAAGAAATTATTTTTAATGAATATTTTTGTGCTTAATATTGGGATTTAATGAAAAACAATTTTAACTCATGCAAATTTTGCAGAGTTTACAATTTTTACTACAAGTTTTTTGATAGCTTCACGTAATATATAAACACGCCGTGAAGTGGAGTAAGAGATTTTTTGCATTTTACCACGTACTTTTAATAACAAATATTTTGTAGATAGAATACTTATATATACTAAAATTCATAACATCAATTATTTTTAAGAGCTTTAAAAATTTTTAATATTGATACTATAAATTAATATATGGTGATATTTTGCAAAAGTTATAAAAGTTATTTATATGGAGACTATAGACCAGGCATTTCAACAAAGAACAGACAGACAGGTAGAAGAAAGAAACCCAATCCTGAGAGATATTTCCTGCGTTTTTTTTTGTTACTTAGTTGAGTTAACTGTTGTCCTAAAATTTTATCTTACAAAGTATTTTTTATATTTTTATATTTTCTCCTTAAACAACACATAAGAAATACTTTTTTATGCTGCGGGCAAAGAATAGCAAACATCTTCGTACCATCAGCAATGCGATATTCTGCACAAAACACGAATTTTGTGAGTTTTTAAATTTGTCCAATTAATTATCTGTAAGTTGTGTAAATGTTATTTGTGAATTCTATATAAATATTTGTTTAGAAACCAGTTAATGCGAAAATTATTAATAACATGTGTACAACATACAATTAATACAATGTGGCGAATAGACAGCATTTTAGTAATTGAATGTTAAACATTTTCATAACTTCGAGTATATACGATAAAATACAAAAACATTCTAAATAAACACCAAAAAACTCTTTTACTTAGCTCTCTTTTGTTTACAAACTCCATATAGAAAAAACTCTGTCTCATTTCTATGCAAAAGGAAATTGGATAAACACACATGCACACTTTGTTTATTTATCAACTTAATGCTGGTACATGCAAGTGTAACAATAAGTGTGCATGTGTTAGAAGCAACTTTAAACGCTTATAACTCCCAAAATACTGAACCCATTTAAATCAAAATTAAGATTGTGCACATCTATGTAAAAACCCCATTAAAACATATTAAACTTTCCAAAATCGATTCAGCAGTACGGCCTCAAAAAGGATCTAAAAAACGTGTTTGCCTATTAACGCAATAGATAAAAGGTTGCTGCATTGAGTTATATGATGATGTAAAAGTTTGCAAAACAACGTTTAAGGGTAATGATAATGGAAATTGTGATAAAGTTTATATTTTTACCACAAAAAATAAACTTAAAAGTAGATTAACAAGACATAAGTCTAACCTAAAATACAGAAACTATACATCATCATGAAAAACAGCATTATCATTACCTTGCCGGAATTCAGATCACTATCCGGACTCAAGTAATATACATATATATTTTGAATTCAGAAAATAACTATAAAAATCGTTATATGTTAGATATGTTACAGATAATTAAGGTACCGTCAGATTTAAGAATTAATTCTAGAGCTGATACTGTTAGTGTAGCACAGAATTATAGGCATTTAATATAATACAAGGCGAAAGGAGTAAATATAGAACAAAATAGGATAATAAAATATTAATGTTTTAAAATTTTTAGAACTAGTTCATTTCCCCATTCAAAAACAAAATTTTTCAATTGACAACCAATTTTTAAACCAAAACGGAAAAAAAGTTTTGATTATTAATTTGTTAATTTTTTGTTATTTAAATTGTTTATAGATTTCAATGCTCCTGCAGAAGTTGCCCAACGGGTAACAAAATATTGAGAAAGAATAAGTTTGGATGTTTTTTTATAAAAAAATTACCTCAAGCGTAATTGAAAAAATAATATACGTATGTACATAAATATCAAAAGTGAATTTTTATCGCTTAAAATCATAGTTTAATTTGTTTAATGATACTTTCAAAGTATCAAGAGCTAACAAATTCAGGTGTAAGTTAATATAAAAATTCAATTTAATTATGTTCCTTATTAACCGTAATGGATATGGAAAATTCTTATAGGTTGTGTCTTTTCGCTTTACCAACAATAAAATGTAATAAAAAGTTAAAGCGTATCCACATCGAAACATGCACGAGACAATGCGTGCGCGGGTCAAATTCGCACTTGGCTGATTTTTATATATATTCGCCATTTTTTTATATATATATTCTATATTTAATTATAGAAAGCCAAAAATATTTTATTAAGCATTCTGAACATTGCTTCCATTTCGCCTAATAGCAAGCAAAGACGAGAAACTCCTGCAATGACAATCCTAATAAAAGGCGCTATAAATGATCCAAATTGACATTAATTTCGGTTCCAAAATTCAACATTTTCTAGACGTCTTTGGAAACAGGTTTTTAAATGGATCTAAGAAAGTCAAAAATAATATCTGATTGATACTTTGGAATCAATGTAAATTTAATTTTTTAGAATTGAATTCCAATTTTTTTACTGGAACAGATGTTTGTAAATAAAACAAAGTGTACGGAAAAACGGCGAAAACCTCAAGAAAATGGCAAGTAAATTTTTTTTTTACTTTTATCACATTAAAAACAATATTTTTAGCTTTCTATTCTATTAAAGCCTTAAGAAAAAATATTAAAGTAAGCAATACCGTCTGACCCCTGCACTAATTAGATTAGAAAAAAAGCATCCTTTATTGCTTCGAGTTATTTAAAAAATATTAAATTTCATTAGATCATCCGCCTTCTTATTTTTTTTTCTTTTTTTACATACCTCCATACATGTACTAAATTACATATTTTTTACTTAGAAAATTTAACAAAACGTCTTAAGTTGCAAAGCCCTAACAAAATTTAGAAACAAATTTATGTTGTAGGCAAAAGCAAAATAAAAACAATTAATAAAAGTACTCTACAAAAAAGTAAAGCCAAAACCGGCAATAACACAATAAATTGTTTAATAAGTTTAAAATATTTGAAAATAATATGACACAAAGCAAAACTTTTTAAGTAAAGAAATGAAACAACACAAAAAACAAACAACTTAAAATATGGTGATGAGTAGATTTGTGCCAGGGGTGGAAAGTAATTTTTCAGGATTTCAGAGCTGTAAAAACTCAGTGCTAAGTAAACAAGTTAAAGTTCTTGAAAGAAAAATGTCTTTGCGGTTAAATTACTAACATGTTTTTGAAATTAACATGAACATCATATAAATCATTTTAGAGGCCTCAGTCTCTTCTTTCTTAATCCGTTATAAAAAAAAATTTTAAATCGGGTAATATTCAACTAAGTTATAGACCTATAAGTGCATAGAGATACGAAAAACCGATTTTTTACCCGTAACTCCAGATTTTGGGGGTGTCCCGGAAATTTCATACACATTCTTGATCTACTCGACAGCACCTACAAGAAAAATAATACCACATACCAGGTTTTTTTTGGCACACTGAGTTATCAGTCATGTGATTGAATTTATCCGTGAGTTTTGCAATTTATTGTGCATTCGTAACAGTGTTGCTTGAAGTACGTCATTTATTTTCGGGAATCGTTACCAATGACTCACGCAAAAATCTATTTGACTTATGTAAATCGAACCTTCGCATCTCCTATACATACAATGAAGCTTCGAGGCATTTACCATGGCTGCATCCCGGGTATTTGTAAAAAATAATAATAATAAATAATAAATTATTCTACCACTTGTATATGTGTGATTATTTATTTATATAATTGCTGAATTAATGCTCCATTCATCGCACAAGGCGACTTACAATCAGGTGGCAATAATGAGGCAGGTGCTAATTCAAATTCTGTAAAAGAAAATTTTATTGATTTTTTGTCTAGCTTGAGAGCCATACTTTCCGGCCAAATTGAATTCACCATCAAACACATTAAATTGTTTTGATGAAAAACGCAAACTATATCTTACAAGTCGAAATGGGTAGAAAAATATATATGTTCATATACATATATTTATATATAATAGTGTATCCAGCGGTTGACTCAATCGACCGCAATCTAGAAAAATAATATTAAACATTTACATAGATGCATAAAAGAAAGTACAAAAACAAAAAACATTATAAATAAACAACTTAAAACTTTGATTCATTTCTATGCAAATTGCATAAACACACATGCACACTTTGCTTATTTTTCAACTTGATGCTGATACATGCATGTGTAATAAGTGTGCATGTGTTAGAAGCAACTTTAAGCGCTTATAGCTCCAAAAATACTAAACCGATTTAAATAAAATTAAGATGTAAAAATTATGTAAAACATATACATTTTTCCGAAATACGTTTCATTAATGCAGCCCTAAAAGGGATCTAAATAAACGTGTTTGCCTATTAATAATATATATGTTCATATCAATATAAATTCCCTATCTAGTACCTGTATGATAATTCATAAAAATCGGACAGCGAGTTCGTCGATCATATAGGGTTGGATTAAAACACTTCTTAAGTGCATAAAGTTGCGATTCCTGGTATCAAACGATAAGATTATCAAACTACAATAAGAATTTTATTTTAAAGTGTATTTAAAAAAAACACCCTCTGTTTTTACTTTCTTATAATGCAATGCAATTCAAAAATAAAAACACTTAACTTATTTATATTATCAAAACATTTTGTTCAAAATGTTCAACTTCCAATAGCAATTAAAAACAATATATCAGCTTGTTGCTAATTTTACAGTAGCTGCTAGCAGCTGATTGTCTTAAAATTGTGAGTTAAACTCATTTAAAACAGAAAAAAATTATCGATAATACTTGCAGCGCCAATCTCTCCACAGCCAAGACTAAAATAAATTTTAATAGTCAATCAATAGTGTAATTTCGTACGATCGACACAATGACATGTTTGAATTTCAACTCCTACTAATCTGAAAGCCAGAAAAATTCAAACAAAACAAATACAATTTGTATAATCAATTTTATTAAACGCAAACGAAACATTACCGGCAAAAAGACGTAGTCACAGTGGCAAATAAACTAGGGAGGGCTGAATATACGCTCTTTACACTTGTCATTGTCACAACTTTGCTGCCCGTTGGCTACACATACAGAATAGAAACCATTTCATTTGTAGAAGTGCCAACGTCAAGATGTGCTGTCGCTGTTGCAGTGAAACACAACAGAAAGTATGGGTTTTTGGTTTAGGTTCATTGTTTATAATCTTTGGCCTAGTGTTAACAATTTGGTGGCCATCGTATGCTGACAAACTCCTTTATAAGGTAAATTAAACGATGTTCAAAAAAATTTTTATTAAACTTTTATTACGAATTATGTGAATTTGTCAAAAAAATTAGTTTTAAAAATTTAGTATTTCCTCTTGTACTGGATATTAAACTTTAATGTAAAATAATGTTTTTTTTCTGTTTTTAGACTTTGGTTCTTAAAAATGGTGGCCGAACTTATGACAAATGGTCTACTATCCCCATACCCATTTACATGCATATGTATCTGTTTAACTGGACTAACCCGGAGCAAGTAAGAACGGCAGGTGTTAAGCCTCACTTTGATCGTGTTGGTCCTTATGTTTATGAAGAATTTAAAATTAAGCAAAACATTACTTGGTATCCAAACAATACAGTGTCATTTAGACCTGAACGTACGTGGTTTTTTAGGCCTAAAATGTCAAAAGGTTCTCTAGAGGATTTAATCACATCTCCCCATTTGCCGTCAATCGTGAGTACACAAAATTACATTTTATAAACACTTCAATATAAGTAGAAAAGCATTTAGTTAGTAATATTTCCAATATTTTGTTTGAGATCGAGCAAAGATTTTCTATATGGGTGTTCAGATAGACCAGTGGATAGTACACTTAACTATTAGTCTGGGGATCGTGGCTTCGATTCCTGCCGGGACCCTGGGTATTTCTGCAGACAAGCCAAATGAAGCTGAAGCAGTTTGTGTTTGTGAAAAAAATGCTCACTCAATTTTTGTTGAAGACAAGTTTTTTATTTGAAATAGCAAATTAACGTACATTTCGAGGGTTTTAAAGGAACATTTTTTCGCATTCATCACATAATTTTTTTGTATGTTTATAGTGCAGGATCTACAGATAATTTAGGTTACTAGAAGAGTTTTTTAAAAAATTCATGAGCAAGTGTTTACATATTAGGAAATTCAACCGGTTGAGTTTATTAACTTTAACCGATTAATTACTAACCGATTATTTGTTCGATTAATTTAATAGAACAAAATCATTTGAATGAACAGGAAGGATTCAATTATAACTGAATGAGAAATAGCCAGTGCAACTGGAAAAAAGGAGCGAAAGCATAATTCTGCTGCAGAAGTTTATATCAGTTAAGATTTAAATTTATGTTTTTACTACTTTTTGAATTTATTTTTCTAGTTTTGATGGCATCATATTTCCACAACCAGACGAACTACTCGTGGGAACAACAAATTTAACATCTGTTACATTTTTAAAATAAATGACGCCAAGTTTCGAGAAAATCGAAAATCTTCACTGAATTTTGATAAAATTTTCTTGTTTGATTGGTTATCTAATAGTCTTTGGACACAAGTTTTATTTTTCTTCAAAATTCTGAATTAACATATGTACATGCCCAGAAAAAACATGGTAATGATTTCTATATTAAGAACAACATGTTTTGCTACGCAAGCTACATACTGTCTGCATTACTTTATCGAAGTTACAAAACTAATAACAAGTAAATACATGAATCAAATATTCTCGGAGTGGAGCAGTAGACTGTGTGTTCATCAAACAGATGGTCGGCTTTCAACTCCTCACGAATTCATGTTTTTTTCTCAATTGTGTGAGTCTTCGTGAGTACAAGTTCTTAGCGTTTAATAAACGAGCTGTGCCAAAGACCAGTACGAGCCAACTTACATTGAGCGTGATATCGCTGCGGCAACGCTTAAGTTCTCTTTTGTTGTACGTCCAAATCCGGTTACATAAAGACTTTTTTGTCGCAAGATTCAGGGGACTTTTATAAATTTAATTGATCAATTTTTTTTATTCCTTCATTCGTTGTTAAATATAAAATAAATATGCTTACAGGGAATACTTGCTATAATTTATAAAGCAAAAGTAATTATTAAAAACGAAATGTCTTATTTAATGACAAATATCCAAATACAAGTCAAAAATTGGTCTCACTGGTAACACTACTTCATACATAATATAACAAAAATACGAGCGAAAGAAATATACAAAAAAGAAGAGGCAAGATTTTCGTTTCAAGTCCCATTAAGTGCGACTTTTACTACCCCGAAAGCCCCTCCATACTTTCCTACACAAACTCGAGCCGCTAGCGACGTCACGCAAGGACATCAACCCCAATGTAAACATGCTCTCAGTAAAACTCCTGACATCAACTACGACAATCCATTTAACAGAGCGAGTTCAATACTGACAGCAGATAACTAATTTGCATTGTTTTTTATGTATTCAATTCCTTCAGCTTCTAAGTATTGACAATTTTAAATCATTATTTATAATCCGAGGTGGCAAGTAAGTGGAGTCACGTTAAACAAGTGCTAAAGTAGAAGTATTTATTCATATGTACTTCATATATTTGTTACAATTTTAACTAATTACTTTGCCATTCAATTTAGTTTTGGGTGTTCGTGGTCACCAACGATAATGAAAAACACTGTTTCGGGAAAAATCTCTCGTAACACTCGAAAGCGTTTATGAAAACATCAAAATTGAATTTAAAAAAAATATCGTAAAATTCAACATTACTGCATTTAGGCAACCACCTAGAATTTTATAGTAATTTTTGTAAAGTATTTTAGGGAACGAATTGCTAATCCTGGTTTTTTAAATATCTTTTTACCAAACATAGTACAAGAAATACAGATTTCATATAAACAAAACATTTTGTTAATATAATATTGCGGCTACAGAGCCGGCTTTTAATTGTAAAGCTTCGTTTGCGATTCAAACAAGTTTATTCACAAAATTAATATTATTTTGAAAATGGATTTCCAATTTTAAGTATTTCAATATATATCCAATAAAAATATGTAAAAAATGCAGTCAATATCTATAACATGACAAACAAATAATATTTCAAGAGCATCATTACGAAACCTGCGATTTTTTCTCTTCTTTCTACAGGCCGCTTCTAATGCCGTTCGCGACTATAATAAGTTAATTAAATTCTTTTTTAACGTTGCCCTGAATACCAACGGTGGATCGCTTTATCAAACCCACACTGCCGGCGAATGGTTGTTCGACAGTTTCTATGATGAGTTCCTCGATTATGCAATGAAACTTAATAACTCTGAAACAGCTAATATTAAGAGCAATCGCTTTGCTTGGTTCCTAGACCGTAATGGAACTTCGGATTTCGAAGGCACCTTCACCATTAACACAGGTGCTGAAAATTTACACGAAATGGGCGAATTAAAATTTTGGAATGGTCAAAATCATACAGTTTTCTTTGAGGGTGAATGTGGTAAAATCAATGGCAGTACTTCGGATTTGTTTGTACCCAAAAGAGCAGAGAGTGAATGGATTACCATATTTATTAGAGATACCTGTCGTATTATAAACCTAGTGCCGGTGGGAAGAGATGTTGTAGAAGGCATTGAAGCCATACGGTATGAAACACAACCCGATACATATGATAGTGGAGACTTGAATCCGGATATGAAATGTTATTGTCCAAAAGAAAGACAACCAGATAATTGTCCCAAATCGGGTATGATTGATATTTCAACCTGTTCTGGGGGAGCACCATTGTATATGTCACATGCTAGTTTTATGTATGCTGATCCCAGTTATGCTGATACTATAACGGGCACAAAGCCAGATCCCAAAAAAGATATATTTTATATTACAATGGAGCCAAGATTAGGAGTACCGCTAGACGTTAATGCAGCCGTGCAAGTGAGTCTTCTGATACGGCCAGATAGTGATATAGCGTAAGTTATTTTGTAAAAAAAAATGTTTAGAAATAATAAAAAATATTGTTGTGGTTTTCTTATTTCTCAATAGCATTTTAAAGGGCATAAATACATTTTATGCTCCCTTGTTTGTGATCAACAGCAAAGGTACTATTACTAAAGCAGTGGCCGATGAAGTTAAGGTAATTATTAATATTAATTTCAAATTTAAATATTACGAGTATCTTTACTAATTTATATATATATATATAATTTTTTAATTCATCATTTCAGCTGGCCTTAAGTCTTCCCGATATCGGCTTCTATGGAGGCGTTGTATTCTTTTGCTTGGGTATTGTCTTACTAGCCATCGGCTCTTATATCTCCTGTACAAATAAGTGGTATAAACCAAAAACCAAGGAACCAATTTTAAAAAATCATTAGTTTACGAAAAATTTACAAAATTTCACCTGTCATTTTATGAGTGAACGTTAATTGCAATGTGAAGAATATTATAGTTTTAAGTTGGAGCAGTTAGTAATATTTTTTAAATTTTTATACAAATGGAAAAAATTAATAAAAAACTATAAAAAAACATTTAAAAGCTGAACTGGTTTGGGCATTTTTGAGCGAAAATAATAGTGAACGTTATAGAAGCAAACAATATAAAATGTTACGGTTTATACTCATACCGTCGGCGTCACAAAGTCCACATTCTTTTCAGGTCAGATAATAAAAGCTAATCATCAATCTAAGACTGCGACAAAAAATTTATTGACTACAATTAATCAGTTGCGACTGGTATTGGTAATCTATTTAACTTTGTATGTATTTACAGCAACAAATATAGGAAAGCAAATGATTTGACGGTTTTGAGACTTTTGTAATTTAACTGCAGGCAAAGAATACTCGTGGTTAATGCGACTATAATATAATGATATGGTCAGACGGAGCAAATATTTGCTGAAATAAACAAATACTACTTTAATAAAATTCTTGGCAAAAAAATCGCTAAGTGTGTTGTTACGCGAAAAAGGCGGGAACGGCTGGGCCAATTAAGCTAGTATTTGTTTCCAAATTTTCCGTTGAAGGTTTCTATGAAGAGAAATTTTTTTTAAATTTCGCGATCGTGGCACCGCCATTGTGAAAAATTGCTTATTAGCGTTTATCTGGAAAAGTGTAAAAACTACAGCCCTAAAATGTCGACTTAGTTACTGTCTCGACATGAAAAAAGAACACGATAGGGGCAAAGATCGCGTCACCTTCCACACAAAAGATATATTAATTATGGTATAATTAATGAACAGCCTTTTCTAAGGTTTTCCAAATTTGCAAAGGCAAGTAGTTCAAAAAGAAGTTGACCAGATTTAATTATTGGACGTGGCACCTATACAGTAAATATAAATTACAATGTACTTTGAAAACTGTAACAGTGAGGGCCGTGAAATTTTGAATGCGTTATCTAAAATGTGAACATGGAACTCCAAAACAAAGTATGTATTCATTACACAACATCTAGAGAGTTACAATAGTATAGATTGTACAACATAAAAATGATGAGGTGAGGAAACATTTAAATGAGCAAAAAAATTATAAATTCATTGTATTTTCTAGTTTGAGAAATATTTAGGAACATCAAAGTGGACCGGGCTTTTTAAGTGAATGAACAAATTTATTATCGGGTCCGCCAGATAACTTTTTTTTTTTAACTGCTATAAAAAAAACTACTGAATATTTTCTCAAATATTGTCGAATATTGTCCTTTAAAGCGTCAATTGTCTCTGGCTTGTCCGCGTAATACTTATCTTTGACGGCACCCCACAAATAATAGTCCAACGGTGTCAAATCGCAGCTCCGAGGTGGTCGAACGACATCAGCTCTGCGGCTAATAATGCGATCTTCAAACACAGGTCGCAAAACATCGAGTGTAGCTTCGGCTGTGTGGCACGTAGCGCCGTCCTGTTGAAACCAAATGTTGCCAATATCCTCCTCTTCAATTTTTGTGAACAAAAATTCGTTCAACATGGCCCGATAACGATCGCCATTGACTGTAACGGCCACTCCTTGCTCATAATCTAAGAAAAATGGCCCAATTATGCCTCTGGACCAAAATCCGCACCATACAGTGACTCGTTTTGGGTGCGTCGGCTTTTCAATGTATGCGTGCGGGTTTTCTGTCTATAGAATTTTTTCATGAACAAAATTTTAACAAATTTGTCACCTCAAAAAAAAACATAAGAAAACAATATATAAATTATTCTTGTTAAATTGTTATTTTTGAGAAATTAAAACAATAAAGTCTATTATAAAAATTATATTAGTAAGTTAACAAATATGTTACGAAAACATTGCAGAGAAGACACATAACACAGCGTCAGTCACTAATTTTGACAAATTAGACGAAATACTTGAAGATTTAGTTCGAGTACGATGTGTAGTGCTACAGGGCTTTTGGGGGATTGATCATTGCGTCAGTTACCACAAGCAATGTTTGTTGAAAAGAGTCACCAACCTGCGTAATATGCAAATTTATGAAAAATGATTTTTATGGGAAAATTTTTAAAAATAAGAAAATGCATATTTTTCATCCAAAAAGCATAAAAAACTTGCCCTGGTTATGAATAAAGAAAACCATATGAATTGAAATTTTTAAATTTGTTTATTATACCCTTCAATTTGTTTAAGTGTATTATTTAACTATTTAATGAACATTTGTGACACCTTCTTTATGAAATAATAAGAAGAGCAATTCAATTAGCGAAATGGTGGCTCTCATTTTATTCGAAAAATTCCAACGCTCCGGTGCCCGGTATTAATATATTCATAATAATAAAAAACATTATTTTTTATGAACAAGAATTTCGAGTTAAAATGTATTAATGTGTTTTAAGAAAAAAATATGTGTGGAAATTTAGTTTGAAAATATATTTCAAATCAAATTTAACGTTATTATTATTTCGTTTGAATACGGCATTATATATGTAAGTAAGTTTTGCTTGGATAATACAGTCATTCATACTTCAAATCATCAAAAGCGATGATAATCATTAAGTTAAATTCTATACAAACCAGTTTGCCACGTATACTCATAGGATATTTCAAAATTGAACTAGTTAAAAATGGCAAAAATGTAAGTGTTATTTTGAATGACAACCTAAACTGCTAAGAAATCTCCAGGCGACGCAGTGTTTTACACCACTTAATATTCATATGCTGCTTGCTAAAATATTTTTATTACCCTCTCTACTGTATGGTTGTGAATTTTTTTCTTATTGTGATTCGATAAGCAGAAACAATCTCAATGTTACATTCAACAACATTGCCAGATATATTGCAAGATTTATTAGTATATCTGATTTTTCTTATCAAATCTACAACCTATCTTTTGAAAATCTGCTAAAATACTGCACGCTTCTCTATTTACACAAAGTTATTTACACTAAACAGCCAGATTATCTCTACAGGAGGAATAAATTTTCAATATTGAACAGATATTCAGTATCGCAAACTCATATCTGAACGATACTTTCATGTGAATGCTATTCGTCTCTGGAACGAACTCCCTCCTAATATATAGCTAGTAGCTACTAAGAAATGCAAAGCACTTCAACTCTGCAATTTTAACATACTACAGATAACTAGAATTGCAATTGTAATTTGTATATTTTTTATATTTTAAACTGATTAAATTGTACTACATCTTAAATTTTTCACTTCTGTCCATTAAAATTATATTTAAAATGAGACATGTTTATTTTCATTCGTCAAAGGGAAACCATAAAAAATCCATAAACTTTCCTTCAAATTAATCGACTAAGACTAAATCCAAACTCGATTAAGCGCTTACTAGAACAAAAACCATATTCCTTTAATTGAACACTCCAATATTGAGTCATGAGTACTAGCATCAACACACAAGCTCCACAAGTATCTAGAGTCTAGACTTAAGAACGTAAAACACATCTTTGTATGTATCATATACAATGTAATATATAAATGTACATTATAGAATTTTAAGCGTCATACAATTTATATTACTAACCGTTCAGTTCGAATCATGAAAAAGTTCGAGGGAAGTATTCTTTAAAAAAATTTTATTGTGCAATTAAAATTTTTTTTATCTTATTATGGAGCAAATTTTTGTTCATTACTAGCATTGATTTTTATTGACAACATAGAATTTGTTATTAGTAATCACAAACCAAGTATTCATTTGAATGGGGCAACTTCTCTCAAAAAAATCAATTATTATGATTGACTTGAGCTTCGCCGTGATTTAAGATTAATTGCTGCAATTGATGGGAATAATTCAACTATAAAGTGGATTTCTGCTGCACGTTCGATGGAGGTTTTTTTATTAACTAAACTTAACAATGATTTCAGTGAAAATTTAAAAAAAAAATATAACAATATACAGCTAACATTTTTAACATTAATTGAAGCGTTAAAAATGTTTAGTTTAGCTTTAAACAACATATGACGTCAAGTGTTTTTTATTGAAGCCTAAAAATTAGTTTTATAAATTTTTTATATGTTGGAAAAATTTTCTGAGAACAATGTCAAGTTCACTTTAAATCTAGAGAGATATAATTCTTTGTAGAAAAGCTGAGTATTCTTAATAAGAGCTGGAAATATTATAAATATTATAAACAAATACAGGGTGGCGTAAATATCATCATACTCTTGGAAGATGTTATAATTATTGCAAATGGCGTCGTACTACAATCATATTTGACATTTGTGAACCAGACAGTTGCAGTCAGTGATGCCAAGAGAAGGGAATTTTCCCTTTTTGTAAGGAATTCATTGGATAATTTCAAGGGCAAGGAAAAAAGAGCAGATTTCTCATTTTAAGGAAAATGTAAGGAATTATTAAAACTTTGTTTCTCTTCCTTTTATATTGCGATGTAATTGCGTAAAACACCCCCATAAAAGTGATAATGCATATAAAAATCTTAATTTAAAATTTTGTTACAGTATTACGCGAGATATTTCATACAGACAGAAAATATCTTGTGGGAAATAATATATATAGAGACAAGGCAAATAATTTCCGATTTTCATGGAAATAGAATTTGTATGAAAAACAAAAACAAATTTAAAAATTTTGTCATTTTTTCTTGGTTTGATATATAAGTTAAGACTTTTTAAAAAATATATAAGAGTATTCTTTCCATTCCAGGTCGCATTTCATAACTTGGAGAAAATTTCATTAAGAATTCATAATTAAGATTTTGATTACCTTCTAAAATCTCCACATCTTTATTATAAAAATTTATGAAATCTATATTAGCAATGAATGCGCAGAATTAAAAGCAATGGTGCAACAGCTCTTAAATTAATTCAAAGATCTCCCTTAAAAATTAAATAATTTTTTATGAAATGTAATTAGTACACTCGTTTGAGAACTGTGATGGCACAAAGACTGATATTGGAGGTTGTTGAAATTAAAAATTTATGTTATATTTTTTATTATTATTTAATTTTTGTCTGGTGAAATAAATGTACAAAATTTTAAAAACATAAATAAAATGTTTTTTTCCCAAAATCAATGAATTTTTAGAGTAGGGAAAAATGTAGGGAACTTTTTTTTGTGTAGGAAAAAAGGGGGAATTTTTTCGAGACATGTAGGGATTTTATTAAATATCTGCTGGCATCACTGGTTGCATACTCTGAAAGAGCGTGGCATAATTGTGTGGAGCTTTTCCTGTTCGCAGCAGGATCATCCGATTTAACTATCCCTGAATTGAAGTCGCGGGCTAATGCCAACCATCCTAGGACAAGCTCAGCCCTTACGGAGAATATTCGATAGGAATGCGAACCGTTATCACCGGAAAATGGAAAATACGATAAGAAGGGTACAAATGTATATCAATACGCAGCCCCTTGGCGACCCTCATCTTTTTCACTTAACAGAAAAAATTTTAAAGATCCAAACAATGTTTTACATTATTCTAAATCATTTGTTTCTCATTTAATAAGAAAGTTATTCAAAATCGCCATGCATTAGAGTGGATACTATTTTACTGGGCACAAATTCGACACTTGTGTCTTCTTATGTGAATGTAACAGGATATTTTGTTTTCATGTCAATTTAAATACATAAAAAGTATTTTGTATTTTTATTATAAATCACAATATTGCTTAAAAAATTTATATACTCGTATGTAATAGAATAGCAGAAATTTTCAATAACTGCAACCGAATTAGAAAGTTTTGTTAAACTAAAATAAAAGTTTATATATATTTTAATTAATTATCTGTACAACTTCTGTACGTATATTGATACTTTGGAAGCAATGGAAATGGCATTCCTTCAAAATAACTTCAAATTTATTTTACTGTGAAGAAAACATAACTTTTTGTACCATTAGTGTATCACGTTCAGAACCACTAACACAACATTTTTATTATCAACACTCTTCCAAGTGGTTGAAATTATGTTTAATTTATTAATTGATGCTCACTACGAAAACGTGCCACTTAATGTAAATCAAGTTATAATTTTATTAATAATTTTTCCCCATTTTTTTCGTTTTTATTTACTTTAATTTGTTTTAATTGTTGTGCTTATCTTCCCTTTTGGTTGATATAGATTAAAATTTAAAATCTTATCAGCATTATTTAACTTAAATTTAACAGCTGAAGTGTAAATAAAATCATTTTGTGATTATTTGAACAAAACAATTTTTATGATACTTGCGGGCAGTAGATGCTAATTACAATTGTCCCGGATTCCATATTCTTTCATTCTAAATTGTTACTTTTGGTGTCGCAAAAAGAAAAACAATTTAATTCAATTAATTTGTTGTCCCTATAAAGCCAAAATAATGCTGGTATTCGACATTCATATTTTTAAGAAACATGCAGGACTTGCAGAAACACAACTACAACAATGTCGTGGAAAATTAAATAGACATGCCGTCGCACAGTGGCCAATTTGGCTTCGCTAGCGGCATTTTATTTATAGCTTCCAAAGTAAAGAAGATATCTTCAAAAAATTTTTTTTCTCAATTCAGAAAAAAATGAATCAATTTTTGGAAAAAAAAATTAAATTTTTTTTTTAATTTTAAATTTTTTATTTTTAATTTTTTTTTTAATTTTTTATTTTGTTTTTAATTCAATAAACATTTTCCACCATATATTCATATATAAAATAAAAAAAAAATTGTCAACTCAAAGAGAAACCATATTATAAAAGAAATATTAATCAGATTCTTCAGTACAATAAATTGAAGGCTCGCAGGTACTCGCAGTAAATTTTGGACATTTTGGACACACAATGGTTTACACATATAGGAAAATTTACAATTACACTGAATGCAGGTGAATTTTGTAAGTTCTACTCCACGAAAGACAGGTGTACGTTACAATGGGCGAGTTGCTAATACACTTAAACACGATTACGTTTTATAAATAACATAAGTATACACAGATCATAACCACAGTTTTTTTATATAATATATACCTTGGCGTTAGTATATAACAAAACTTTTAATGAAAATAATAAAATTTGCAAGTTTAACACGAATAGCAAAACGATGATCAAAAAGGCGGAAATATTTTGCACAACACTTGCAGAAACATATGCTGACTTTGACAGCTCACAGCTGTTCATCAGCTGTAAGCTGAGCTTTTAAAAATCGATACAAATCTAGTGAATGTATTTGTTATCGATTGTTAAAAAAATTAACGGTTTTTCAAATTTGAAAATTAAATTAAATGCCGCTAGCGAAGCCAAATTGGCCACTGTGCGTCTTCCCGAATTTATCATCACGTATATCACAAAATTAAAAAATATGAAGCAAGACCGCTTCTCCTAAAATCTCAACACTTAACTGTGTGTCAAACTTGATGTGTGTGAACTGGGTCGAAAATCTTGAACTTGTGCTCTGCAAGTAGTGCGAATTTGGATCATGTAACTATATATTTATTTTAATTTATTGTATATAATATTGAAACTTTGAACTCAACTTTATAAATCAATATTTTTTGGAGATACTCGTACGTGAAGATAACTTCGGGACGACGATGTGTACACAATCGGTAACTCGACTGAAATTCGTCGTGCGAATAAACTCTTCGATATATATTTCTTACGTCGACAAACGATCGATTTTCTTTTTAGTTTTTCGAATGCTTCAGTAAATAAAGTTAATTTTTAATTAAATATTGCAAAGAACTAACAAAATATAAAAACTCTGAGAAAACGCCAAAATTTATAAAAACCGCTAACATCGAAAAGATAGCAAAACCATATTTTGTTTACAAGTAAAAAGGACAAAACCTTAAAAAAATCACGGCTATTGCAAAAATGGCGATGATTCGAGAAAAATTGCAAAATTAAAAAACAATTCATGATATTTAATAAAAATCGCTAAGACTGATGGGAATGAAAATAACAAAAAAAAATCGCAAAAATTTACTAATGTCGGACAGACAGCAAAGCATAACATCGACTTTTAGCCACTAACACTGCAATAAAAAAACACGAACAACATCAAGAAAACAATTTCTAATGCGGAAATGAAGGAAAATTCTGAAAAACTATACAACTTAACACAAAAGAAAATAAATGCTTCGTATATGAAATTGAAATTGCTGGTTTCCGATTTTTCATTTCTTTTCGCAAGTATTTTCGCGAGAGCAAAAAATTTTTGTTAAATCAGTGAAATTGTCATAAAGAAAGTGAAAGGAAGTGAAAGAAAGTGCAGTTCGTATCCAATGACTACAAAAATATCCAAAGAAAACCGCAAATTTATTTAATTTTTATTGTATTTCAGTCGACAAATTTACACAACACATTATTGCAGACGAGCTCGTCATACTGCACGCAGTTATTCGTTCGGCGCAGTTGAATTTGCACCATTAGTCGATAGTAAATTAAGTCCTTAAACTTCATAAAACATTGACATATACAGGGTGGGCCATTTAAAATATTACCGATTACTTTGACTTTGAGAGGTAGGATAACATTCACTTTTTTTATTTTCAAGTTGTGGGCTCGTTTCTTAGCTCAGATGGGAGTTATCCTTTTATTTTTAAATAAAAAAAGGCAGGATGTTTTTCTTAGAACTAACAGATTTATTTGACTCCCTCTTGCTGTTAAAAAAAAAAAAACTAAAAATACTTGCGGCTTCTTTCCGTTTTGACCTACTCAAGGTTTCAAGGTTTTTTAAGTACTAATAATAAAAAAAATAAGTAAGTAAGTACACCAGGATAGTGTTAAAAACAACGGGAAAAATACTTATTATTAGATAAAATAATAAAGGTTTTTTGTTTTTCAATACACTGAGAGAAAAATTATTGGAATTTAAGTATAACAAAATGAAAAGAAAAATAAGGATTTTTAAATAAATGAAATAAAATGAATAGACAACAAAATATACAAACTAAAATAGCTGAAGTCGCTTCAACCCAAGTTTATATTTGACTTTTGCAAAATGGGAAGCTTTACTCTCGAAATAATTCGGAAACATTAAAAGCTTACTTCCAAAGTAGCGAGTTTTTAACGCAAGCTGTAAGAATTTTAAGTGGAAAGTTTTCGAGAAGAGATTGGCTTTCAGATCAGTATGTGCGTCAATTTGTGAAGCGAGTTCATGAAAATGGATCATCGTTTGAAAAACCAACCTGTGTTCGTTCTCTTCCAGTGCGTCGAATCGAAAACATTGCTGCTGTGGCTGAGAATGTATAAGAAAATCCATCATCATCAACTCGTCATCGTTGCCATGAACTGAATATTTCTCGTACTTCTTTTAGAGGAATTTTGCATAAAGACTACGGTATGAAGGCTTTTAAAGTTCAAAAGGTCCAACAACTGATTCCTCAAGACCATCCGATGAGTTTTCGCTTCGCCCAATGGCAGGAGATGAACAATTTTACCGAAAAATCGTGTTTTCAGATGAAGCTAATTTTCATCTCGGTGGCTACGTCAATAAGCAAAATTGACGCATATGGAGTACAGAGAACCCACACGTGACTATTGAGAAGCCAATGCATCCACAACGAGTCACTGTTTGGTATGGATTTCGGTCTAGCGGCATCATTAGTCCAATTTTCTTCGAAAATGCGAGACGAATTTTTTTCCAAAAATTCAAAAGAATAATATAGACGACACTTGGTTTCAACAAGACGGGGGCTCATGTCACACAGCCAACGTAACCATCGATATTTTATGCAGTGCATTTGAAAATCGAATAATCAGTCGAAATTGTGATGTCAATTGACCGCCCCGGAGCTGTGATTAGATACCTTTGGATTATTTTCTGTGGGCAACCATTAAGGATACATGGTACGCACATCATCCAGAGACAATTGAAACGTTGAAACATGAAATCGAAGTTGCCATTAAAGAGATTCCAGCTGAAACAATTGTAAATGTACTGAAAAATTGGGTTGATCGGATGGGCTATTGGCGCCTCTGTCGTGATAGTCATAAGTATGATACTGTGTTTCATTCTTAAATGACAAATTTCAACCTTTCCATTAAAATCACAAATTTGAGAAATAACCAGTGCTTTGTTTTATAGTCAATTCAAATTTAAAATATTAAATGGCCCACCATAAATAAAGATTTTTTTAAAGGTTTGCTAAACCTTAAAGCTAATTTTGAAAAAGTTGCAAGCATCTTAACTTATACAAAAACTTTAAAAAATGTAATGAGAATTTGAAAACTGCAAATCACACTTTTTGAAATTAAAAAGAAAGAAAATTTAATATAAAAGTAAAAAATTGGGCAGCAAAAAATATTTAAGAATGAAAATATTCAATCACCGATGTCACTATTCGAAATTATTTAATTTTCGTTTAGGGTACGAATTATTAACTGCAGTGGGGGAGTGCTGTAGCAATATTTATTTAAGCTGCCACAAGCAAAGTTTTCTTATCGCAAAATTAGGCAATGAATGAATGGATGGTAGCCGGCCGGAATAGTTGTTAAAAACTTTGCGATATCATTTTTTTTTTTCCTTTCAAAAATATGCCTCGATGATTAACTACAGGCAATCATTGATTATTCTTGACATGACGTTTTTATACTCTCTTCAAGTTTTATTACTTGTTGTTATAGCCCTTTAAGTTTTATATTATTTATGTTATTATGCCTAAAAATTGATAAAAGTTTTCTTTTAAATTTCAGTGAAATATTTTACCGGTAATTCCTTATTTTTCTTTAAAATTTCATGTTAGTTCACTTTAGTTTCTGTGGTTTGAGGCATATAAAATCTACAAAATCTGTTTTTGAGAAAAACTAAAATTTCAAATTTTAGTAAAAAAAATTAGCTAAAGAGTTTAATAAAACACAATAAGTCTCAGAAAATAAAAAAAAATCTCCTTTCAAGTATGTGTTGCTGCAGCGTGAAACAACAAAGAATATGGATTTTCAGTGTAGGAAGTATATTGATGACTTTAGGAGTGATTTTTGTAACAGCATGGCCTACACTTTTCGAACTAATTCTGAGTTCGGTAAGAATAATCGATGAGATATATTATACAAATAAGCATTGAAATTATATCTTCCAGGTGTTGCCTTTGCGTCCAAGTTCTTTTATGTTTTCCAAATGGGTGATTACTCCTATACCATTGTACTTTAACTTTTATATGTCAAACTGGACAAATCCACATCTGGCCAACGATTCTAGTGTGAAACCTAATTTTGAAGAACTTGGCCCATACGTTTTTCGCGAAGTAAGAGTTAAAGAGGACTTAAAATGGAATAATGATGAAAATATAGTTACCTTTATTGATCGACGTACCTGGTATTTTGAAGCCTCCAAGTCAAATGGCAGCTTAGAAGACATGATTACGGCACCGCATTTGCCAACTATAGTAAGTGGAGATATTAGAATAAAGAAAAAAATAAGAAAGAAAAAATTAAAAATTTAACATTTTTATCTTTCTCACTTTCCGAAGCGAAACTTTTACAAACTTTAAGATTTGTATGGAAAATGAAAAAAAAATTATTTTTCCTAGTACTTTACTTCTTCATGAATAAAAGTCGTAGAAACTATTTTATTACGAAACTCGGTCTTTATAAAACATAAATTTATTGGTTGAGCAAAAAGTTTTTAATAGTGAATGTGTACATTTAGAAAATTGTTCTAAATTGGAGAAGATTATACGATATTTCAACACTTTTGCGTTGAAGGTGATTTGTTATGAATGTTGAAGATTTTATAATACTGGAAGTATATAAATAATTTTTCGGACAACATTTTAACACCTTTCTTAGTGAGATAGATGAATGATTTTGTCCAGGCTCCTCTCTTCTCGCTTGACTTTGAAATATTTTAATTTCTGTCCACACAAATTTGAACTGTTCCAAAAGGATTTTTACAGGAATTCTTTCAGTTTTACAATTTTCTTTTTAAATGTATTTTGCGATTAATCTTGCTTTAGTTGTTTCATTAGCTGTTAATAAAAACGGAAGCACTGGCGAATATTGCTTTTCTTACAAATTTTGTCAACAAAATTGTTTCTGGTTAAATTATTCTCAAAATAACTGTGTGAAACCATCTTGTTGAAGATTTTTCCAATTCTGGTACTTTTATCGAATTTTACCCTTTTCTGTGTTATACGGAATTGTACGCGTGTACAAAAAATGTACCGTTGACATGAATCATAGCACCTTATTTTAACAATTTAAGACCTCTTCCTCTAAGTGCGAAAGAAAATCTATAGTAAGAAACTCATTTTGTAAAACGAAACATATTTCGTAAAACGATTAAAATTTTAAATTGCAAATTTTAAGCGATTAGAAATAAGTTTTAGTTTTACAGAATAAGTTTCTAGAAAGAAAAGTCCAAATTAAAATTGGTGTTTTTTATCTTTCGAATAAAACTTTCTTTTGCATTTATACTTTGATTATTTTGGAAAGAGGCTGTTAGAAATCAGTTACGATGTAAGCCATTTGAATGGGATTAATAAAATATTTTTACAAACAAAAAACTTTTCATATTTTAAATTTGTTCCAAAAGGAGAATAATTTACTGTATGAGAAATAGAATTGGCTCCAACTCGTTCAGCTGCTCATTTTAGACAAAAACCTTTGATCAAAACCATGTAATTTAAAAGAGTTTGATCAAAGGTTTTTGCCTAAAACGAGATACCGAACGAGTTGGACCCAAGTGAAATGAAAAACTCTCCATCAGTATAACATTTTCATTAATCTTTTTTAAATTATTTGAGAAAAACATAGTTTTGTTAATTCTCTCAAATTAATAATCGATGAACGGTCATGGCTGGTGGTATAGAAAGTTTTTCTTTCAGTGAATGGCTCTAAAAGAATAAACGTGATTATAGTAATTCAAAAAAGCTTCACATCATATACACAATTTTAAGGCATACTTCAACAAATAAATAAATAAAAAGCCAATTGTTGAGTTTATACACGGTTTTCAGGATAGTCTCATAAACAGGTCTATAACAATATCACTATTAAAGCAAACGCGCTTTTATGCTTACAATAGTCCGAATATTATCAAGTTATTTAACTCTGCTGTTTAATTATAAAAAAAGTGAAGTGAGGACCTTATGCATTTTATATAACGATATATATGTTTACACATATTTGTAATTTATATACTATATTTATGTATAAAGATAATATGTACTTTTGTATACAAGTATTTGTGTTGCTATAGGCTGGCGGAAAAATCTTCAAAAACTTTCATCCAATTGTTCGTAAAATTGTCAATTACGGCCTCAATCGAGAAGGTGGGAAGTTAGCCGTAACCCACAACGCTAGAAAGTGGTTATTTGATGGCTTTTATGATGATATCCTAGATTTTGTCATGCGTCTACACTCACCTATTTCGGGAGTAGAGGAAAATCAATTTACTTATCTTAACAAGCGCAATGACAGCAACACCGCCGAAGAAACATTCAGTATAAACACAGGTAAAGCGAACTTAAATGAAATGGGTGATTTGAAATATTGGAACGGCTTGAGTCATACGAAATATTGGGAAGGAGAATGTGGTCGTGTTAATGGCACTACGGGTGAATTGTGGGCTCCTGCGAGAAAATGGCATGATCCTGTAAGCATTTTCTTTTCTGATGCTTGCCGGTTTCTTAATCTTTTTCCACAGAGTAATGAAAACTATCGGGGTGTTGAAGCAAGAAGATATGCATCTACCGAACTGACATTTGACAGTGGCCATAAAGTCGCAGATACAAAATGTTTTTGTGTGAAAGGCAGAGAGTGCCCTAAAATTGGAGCCATTGATTTTTCCACCGTAAGCAGTAGAGCACCAATATATTTGTCACATCCTCATTTTAATATGGCCGATCCTTTATATCGTGAAAATACAACTGGTTTGAATCCTGATCCGCAAAAGCATGTCATTTCTGTTATATTGGAACCAAAATTGGGAATCCCTTTAGATATTGATGGTCGGGTGCTATTAAGTGTTCTTGTAGAAAAAGACGAACAAATAGAGTGAGTAAAAGATAACTACCAAAGTTTACATCAGGAAAACAATATTAAAAGGTTGAAAAATTTAAATTTAACTGCCATTGGCAACCAGAAAAATGATACGGCCAAAAATTAAATCTAATTTACTAATTCCAAATAATGTTTATCTGATGTAATAATAATTTTATATTTATCCTTATTAGCACTGCACAAGCACATGCAAGTAATTACCTTCAAGTGAAGCAATATCAATAAAAATGTCGAACAAGTACCCAAATGTCTTGCATGTAGATTAAATGTTTAGAAATTGAATAAATCTGGGTTGCCAAGTGCTTAATATGGGCACATTTAAGCGGAAAAACTTGTTATTGATTATTACAGTTATTTTTTTAAATGGCTTCTCTGTGCATAGTCGAAGGAAAGATATTTATTTAAAGACGACATAAAAATACTTTTGTGTGACTAATTTAAATTTTATCAGTTTTGTGTTTTATATATTAGAATTACTATCTGTGTTGACTGACGTACTTGTTGAGCTCAACTGTTGTGAAACTGTTGCCAATTGTTAGAAACGGCTTAATGAATAATTGAAAAATGAACAAGTGATTAATGTAAACAATCGAAAAAAAATAAATGTGCTGCAAAAGAAATAAATAAAATTTGCTAAACTAAATAGTTTGGCTAATACTAAAAAGTATGGACAGCACAGAAATTTTAATTGACTTTTTCTTGAACGATGTTGAAGAAGTTATCACAAATGAATGTAATATAAAGGACAACAACGGGGAAAAAGATTTACAGTTTACAATTGTTTTACAAATTAATATTCACAATATAAAAATGCAAAACCTAACACTGCAATAAAATGATGAACTTTCGTCGATAGTATTTATATTTGAACGCTGATCCGCCACTGTGTTCAAAAAATCTTTAAACCTTATATTGAACTAATAAAAGTCAATAGACACCATAATATGCCTACGTATATTTAATGAAATAAGGATTTTAATTTTATTTCTTTTTTTTCGCACTTTCGTACTTTATGGCATTTGTAACGCGAAATTTAACAAATTAATTTGCAGCCGTCACCTAACAAAACGGCGTTGCATTATAATATAAAAGCGCATAGCTCTCTTGATAGGCTGTGGAGGATAAACACAACTCGTTGACTAAATGTAGCGAAAAAAATTTATGATGGAAAAACTGGCAGCAAATACTCAACTGTTGTGTATAACGAAACTACTCAATTCTGCGCTTCTCAGCCAAACACTCAACGATTGCGCAGCAGTCACGTCCTCTGAACGCGACCATTGTAATTCATTACACAAAAGTATTTTTCTTTGTCATCTTTTCAAATCAAATTCCTACTACATTGGACTCGGTGACAACTCTTATTACAACTTGAATTTTTTAATTTTTATTTTGCAACGATTGCTTATTTTTTGATATTGAATATACGACAGTGACAGTCTTATAAGATTTCTTGCAAATGGAATGACAAATTGGAAAATTAAAGGTGTAAAAAACTACGATAGTATTGAGTTTCTTGAAGCATGCACTTGAACGTGTAAAAGAAAAAGTAAATTAATGTCAACTAATATTTTGTATGAATGTTTCTTTCTAGTATATTAAAAGACTTGGCTTGGAATTTCTATGCGCCTTTGTTTTATCTTCAAATTCAAGCCACAATAACTGATGATCTGCTCAGAATAATTAAGGTGAGTTGACATGTGGAAGGACATATCGATTTTAGAATAAATTTTTAATAAAAAAAGCAAACTAGAAAAAAAGAAGTTCTAGTGATGATCTCCAGTCAGGCTGGCGTATCAAAATAAATTTGTGAAAATAAAATGATCTCGCGTAGAGTTATCATATATTCGACACATTAAAATTATCAACTGTATCTATTAATAATCGGTTTTTACTCTTTATGTTATTTAAAAAACGAGGCATACATTAATTTTAAATGTTTATTTAAGAAAAAATAAATAAAAAAAATTAAAAAGTTCTATTCAGTCTGCTAAATATTAATTAGGTTCACAAATTAAAATAAATTTACATATTCAACATTTTTTTCTACATGATAATTACATCAAATTTCAAATGATATGAAAGGAAATGCATTAATATATTTATATCAACTACATGCAGAAGCTCAGCTAATCAAATGCTGTCAAAAACTATTTACAAAAAATACAAGGTGATTTGTTATGTATGGTGTTTCATAATCAGGAAGACAGCAAATTGGCCTGAATGCGTTAATGCATGTCGTTATTAAATTGCCATAGTAATGAAATTTATCATGAAATTATAACACAGTATTGCTTATTGCAGAATATAATTATTGTTGTATCGAATGTAGCAGCTCTACTAATTTTGTATGAGGAAACGTTTTAAATAAAATTGAAAAAAAAAGAATGTGGTCAAAAATCAATTTATATTATATTGAAAAGAATTGTTTGGCTTGTGGTCAAATCTGAGTTTACCCATTTCTTTTTTAAGTCAAGAAAGATTTTAAAAATTCATTATTTTATGAAGAAACTACTATTTGGAACAATTTATTATAAATCAAACTAGCAGAACTTATCGATACTGGGCGAAACCGATTTTGATGTAGGGAAAAGCTAATACTAAATCTAATATAATTCTCATAATAAAACTAATCAAAGATATATTTTGCCAATCGAATTAATAGTAGACCATTTTATTGTTACCACGGTACAAACATTATTACGGCCGCGATCACGTAAAAATATAACAAAAACTTTAAAAATATATAACCGTTTTAAAAAAATTAATAAATAAGTAAAATATTAGATTGGCAACAAAACGCGCTGCAGTGAAAAGTAATTGTAAAAATTACACTATTTAATAAAAAAAACTTTTAAAATATAAACTGTCAGACCCACGATGTCACACTTATTCGTTCTTTCGTACAATTATATTTAAAACAAAAACAAAGAACGAATATGTGTTTCATCGTGGACCTGGCAGTAAATTTACTATAAATTGTTTTACTTTTTTCAGTTCACTTTAAATTTGCCCCAATTAGGCCAATATTTAGGAATAGCTTTAATCATAATTGGCTTGACAATGATTGGTGCTGGCGTATTTGTGACGATAAGACATAAAAAGCAAAAGGAATTGGATGTGTTAGAAAAGAGAAAAAATTAAAAGTAGTTTGTATGTTTGACTAAAGTATTATTTACACATTATTTTAGTTTTTACATTTATGTATTTAAAAAAAAACTCAAATAAAATTATAATAATAAATAATAAAATATATAATTAGATCAGCGTTTTTAACAAAACATGATAATATCGCATAATAGTAGTTTTCCAGTTTCCGCAGGTGATTCAGTTGGCGGAACTCTGGTTTCTAGTGCTGCCTCAGCTCTATAGTCGGCTGGTATTGATAATCAACAGCAAATAAATAATTTATAAATTTATAATTGCATAGAGCTCCATGCAAGAAGTTTTTTATATGAAAAATGTTCTTTAAAATAAAAAATTTTTTTAGTATTAATATACATGAATTATATTTTCTTTTTTTAGGCAAACAAAATAATTTAAAAATGTTGGCAGCCAAAATTCAATCGAATTTAGTCACCTGATCTCTCGAGGCCACCTGGTGTGAATTCGCCTTGGTTTACACTCAAGAACAAATTTATTGGTTTGTTTTTTACAAATATTCTGCTGCAATTTAAAACTTCTAATTAAAATCAAATAATAAAATATATTTTTGTGAATAAAAGTGATAAGTGTAATGATTGTGCATTTGAAGCTATTTTCTTGACGATGACAGCTTGAAAAATAAAATTGTTTTAAATTTGCTTGCTAGGCATCATAGCTATAGATTTGAATCAATTTTTATAAGCAATACGTGTGAAAAACTTGAAAGAAAATGTTGAACGTGTGGCTGCAGGCTTAAAAAAATTTTCAACTAAACACATTTTTAATTCGAAATTCTGAAAATTGTTTCTACCTTAATAATTAGTTTGCATGTTTTGACTGGTGTTAAATAAAAAATGGGATAAAAAAAAGAAAAAATGATCCGGACTTGTAACTTTTGTCAATGAGATCATATTTTAGTGAGTTATTGTATATATTAATCTAGGCTTAGCTACAAAGAAGAAACATATAATAATTGCAATCGATTTTTCAATTATTCTATGAGCTGCATAAACAAAATTGGAGTTTAAGAATTCTCGAAAAATGGAGTAAATTTTTTTTGTTCGAGTTATTTTTCCTATTGAGAATTAATCGAGTTACTTCGTTAAAGGGTACGGCCCCTTTTAAATATAAAGATTATGTATATATATTTTAATATTTTATCAAAAAAGTTCTGTTTCTCATAAATTTTGGTGATATCAACATAAAAACATTATTTAATGAATTTGCGATCACTTATAAAGTAATATATAGGGTCCGCCAGAAAACTTTTTTTTTTAACAGTGGCACGTAGCGCCGTCCTGTTGAAACCAAATGTTGCCAATATCCTCCTCTTCAATTTTTATAAACAAAAATTTATTCAACATGGCCCGATAATTGTAACGTAAATTGTTTCGAAGAAAAATGGCCCAATTATGCCTCTGGACCAAAATCCGCACCAAACAGTGACTCGTTTTGGGTGCGTCGGCTTTTCAATGTATGCGTGCGGGTTTTTTGTGCACCAAATGCGACAATTTTTCTTGTTTACATACCCGCCAAAATCAACATGAGCTTCATCTGAAAAGATGATTTTTTTTAGCAAAATCAGCATCTTCTGGAAGTCGATCGCAGGCAATATTTCCCAGCGTTGTTCAAACGTATACACAACCATATTCGTTTAGCGGAAGGATAAAACTAATTATCTGTGAAATCAGACATGAGCTAAGTGTTACCATTCGCGAAATAAGCACTAGTTAAAAAAAAAAAGGTGGATGGCGGACCCTATATATCTTTGAGCTATTTTTGGTCAATGTTTATTTTTTCGGCGATGTAAATAAAAGAAATTATTTAATCTTTATCTCAACGTTTCGTCGATATAGCTTGTCGACTTCATCAGGAGATGATTTTTATTAAATTCTGTTGAAGAAATTTTTTATTTAATATATATTCACATATGCAATATTTATAATGTAACACACAGTTCAACTTACGATTATAATTTCACATCACTATCTATTTATTTGGAAGCCCCCGTAGACTAGTAGATAGCGTACTAGACTATTAGTCTAGTGATCTCAGGTTCGAGTCCTGCCTACACCCTGTGTGTTTCTGCAGATAAGCCAAAATGGCTTCGCGGCTTGTGATTGTTCTTTATAAAAAAAAGTAAATAAAAAACAATTGTTATTAAAAATATTTGTATAAAGTTGAACAACACGCACAAAAATTGAATATAATGAATTAATGAAAAAATTAAATTAAATCACAGAATTGAACTAAAAAATATATCACAGGACGTACTTTTATTTTTGTTTTATTGCAACTGAATACTGAAGTTTTGTCTGATCTTTGTGTTTAAAGCTTTCGATAAACGTCGTTGTATTCTCAAGCTCTCTAACGTGTATCCTTTATTAGTGGATTTTTCTTTACCTAAAATGTGATGTTACTGCGTCATGATGAAACTATTAAAATATCCCAAAACAAAGACATTATTGTCAGATTCTCAGTGATGGGTATAAAGCAAAATATATTACGAGTACACCCTTCAACTCTGGGTTGAACTCTTACATAGAATGAAGTCGGTAAGACGGTTGCACATTGTCATACCATCGCAATATATACAGGGTGTCGTAGAATGAGTTATACGACATAAATTGTTTATAACTTTTATTATTTATGCGTTCATTATTAATATTTTTTAATACAGACTTCAAATAGTTTTGTTTGCTGAGGGTTGAGCTATTCTATGTATATGTTTGCATTTTATTTAAAGAATATCTCGAATAAAAATACTTAAATGCAGAATATTATTGGGAAAGTTTTTTGATTAGTTTTGAAAAACTATATCCAGTAAATGATGGCCATTTTCTGCTTCGCACATCAAACGTATATTCTACAAGTTTTTGCAAAATACTAGCGACTGCATGCAATTAATACAATACTTCCACAAAATTATTTTTTAAGCAACCTCAAAATAATGCCAAAGAAAATGACTTCTGGCATTTTATTAATAAGCATATCATAATTTTAAATATACAAATATTTTATAATACTAATACTTACCACCGTCAGCGAAAATTTCGAAATAGCCAAACGTTTCAGGCAAGCCATTATAAAAATAAATTTATTATTAATAAACACGCTAACTTACGTTATTTTTCGAAGAGCAATAAATAAAAAATCAAAAAGAAAAAACGAAGGTTAAAAATAGTTTTGAGATTTTTGTTTCACCGACTACATTTTTCAATAAAATTTTAACATGCAATGTCTATAAATATTCGAAAATAAATTAACACAACTATTCTTTATATATGCAAAGTTTTCACACATACATGCATCCGTACATAAACATAAAATAAGAAAAGTTATTTTCTTTTTATTATGGTCATTAGAGCAAAAAATAAAAAATATCAACAAATTTTTATATTATTTTATGTGAGCAAACATTTGTTAAGACTTAAATTAATAATGATAATAATTTTTCTGGTTTTTTATCTTGAGGCTTGTAAATAAATGAGATTTTTGTTTAATTCTTAAAAACTATTGCAATAAACCCCAGTACGAAAATTGCGCATTAAAGTTGTTAAATTAAAGTGAATTTTAATCATTTCAAGAAATACTTGAAGCGTACAACGGTTCTATTGGTGCAGTTTTTACTTGAAATCTATCAAATAGTTACAGATTGGATCATGCATGACAACTTGTCGTAACGAAGTTATCTTCACGTATATCATAAAATCCAAAAAAATGAGATAAGATCGCTTCTCCTAAAAACTCAAGACTTGACGAGTCAATTATGACATGTGTGAACCGGGTCTAGGATCTTGAAATTTTGCTTTGGAAGCTTAGCGATTTCGAATAATCAAATAATTTTCTTTTTTTTTGTATATAATAATGAAACTTTAGATCCAATTTCCCAAAGAAAATTTTTTTGGAGTTACAAGAAGATAACTTCAGGACGACGAACTGTCAAAATAGCGTGCTATTGAAACGTATAGCTGGAACGCTTTGTACTATATGTATTGTGGCAGTCCAGTAATGGACATTGTGACACCTTCAGCCTTAAAATAAAGCTCAAATTATATCAAATGGCATTATGACATATCGTCGTGCCGAAGTTATCTTCACGTATCTTCAAAAAAAATTTCTGAATTGAGTCTGAAGTGTCAACATTATATAGAAATAAAAATTATTAGATGATACGAATTTGCGCTACTTCCGAAGAACAAGTTCAACATTTTAGATCCAGTTCATACACATCAGGATTGACGCGTGTAGTCTCGGGTATTTAGGAGAAGCGGTGTTATCACAATTTTCTTTTAGTTGTGATACACGTGAAGATAATTTCGAAATGACGACATAACTGACTAAGTAAAATTATGTTTCTTTTAAATTTAGATATATATTTCCTATTCGGCATTTTTATTTTATTTCAAATACTAATAAATATGTAAATATTTAAAAACAATAAACACTAAAAATAAACATAGAAAATAACTATGAAGTGTTAACAAAAAGATAACAACACAATAACAATTAAAATAATAAAATTTAGAAAAACTCAAAGACAAGAAAATTTTTAAAATAAATTTATTGTATCTCAAAAGGTGAAAAAGTGAGAGAGGGACGTAACAAAATTTGCATATTTTACATAAATAATGATGAAAGTAAATCAGTAAATGCTGTCAACAAAAGTACAGCAGAACTCAAAATTCTGCTTTAGGAAATTTTTTTGCAATGAAATTTTTTAGCTTTAAATTGAAAAAAAATATGGAAAAGATAAAACGGTAAAAACTATGTTCACACTTATACAAGGATATTAATTTATATTATGAGAAAGTCAGTAAATGCCCGGCAATGTTTCCTCCACAAATTTAAGTATTTTTGTCATTTGTGTAGTTTTTTTGTCATTTGGGCATTACAAGAATTTGCATTATTATGAGCAAATGTTGTGCAACAATTCCAAGATGCTTTGGGTATGGTCTATGAAAACAAGATAAAATAACTTTATATTTTGTTGATGGAAGCTCTCTCATTTAAAACTGGTAATATTTGATATACTGAATTAATTTTCGGTTGCACCAGGTGTATCATTTATTCTTCTGCAAAACGTATTAAACTCAAGGTGGGAATTAATATTCCAATAATAGGTTTCATTTTCAATTGCCCGCCATTTTAATATTTGTCATGATTCTTTCTGGAACTACTAGACAGAGGAACAAGTTTATTCGAAAAAACCGGTTGATTCAACACCGACCACAATATATAAAGGAAGGACACATGCTTCAACAACAGATTGAAGTTTTTAAAATTCACTACAAAAATGTTGAAAACTTCGCGCTCAAAAGACTAAAGCAATTCGTCGTGAAGCACCTTCTCAGCAATCGTGAAACTTAAAAAATCGAGGTCATAAAATTCGATCCAAAAAAAAACATATAATAGTGCTGTTGTAGCCCACAGTGCTGGCGAAAATCCAGATTTGTCCATTTCCATAAAGGACATCACACAGTATTTTGCATAAAACTGGATGTGGACGACGTTTTTTATCATAACGATGCTACGTGCCGTGCCACACAAGTAAATGCTATTTCGCATAAAAAGTTTTCTGACCTGACCGTGTGAAGAACAAATCACAATTGTCGACCGAGATCTGGTGATTTCCTTGGGGCTACGAAAAAGATGAATTGAATAGATTACAATCGATTCAAGACCCCGAAGATGCAACTCGTGAAGCTTTCATGGGCATACAAAGTGCAAATATGCGAATTGATGATGGAAAATCTTATGAAAAGAATATGGTCCTAAAACCGTAGCGCACCTCTAAAAGTGTATTCTCATACATGACAAAAACTAGTTTTCGGTGTAGAAAAAGAACTCAAATTAAAACGTTTCTCGAACCAAATAAAATATTTACTGCTATTTAAAATTAATTTTACACAAAAGTTTGATAAAGTATTTTTTTCTAATTTTCTGTATAACATTATTACTGGCTTTGAAGCTTATCGTTTTGTTTATTTTCTTTCTATATTCGAACTTATTGCAAAAGTATAGAGAGCTTGTTATAAGTCTTTCATTATAAAATTCAAAAACAGTAGAGTTCAGCATACCTTTTCTTTTTGCATAAGCGGAATAAAAAATTTGCAACTTTATCGGGTATTTAATAGGGTTGTCAATTATTTGTATGTTATGTTAGTTCGAATAAAATTTCATAATTGGTGCTTTTTATGAAAATTGCTAAAATTTTAATATTTTAAATTTTTAAAGCTATCCCTACGGAAAATATTGTACCCATTGTCCTGAACATACCTGTCCTACGACTGGTGAAAATATGAATGGTACAAAAAGTTCCCGAGTCATGACTGATGAAAAGGGGACGTTTCACAAAACTAGAACAAAAGTGCCTACAAAATTCCCTCACGCAAAAAAATTTTACGTATTTTTTTCTATTTTCTTTTATTATTTATGGTGATTAATGTAATCTTCATTAATTAAGGATATTATAATCTGACTATAATAATAATGCATTTGTTGATTTGTACCAAACAAATTTTTAGAAAATTATACTAATCTAAACCGGGTATAGCCCATTGAAAAGCATATAGGGTACATTCTGTTCTAGGATACTTCTATTACCGATTTTTAAAAAACCATAACAGGTACTAAGGACACTACAACAGGACAAGTACGTAAAGGTTAGGCCTAGAACCTGTCACCGAATATCTTAATTGTGCCAATTGACCCCCTCCAATGTCAACGCCATGCAAAAGATACCGGTACCTCCCATATAAAGTTCCGGAACTCGAACCGGTTGTTAGTCGCTAGGAACCAGTCACGTGACATATCCTGTGACAGGTTCTTTTCCCTCTAGGGATACTATATAGCTGTACCCCTCAATAATCAATTTCAATTTGTTTTTAGTAAAAGTGTTAATATTTTACTACATTTGTATGTAAAATATTAATTATGAGAAATAGTGCGATTAAAAATTTAAAATATTAAAATAAAATTTCATAATATTTTTTTGTTCGAAAAACGAATAACTCTAAAAGAACATAAAATAACAAATTTACGGTTAAAACCACATTAAAGATCATATCAAGTTTGTATGTTATTTTCTTTTAATTTCCTAAATTGTTCATGCCATCATCAATACTGTTAACAATTTTTGCGTTAGTACAATTTTAAAATTTTTTTACTTACTTTTTTAGATCAGTTAATAAAACTTTATCAGTTACGTCATCTAGATCTTCGTCGCAGTTGATGTCATTCGTAATACATATTTTGTCATAAAATAATCACGAAATCAAAGGATTTGCGTACTCATTTGTTTAAGTTATTGTTGCATATTTTAAAAAGATAGTATTGGATAGGAAATTCCCAGAGTTCAGGAATAATATTAAAGTATTTATTGATTTTATACGTCGTTCATAAATTGTTCGAATGTTCGATTATTCGAATAATACTTTATTCGAAATTGAAAAATGTTTGATCGTTCGACCGAAAGTGAAAAAATTGTTTGGAATTATTTGAATAATTTTTATTCGAACGACAACCCTAGCATTTGAACACAGAACAACAATTATTTATGCATTCTTTCAAATTTGTTATATATATATTATTTTTAGATTTGTTAAAAAATCAAGGTTTTTTAATTAAATCACATGAATAATATTTAGAAATATAAATATATATATATTTAGAAATATATACGACTTTCTTTGACACTCTGCTGATTCTTAAGAAGCAAGTCAACAACGTGTAAAATTTCAAGAGTGGCAGACCAAACTGAAAAGAAATAGAACGATTAATTTTAATGAAGCTTTGAAAATAAACAATAACAGGTCATAGTAAAAACGAAAATGTATGACAAACAAGAGAATAATTTTATTTTATTTTATTTTCTATTTTTAACGTCTGACCAAAAAATAGGGGTGGTGCAAGTGTGTAGTGTGTGATGTGTATTTGTGGAGCTGTTAGTCTGTCTGTTCCACCATAGAGCCAAAGCACCTAAGTGGCTAATTAGTTAGTTTTCTTTTTTTTTAAGGATATCTTGATTTTGTTTTTGGATGTTTGAAGAATTGGTTTAAGCTGTTTGGCAGCTTCCATTTCATTTTAAGCAGTATCCTGTTTAATCTGAGTGTTTGTGACACCGTAGCTCCCAAATGGCTGGATCCGCTTTAATTTATGTTTTTTAATGTTAGTAGAGTCTTAAACTTATACTGGAGTTCTAACTAAGTCGAGGGTTCTAAAATTTTCAATTTAATAGTGTGCAATATTATTTTTATATAGTTATCACCAGGGCAAGTTTAAATATGCACACAAATTATTCAAATATGCATGCAAATATTCCTAAAAAAAATTAAAATATGCACAAAAATATGCACCGGAAAACACAAACTAATAATTTTTAATCAGTTTTATTTAAACAAATGTTTATTACAAAGTATAATCATATATTATTTCAAGTTCTCAAATCGTAAGGATCTTCGATTGTCGCACAAAACGGTGGAGTATGCTGAAAAAATACGTTCAGCACCAGTCCATGATACTGTATATATTGTTTTTAATCTTAGCCAACGTTTGAAGGTCAAAATTTCGATTACAAACTTTGTTCATATTATCAATAAATATTTTATTCCTAATTTTTTGAAGTTTTTCTTTTACTGTTTCATTGATGGAGAAATTTTTATATAAAGGGAGTCCTTTGGTTTCCAATTTCTTTATACTGTGGCACATACATTCGAAATTATCTTTAATGTATGCTAAATCTTTTTATCCGGTGAGTTTTTAAATAAAGCCTTTGCATTACATATCGAATCTGCCTCACCATCAAAAAACTTATTTTAAACGCTGCTTATTTCAATAAAGATGTCGTCATTATATATAACAGCCTTTAATCAAGATCCCCAACTAGTGGTACAGAGCTTTTGGGGATTGATCATACTTGGGTACATAGAATGAATTACAACAATATGAGAGAGCGCGCGAAAATTAATTAGGAAAAATACTACAAGCATGTAAAATCCACCTAAAGAAAAACCGCTTTGCGAACAAAATTTGCAACTTTTGAGGCAGATATGTAACATGAAACATTTTTGGGTAAACAAGTTCTTATGATCGCATTGCGGAGACCATGTTTAAAAAAAGTTGTCAGCCTGCGTAATATGCAAATTTATTCAAGCTATATCAAAAATCTTTAATGGGAAAAATTTTAAAAATATGTAAATGCATATTTTTCATGCAAAAATATTAAAAACTTGCCCTGGTTATCACATAACATTTAAAAATAAATTAGACAAATATATTTGTTCCTTTATACACGGATTGTTCTTTAAAATGTGCCGACATTTAACTGCTAGAAAAACATAACCGACATTATTTTCGATTTCCATTTCTTTTATGACAAAGAGAAAGAAAAATTCAACTGATTTCAACATTTAGGCGGAACGATTCGATATAATTTTTATACCGTAAAATAAAAAGTCTGCAAAAATATAATTTTGTTATATGTGTATGCTGCAAATAGTTACCTTTTCCTTGGAGTATTGTCTTCTTTGCAATTATTTTTGAATAAAATGCTACGAATTTTAGCCTAATATAAATTAATCTGTATTAATAACCAATATATTTTGATATTAAAATCACATTAATGCTATAATTCATTTTGCAGTCTCCTGAGCACTGCAAGTAGATATTTAAATTATTTTTTAAAGTCACTTAATATCACCAAATTGAAATTATTTTCGTAAGTACATACTCGTATTTTGTATCTTTTTACCCTTAAATATCGATAAATAAATTTTATACACAACACTTTTATTTTTATCATACGGTTTATTAAAAACTTAATTTAATATTCATAACAACATAAATTGTAGTATAAGCATAACTTAATTATATTCCAATAATATTTCGTAGATGATATTTTATTTATTTATTGCTGTCACTTACATTGACATTTGTATATTTTTTAACTTTTTCCTATTGTTGGTATTATTGTAACTACATTTTATTAAAGTAAACTAAATTCAATCAAATAATATTTTGAAAATATTAATGGTATTCACAAGAATGTGGTTTATAAGTTTGCTTCTCCCCTCCAGGTACGTCTCCACTAGGGATGCTAACGGCAGTGGGTTTGGTAAATCGCACGATTCGGGATTCTCAGAATTTTACATTACGGAATTTTTGGCGATCGCGGCTTATTTTCCGAGTGTTTCTTCGCGAGTTTGGCATTAAGAATATAACATCCTATTCAATCATCGAATGCTATAAGTCGTCATAACTACAACACACTAACTTGGCTGTTACTAGTTTTTGGAAATAAATGATTTTTTATCCAAAGTGATTATTATTTTTTGGCTAATGTTCGTAACGTTTCTAGTCAGATAGAATTGGACATTAGACAATATTCCAAAGGAACAAGGAAAAATTTTAACACTAATTAATTTCAACTTACACGGCAGAACAGAAACAACTTTGTTTTAATTGATGTTAAAATGTTCCCTTGTTTATTTAGAATATTGTCTCATGTCCAATTCTTTCTGACTAAAAATGTTACGAACTTTAGCCAAAATAATAATCATTTTAGATTAAAAAACTACTAAACAACCAATTTGTTCGAAAAATAATCACTTTAAATGATTTGAACTTTTGTGATTTACAGTACATGCACAAACATGCCAGTATAAGGTAAAATATTTTTTTATTGTTTATATAAATGAAAATCCTTTAACAACTTCACAATTACAAGAAAATTCTGTAAGTTCACATTATAGAGAACAAAATAGATTTGTAGTTCATAGAAATTATTATACAACCACAAAGGAAAAGCAAATAAATCACACATCCTTGGCTAAAATACAAATCTATCTAAGTAGACAAATGTTTGGATTCGATTTTTTTATTAGTTATCTATTGCATTCTTAATTAATCCTAAAATTAGTCAGAAAAATAAAATAAAAACCAAATTCAATGATTTTTATGCATTATTCTATTGTGTACTGTTCCATTTTACATTTCAAAAAGTTTTCCATGAAACGTTAAACAAAAACAAAACAAGAAAATTTAAAGTAAATAAATTATAAAGTATTTTGCAATGAATAAAAAACACATGAATTGATGACTTTCTCTTATCTTGAAGTCGAATGGCTGAAGTTGTTAAAACGTGAGAAAGAATACAAATACAATATTAAGATTAGCCCACAAAAAATTGATACGTCTTTTACAAAATCCAGGAATGAACGCCATTGAAACTGATTTTTATCACACCTGATTGTGTAAAGCGAAATGGTTTTTAGTTTTTCTAACTATGATTAAGCGATAAGAGAACATTCGCTGTCTATGAGATTTTTAAAATTGGTGTGTGTATATCCTGGTCCCACTGGACGGTAAAATGCAAACAATACCCGTGTTCCATCTCACTTGATTCTACATTAACGCAATAGATCTCAACAGATATTTGCCGTCGATGGCGCTATTCGTCACTTCCATCAGATGTTTTGTTCCAAAATAAAACAAAAAATATCTTTGACTTTCCTTATTCATAAAGTTTAAAAAGTGCATGCCTTCGCCAGAGGTTGAACATCTAAACGATAAGCTTGCGCACTACTACTGAGCCTTTCAGAATATACTTTATTTGCGTGCTTACTAGTAAGTAGTTATATGACTACAGCAAAATAATACATGCTGTTGTTAGTTTGTCTGGACAAGTATGTCATTACGAAGTTTTATGCTAGACTAAGAATTTTCTGTAAGTCTTCCTTCATTTGTATTCTATTAAAGGTTTTTAATAGAAGCAAAAAGGATAAAGCAAAAGAAATTTAGTATAAAAACCTTAAAAGCTTAACATGTAAAGCACGGTACCCTGTTCATCATTTCCTGCGAACTGCTATCAAAAGTCCATATAAAAAAAATTCATGCGAAATAATGGCAAAATAATATTGCTGAAGTTGTACTCTGTTCATGTTGTGAAATCATATGAAATGTTTTTTGCATCACTTATTTCGTACCGAATTGTAAATAACAGCTGATCAGGTTTTACTTACCATTAATTTTGTTGCACACAAATAACTAAAATAATGGAAAATTTTGTGAATATAATATAAAATGAAGGTAAAGGCTTTTTGAGGAATGTTGATACGTTACAGCCAAAATCACCCAAAAATTAATGCTAGAAAAAGGCTAAAAAGTTTTTAGAAGCAATGCACTTCAATTACTTAAGCAAAAAAAAACGAACAAAAGTCTACACATTTTTTTATTCATATAAGTCAATATATACCATAAATATCGGGTATTTCTATTGACTTCAATTCAGAATTGGTTCACAAATATATTAGGATATTTGTAGTTAAGCATCATATAATAATTATTGCATCATTGTTTAAATATATTCAAGTAGTACATCTGTTTTAAGCAAACAAAAAAATATATATACTATATTCTTTTATGTG
Organism: Gymnocheta viridis; assembly: GCA_956483585.1. Taxonomy (NCBI): domain Eukaryota; kingdom Metazoa; phylum Arthropoda; class Insecta; order Diptera; family Tachinidae; genus Gymnocheta; species Gymnocheta viridis. The sequence continues at coordinate 23,942,366 of OY101440.1, read as the reverse complement.
CATATAACAGACATTATAATTTCCTCATCGCCAGTAGAATCAGAGCTAGTACCATTTGCATAAATATCATGAGTCTACTAATTCTATTAAATCACAAGAAATTACTAAATCATGGCAACATTTCTATAACCTTTTAAAAGAACATTTTAATTATAGTACGATGACTTTCTATAGTTTTAATTATTTCCATGGTACTAAAAAGTTTTTCAAACTCAGCATTATTGAAAGGTAATGCTACAACGCATGTCCAATCAGATGTTTCATTCTCAATAGCCCACCATTTTAACGGTTGTCATGATTCAACGTGTAACTACATAGAAATTATTAAAATTCACTAAAAATATAGTGAAAATTTCGCGGTTACAATTTGCAAAAGTAAGGTATTTTTGCGTCGTCATGGAGCACCTTCTGAGTAATTGGGAAACTGGTGGATAAATTTTAGCACTTGAGACAAATCATTAATGAGCAAAATTAAACTCGTGTATGTCGCTCAACTGAGAATATTAATTTTTTAGACCATAGTGTTGAGATATCCCACATTTGTTTATTTATCGTTGATCTTTAGATTCGGCCATTCCACAAACATCCCCTGAAAATATCCTGACCGTGCGACATCTCGAAGGGGCATTCATTATTAATGCGATGCTCTCCTCTTTACAATTAAACAAACATCCCAAGATTTCGCTTAAAAATATTATTTTTTCATTTCAAAATGAAACCTCTTATTATTTTAATCAACGAAATTCTATCTCAGTGTACTTACGTTTGAAGATTTGATTAATTCTTTAATGTTTCAAGATGATTTCATGGGTTCAGTAGAAAAAAGAATTATCTTTTTTGAGGCTAGATAGCCAAATACTAGAATAACTAAATCAAGAAATGATTTGTTTTGCAGAGCATTGTTAAATTGCCACACCTCCACCCAAACTCAACTGTTGACTCAACAATTGTCCATTTCTAACTTAAAAAAGATTTCGCCATTGGATTTTAATCATCGAAATTCTGTGTTCAGAGTACCTGCGTTTGTAGAGTGGATTAATTTTCTATTATTTCAAGATGATTTCATGGGTTCAGTAGAAAAAAAACCACGAAGCTAAAACGTAAATTTCGAGGCTAAAGGACAAGAAAAAACGCTAAATCTAGCCTTGAAAAAGCTAAATTCGAATCACTGGTTGCAGCACAAGCCAATAAAATTATTTTGCTTTCACACATGGTTTTTGTTTGCAGTGTTGTCATCTTTGGCAAATTGTCAAAACTAAAACTTTTTGCAAATTTAAACAGAGTACTTATGCTTAAGAGCAAACTCTTTTACTTAAAACAATTCAGTTTTGTTCAGCTTTATTTAATTTTAATTAAACTTTAAATAAACTTTTCAAATTAACATATTAATTTGCATTTGAATTGGATACCATCATTTCGTTGACTACAGCTATAAAATCAAATTTATTATTTTTATATTAAAATTTAAAATTTCTACAATGTTTGTTGTGACTAATATAATGCTACTTAATGCAAATGAGTCTCAGAATTTTATTCCATGGTCTCCTTCTTACACAACAAGGTTTATTTTTAAGTTAAAATTATATTTATGCCATTTGTACACGTTAAATTTCAATTATTTCTATTTTTTTCTATGTCACCATACAACAAGAAATAATTTAGTACAAAAAAATTAAAAAAAAAATAAATGTAAATTTGAAGCAAACATTTTAATTAATTTATTGCAATGTCGTTATTGAATACAGATTTGTATGTAATGCTAGCAAGTGTTTAGAACTTCGTAATGAAAATTTCTTTAACACTAAGAACGCAAAACCAAAAGAATAGAAAAATGTTTTTAGATTGCTTGAAAATCTATCAAACCGAAATAACTTGATTCATTCTAAAATGGCAACGAAACATATTTAACCACTTTTTTATGCTTTAGGTATTTCTTAGCTATTTTAAGCCTTATGGTAAGTTACAGTGAATCCTTTCCCTTAATGTGCTGATGAAACTTTCGTATCAAGACCCACATATTTTATTTACTTTTTCTTATTTTTTTTTACCATTATAATTATTTATTGAATCTTCAATTGCGAATTGAACTAACAATAAGTATTATAATCTTAATCTAATATTATCAATTAGGAGTCCAGCCAATGCTAGACAAAAATTTTGTTTCCACGGTTGCTTCTATGATTGTTCGACAACCGAGTGTGTCCTCTATAATTTAGAATGTTGCGGGCTAGTGGATTTAAGTGGCATTTGTTTATCAAACACTGTCTATACCATTGGGACATTTAGGTCTTTATGGATGCTTGAACTTTTAACGCATCAGGGTGCGGCTGCAATTATGTGAAGTATTTTATTTTGTCGCCTTTGAATTTTCTAAATATTTAACGTCGATGCAGTGCCCCATAACTGAATACTGTAGTACCATATGGGTTTTAGAATGGAGTTGTATAATAGAAGTTTACAGTCTAGGCTTAATGTAGACTTTCTTGAACAGCTTTTAGTTTCATTTGAATCAGCTTTGCTTCAATATGCCTCTTCCACGTTAAGTGTTGCATAGTGTTGCGGAATATTATGGTTGTTAATTTTAATAGCTGGGCATGATTTCCTGCGTAATGTTAATGTAATATGTACACGTTTTTATTCGTTAACTTTTATTTTCCATTATCTTAGACATTTTTCCAGCAGCGATATGTACTCGTATACCTGTAGTTTGCTTTTTGACGACTTTTGTGCACGCTTAGAAAAGCCGTATCGTCAGTGAATATTCTTGAGGAACTCCGACTTCAATCGTCTGCGGTGTGTTTAGAAAAGTACCATCTTTAATAGTAAATTTTCGTCCCGTAATATAATTTTCTAATAGCCTGTTAGCATTTGTAGGTAAATTTTGTTTTAGTTTATAGATTAAACCTTCCTGCCATACTTTATCAAAAGCCTTAGAAACATCAATATGGAGAGCAGAACAATACTTCTTTTCCTAGTAAGTTTCTCTAACTACATTAAAAAGTTTATGCGTTTGTTTGATGGTGCCATGATGTCTTCTGAACCCAAACTGATGATCTGAAATACATTTCCCCGCATTTAGTACACGAGTCAGCTTAGTAATAAGTAGTGGTATTAATTCTGGATTTCTGGTAAAGAGTATCAATTAGGTATTCTATGAATTATGTATCTAGTGCTAACGAACATCATTACGAAACCAAACATAATTTATATCCAATCGCCAATCTTATAAGAAAACCCAAATTAAGCATAAACACATTAATGATTCATTTCTAATCATCAACTAATTTACGAAGATAATTATATTTTAATAAATTATTCTGCTTATTTAACCCAAATATATCAGCTTACAGCATTTTATTTTCAAAAAAAAAACGGCAACATTTTCAAATAGTGACTTTATTAGAAATTATTGTATCCCCACTTACGAAGCAAAAATATGAAAACGGCATAAGTCTAATTTATTAATTTTCTTTAATATCAATACATAAAAAAAATCGAGATGAGTTTCAAGTTTTTTTTTTAATTTTCTAAATATTTTGAATTTAAATGGTAATTTGAGTTCTCTTGGAAAATCTTGCGCAGTTGTCTCTAAAAAAAGCTGAACAGGTAAACGACAAAAGCTGTAACAGGAAAAATTATTAGAAAAAAATTGCTATTCTTTAAAGGACGACATTGACGAAGTGCATGCCGGACTATAAATTTTGAGGTACTTTTTCGAGTATTGCTGGCCGTACAATGTTGGTTTCCAATACTTCAATTGCTGCTAGTTTATCAGCATCAACCACTGACTTTACGTGGCACAACCTTGGAGGCCTTTTCTCGAAATCAGCTTAACGCCAAATTTTGATTTCAATAAGTCGATGGTTGAGGCCAATAGCATTTAGTGCTATCCTGTTTAAACCACATCTAGCCAGACTCAATGTCATCCAATATTTCAAACAAAAAATCATTAATCATAGTGCGGTCACGATCTCCTTGGAATATTACGCGACCTCCAGCTTAATTTTCGAAGTTATAAACCGCTCCAAACGCTGCATTTCTTAGCGAGTATGGTGAATGGAATCTACTGACAGTTCGATAGATGGCTTCGTCAAACAAACGATTTTGCGCGGCATAAAAATCTCGAAGTCGTTTATAAGTTGCGCGATTTGAGAACAGATTTTCTAATCAAATGTGAATATTATAATAGCGCTGTTCACGTCTATTCATTATAATTTATCAGAGATAATATCAAAAAGTCAATCCATATTATAATAATATTTGCCAAGATAATAATGCCGGATAAATAAGTTCATGTATTAATTTCTTCTTTATAAAAAAAAAATAAATTAAATTTTCTATTTATTACTTTTTATTACTAATTTCAAATTAAGGATAATTTCTATGACTGAAGACCAGTGACCAGTAACGGACAAGTGATAAAACCTTGAAATGCATTTAAATATACTAGAGTACGCCTAGTGGTATAAATTCGACCACCAGTTCAAAAGTAAACCTATTTAGTTGCATTCATTTAAATAGAAACAATTACATAATTTCCCATTGCTTTCCACAAGAAAAATTAACTACAAACACGAACTCTTATTTTGTTAAATTTTTGCTTGAAGCTAACATATCCATACGTAATGAACACGTATATCCATATTTAATTTTTATTTCTTTTAATTCTGGTAGTGTTATCCACATTACCAGGAGAAGTCCTACGATATCCTTAATACTAGTGGTACTGGGAGTACTATTCGACTGAACGGAGCGCTAGAGTAAAACGGATGCTGGATTTTCTGAACTAACCCTTTATAACATAATTTTTCACTTCCCAAAGTCCAGTAAAATAGTTTCAATTCAAGCTAAATTACAAGATTTTTGTACATTCTCGTAAGTGATACGTTGTATTAATGTAACGAGTTACTTCCTTACAACAGTTATCCCTTTCGTAAAGTCTACCGAGCTTGAAAAAACACCCTTTACTAAAAGCAATTTATCTTGCTAATAAAAACAAGTGAACAGCTTCATTTAGTTAAATTTGAAGGACTTAAAAAAAGGAATAAAAGAAAAGTTTTAAATAACAAGCGACAACAAAATATAAACGCGATGATGTTGCGTGAATTAACAAACGACAAAATAATAAGCCAGTCAACAACAAGAACAACAACAAGAACAATTGTTTCAACCAAACTAACATTCTTATCAACGAACAAACTGGCAAACAAATGAAAATCAAAGCCGATTTAGCTAAAGGAGCTTACGAGAAGGGCTGTTGGAATGTCAAGCATTTAATTTAGCCCCTTCATAATGTTGCGTGCGGCAACACCAAAAATTGTTTGCATTTTTAACATAAACACGATTTATACATGTTGGCAAAAATTTATCGTTGCTTATTATAAAAAAAAACACAGCAACAAAAAAACATCAACACAAATCAACCAAGTGGCAAAAAGATTTTTTTTAATACAAACGCTTTTTTAAAGCTAATAAAATAGTTTTGTTTTATTTATGTAAAATTAAAAAAAATAAATAAACAAAAAGTGAAGTAACACTGTTCGACAAAAGATTGAAGCGGATGAAGATTCGGTTTTCTTTATAAAGTTTACTTGAATTCTTGAAAAACTTTTTAAACTTGTATTTTTTATCCTAAATTATCAATATAGCTGTCGGATGAGAAGGCAAAATCCGGAGGAATTTATGCAATGAATTTTTGTCTTACTTAGTAAAAAAGGATGCTAAAACTCTACTTTTAAAAACTAATTCTTTAATAATTTTTGAAATTTTTAATAAACATTTTTAGTAAAAATTTATATTGAAGACTTGTTGAGTATCAGGTAACACTTTCTAAAATATTACGTTCAGTGTAAGTTTGTTTAAGAAATACTTAAAAAGTATTTAATTGAAGGCTATTTTTAATCAATATTATAAATTTATTAATTAATTTATTTTACAAGCCCATGTGTGACTTCCTTGGCGATATACATATTTTTTTTAAATAATTAAATCAATAATAAATAAATAAAAATAAAAAAATTTTAGAACTGGAAAAATTAACAAATAACTAATTATTATACGAAATTAATGAGTTGCTGGTTGTAATAGCGAGATCGGTTGCCAACCTTGATACTGGATATTGGATACTCCAACACATTTTTTTAAAGAGAAGTAACACTCAGGCAATTAGTATGCCTACCAACCCGTAGGTGTGTTACCTTCCTTGGGAAAAGGATAGTGAGAGAGCACAGATGGTGAAAGAGAGTAAGCTTAATTTTTACAACTCTGATATTGCGCGCTGTGTTAGTTTTTAGATCAGTGCTGCAGCGTCTCTGATGACAAGTAGGCGCATTAAATGTGTTTTAAGCTCTTGTAGCCATTTTATTAATTATTTTACTTCGCCGGCGATTTTGCTACAATACCGACGAAGGAGGGCGCTGTGATGTCCGCTAGCATACACCAGTATCAATTGCTGCGAGTACTGTTCAGTGACCAGTGGTGCTATGCCTTCATCACTTAAACACTCCGACGACAACAAACACAATGGCATACTAATGCACATCTGAAAAAATTCTGGATGTTACGACTTGCCTGAAGATGGGCTCGACCCCACGTTCTTAAACATTATTTGCTTTGTAGTCAACGTGCTAAATACTTCAGCCAGCAGCACCACACAGAAAAGAGTATAAATTTAAATTCATATTCATAGAAGATTAATAATGCGTGCATTAGGACTAGGATTCCCATATAAAAATCCAACACTACGCTGGCTATAACTTTATTAATCGCCTCTTAATGAGGCCATTTATTCATTTATCTATTTTTCTTTTCCAATAACTACAACTATGTTCTACAATTCCAAGCAACAACTGCCTTCAACTTATTTCTTAGCCTGGATGAGACACATTTTTAAAACATTTAACATATCTAACATAGTATAAGAACACATATAGCTATTCTCTATAATTAAAACAGTTACTTTATCAAAGAAAGCTTAGTGATTGCAATCAAAACAAAATGTCGTCAATACAGTATCTACTGTGTCTGAATCTCCAATCTGATTTGTATCGAGATAATCTAGTCTTCAGTTTATTTTCTGTTATATGTAACTACAAACAACTGACTATAAGTCTCTCAGTTGTTTCCATTTATGTTCGATATTAGTAAGTAATCAACCTTCTGAATTATACTTATTTTTACCATTCCATGTTAAAAATTACAATTTTAAATTGTACAACTTTTTCAGTAATTTTGAGTCAATGATTTATAAATTTTAGGTTTTGAAGCAACGTTTCAAATTCTTCTCTTCAATCTTTTTTATTAACTCAGTATATTTAAATTAAATAAAAGAGTCGTTTTCTAACAGTTTTAAGAATTTAATTACGTGAGTACTAAAATATCATGTTGGCCGGCGATTCAGGAAAAGGCGTCCATGAAGTGAACGTTTACATGAAATACAAAAATAAAATCTAAAAAATTTTTTCCCTGAAATTATTAACTAAAATGAAAGCGAGAGTTTGTGCGCGATTCTCTTTCTAATATAAACGGTGTATTTTATATAAAAAGCAAATACAAAATTTTTGTATTGTAGCAATTTTGTTTTTATTTTCCTTGTTTAGTTCCACTTGTGAACACGTATTCCCTAAAAGCCCCCAATATTTTCCTTCACTTGGATGTACTAAAAAGCAAGGCCAATGATATTTCAGTCAATCATATCTGTTATATATTACAAAGAATATTGAGGAGCTTATTTTTGACGTTGGGATATCTGCATTCTTTTTTCCTCAGGAGGCTAAAAAAGTTATTGCACAGCATAGTCTCGGTTCACATTATGAAAGTTTTCTTTCTGAAAGTATTAAGTTTGTTGATATTTTCATGTGTTTTGTAATTCGTAACTATCAAGCAGAAAATGACTGCAGGTTTATTTTATAATTTCTTTTACTTTTATTTAATTTCATAGTGGTGACAGCAAAAATATGTGTACAAAAAAAAGACTGTGATGATAAACATTCTAAAATCTTGAATTTCATTACAAACAAATTTCAATGTGTGGACATCAATGAAAGTTTAAAATAGCATTAGAGCAAAATTCAGAAAGCAAACTTTCATAGTCTGAACCGGGACAAAGTACTGATTGGCCTTTTTTTTAAATGACAGCAACACTGAAAGTAAAGTGCAGAAAACAGTATTTAAAAATATACATATTTTTTTAAATCAGCAAGTAAACAAATTTTCGCATTAAATTTGTTGGACGGTGTAATAAGCATAAGATTGTTGTTAATGTCGTTTAAGATACAACAAAATATTACTGCAAATTGTATTAGAGGTGGAAAGAAGTTATAGTTTACTTCAAAAAGCCAGATTAAATACATTAAAACAAAACACATAAGCAAATTATATGTATAAGGAACAAGCTAAAGTATTATTAGTTTCAGATCCAGTGGGAAGGAAAAAGTTTACTCAACTCAAATCGCACTATTATAAAAATATTGGGTGAAAATAAAACTCTAAATGTCTAAAAACGTACTAAGTTTTCTAGAAATGGTTTAAAACGTACGAAAGTTTCATAATCCGTAAAATCTTGCTGAAATTAGAATCACTTAAAATTAAGTTTAGTAAGAAAAAACTGCTCAAAAATGTTTAGAGAAAATCACTTTGATATAAAATTAATTTTTTAATATATTCTTTATTTGCAGTCCATCTTAAGGTATTAAGCAAAATTAAATAATATTACTTACATATTGATTTTCAGTAAGATCAATAATGGTTAAGAACCTCAACTTTCTTGGTATGAAGGTAGTGGTTGTGATATTATGTGCCCAGTGGTCCACTTTTGTTAAGCAGAACTTTCGCTGTGGGATGAACCAAAAGTACATATTTACAATGTTTTTAAAATTAAAAAATTTATTTGATTTGGAAAATATAGAAAAGCTTCTACTTCTAAGAAATTCCAATAAAGAATCCAATACTACATGAAGTAATTTGTAAAAAAGTGCTTGCCCAAAAATCCAAATTTTACATATATTTTTCAGTTTGTCCTTAAACATGCTGAAAATGTTGTGCTGAAATTTTTTTATGTAGAGTTTTAAAATTAACACAACAGAAAACAAAACAAAAACAAAGCCCAAGGATTAAGTTGCTCATAAAAGTACAACAGTGTAAAGTAAAATTTACTACTAAGACACGAACAATGAATAAAAGGAACCAAAAATTGAATGAAGAAAACTACAAGCAGAAGAGACATGTTTTTATGCTGATTAACAATTTGACTTGTTGTTTTGGTGAAAACCGGAATAAAAATCTTGAAAAGGCCAAGTAAAAAAGCGAACATAAATGAATATAAAAAACTATAGTACGAGGTGGTATAGTAAAAATAATAAACAATTTTCATTTTTTTAAAAGCATGAGAAATACAATTTTATGTTTGAACATAAAAAAGCAACTTGAAAAAAAACAACTTCACACGAGAACAACATTAAATATTGATATGCTGCATTTTTTTATAAAACACCTAACAGAAAAATTGTATTTTTTCAAACTCTTAATCAAATTTTATTTCTTATTAATTATTTTCTGGCGATTGGATATCAAAGAAAGAAATCTAGTAAAATATTTTACAAAGGGTACCATTTTTGTTATTAATTCATGGGTTCAAAAGTAAACGTATGAGTGTTTTTGTTAGCAAGCAAATGAAGCAGACAGTACTCATACGTTCTCAGTACTTATTAATAATTGGTAAAAAGGCAACTTCATGAATTGCAATCAAAGGAGTTTTTAACTAAAGCGATAATTATTTACATACATAATTATATAAGAAAAGGAGCCCTAAAATTAATTTACTTCCATTTATGTAATAATCTTAATTAACTTCATTTGATTAATGCAATTAATTGACGAATTTTTTCGTACTAATTATTGGAGTGTGCAATCATTCGACTTTTGTATTTTGAATTTTTATTCGCACTTTTTCCCAATATTAATATTTTACTTATTCAGTAAAACATTAACAATTTTGTTTAAAAACTAATTGCAATTGATTATTGAGGGGTATAGCTTGTTCCTATGCGCATTTCACTGTTGCTAATGCAGATCATCAGGGAACTTTACCCAAATATTTCTTAGAACAACTGGAGATATTATATTAAACTTTTCGACTTTTGTTTTAGTTTAATTAAGCGATTGATCGATTCTGAGAACTTAATCATCCTCGATTAATAGATTAATAGCTGTGAATTAGCCGAGTTACTTAAACAACTACAATAAATAATTCACATAATTTTATTCAATAGAAAAACACCGCCGGTTCTCTAACTGTCTTATTTTCATCCAACAGCATCGACAGAAACAAGTTTTCTGGGTGAGCAAAATATGTGTTACGTTGAATTACGCGATCTATTAATATCTTTAACTCTACACGAAGTTTGAGTTTGTTACCAATTTCCAAAAATATTTACATATATGTTTGCAAGCTGAATTTATTTTTATTTCAAACAATACTGGTGCACAAACTTTTACACAATACTCTGCTTATACTTTTATCTGATATATCGAATTTGATGAAGGAATATATATAAGTAAAATTCTAATTGATTTTGTTAGGCATCAAGCATGTGATAATTTTCCTGAAGACCTGTTAGCTAAACCATCGTGGCAGTGCCCACTTATAACAGATATAGTTATTTCATAAAAATATTTTTAATCTGTACTTCAGCCCTCATATTGTATTTCCGGAAGCTGGCCTTCAATATTCTCGTAAATGAAGAGTTTTTCGAGAGCAAACTGCAGTATGCTTTTCTAAAATACAATACTATGTTGTTATGTAAAATAGGGATATGCTCGTTATATACAAAATTTAAGAAAATTGAACGTCAAAGCGCGGAATCTTAATCTAAAAATAAATTAGTAATATTTTACAGGGATCTAATGCAAACAAAAATACAAGATATTTACGCTCTTACGCTATTAGAATCCAGCTTTAGAATACCTTTCTTGTAATCCAGCTTTCATGATAATATTTCTCAGCATTTAGATCATGATTTATTGTGGAAGTCTGTGGACACGGTGCGTATGAGTAATATTTTTTTATTTGTATAAACTTCTGCACTAATTTAATAATATTTGGTATCTACATGTAAAATATTAAGATAATCATAACGCAAAAAATATTTTAAAATATATGAAATTATAGCAATATTTTATTAAATAAAGAGGATATTTATATGTGTTACAGCTTCACTGTTCTTGCTGTAATTAAAAACAAATACGTAACATAAATTTTTAAGGAAATAGAAAGGTGTGTGAAATAGTTTTGACATTTTTAAACAAAATCTTTGGAATATATTATACTTTTTAAATTTAGTGTAATGAGGTATAGGAACACTATTTTGCAATAATTTTAAAACATCTCTATTATTCTTGCTTAATGCAATAAGTGATCACGAAAAGTTAGACTACTTCCACAGCCATTTTAATAAGCAAAGTCTATATGGTCCACATGATCCTGAAATTCGAAGACAGATTTGCAGTGTCGATCTCAGATACTCTCCCTCCTTTCAATGATCCTAGTGACCGAGGGAAAGTGCCTGAGGTATACACTGATCCAAATCAGGTGCAGGGGTGACAGGAGGCATTTACATTCATCACATTCAGCAGAGGATACGTTTTAAGCTAGTAGATCATTGTAGCATAACTCAAGCCGAAATACCGGCCATAAAAAGGGCAGCTAACTGGTTAAGGTACAATAGCGTATATAAGCAGGATATTCGTTTATGTGCCGATAGTAAGGCTGCATTGAACGCTCTATCAGGTGTGTGTACAACATCTGAACTGGAAAAGGAATGCCGGATATCCCTAACCGAGATGGCGTCACATTCCAACCTTGAGCTAATCTGGGTACCAGGACACGCAGACGTGCCTGGTAACATTTATCGTTTGCATGATAGGGATACCGACCGGCTAGTGGGAGTCTTACTAAAAAGCTGAAAATCCTCATTTAGCAGAAACTCATAGGAATAGCACAGTCTAGATGGCTCAACGAATCCACATATGCAGTCTCCAGATTAACCTGGCACTAATATGACCGAGCAAAATCAGTCATCATACTGGGAATCTCTCGACATCAGCTGCGTATACAGGGCACTGCTTCATAGGCGCCTACGCAAACAGACTAAATCTCCCTTTCAACGACTTCTGTAGAAGTTGTCTTAATGAGGAGGAGGAAGAAACTGTCAAGCACCTCCTCTGTCAATGTCCAGCTCTGTCTCATCACAGGGCCATGTATCTAGGTAACTCGACTGTACCCGAACTCGCAGACCTTACGGAATGCAATCTTATTCGAAAAACTGACCACAATATTCACTGTCCATATCGGGCATTACAAAGGGACCGATTTTTCTGGACCCAAGTGGGCCGGTTGCTTGCAATCGGCAGCCTGTGCAACCTAACCTAACGCTCAGGCAATTAGTATGCCTACCAACCAGTAGGTGTGTTACCTTCTTTGGTAAATGGATAGTGAGAGAGGACAGATGGTGAAAGTAAGAAAGCTTAAGTTTTACAAATCTATTAGAAGTGATACGAGAAAAAATTTGTTGATCCACCCTAATGTACATATGTCAACAAAAACATATGAAATCAATTTTTTTAGAAACCAACAGAGAGAGAGAGAGAGAGAAATACAGCAAAAAAGTTGAAAAATACCATTTTCATATTTTTCGAACATTTTTCTTTAATTGTGGGATTCTTAGAACCAAATCTGCATTCCTTTTTATTTTTGCTTTCCTGGTATTAAATATTTACAATATTTCGTTATGACAAAATTTCATTTATCTTTGTAAGAAATAGGCTTTACATACAATTTTAAAACTTAAAGGACCAACAATCACTCGTTAATATTCTGCTTTTAGTTTCATATACAACTTAATTGCGTTTTCATTTTGTATATCCCGCATATGTTGCAACAAGATTTTTACGCTACTTCTTCATATCAAATTAAAATTAAAATGGCTTTTAACAACGACAAAGTTAGTTCTTGTAGCCTAAATCCTAAATACATCTTAATTTACGTTCTCTATTTGTATTAGTTTGTAGCAATAAATAACTTTCATTCTCTCGGTCCCTAGAACACACATTTATTCTATGGATAACAATATGGTTTAAAGAAAATCCATTTTTCTAACACATCTTTGTATGACAAAACGTACTTAGCAAAAACAAAAAATTATATTACGAGTATAAATAAAAAAGTTAAAAAAAAATTATAATAAAAAAGAAAACAAAAAGTAGCAAAAGTGTCTGGAGCATTATGTGATTTTAGCCAGTGTCAAGTGCCGGAAGAGCTGGTAGTTATAAAAAATTTTAAAAAGATCCATGTTGGTAGTCAGCCACCAACAAAAAGCAAAAGTAAGTCTATCCTCATCTGCCAAAGCATGTATGAAAAATGGACTAGATTTTATTGAATGAAACACTTAAGCATGTATTAAATGTTTATTAGAAAAATATTGTTGAATTTTTCTTCTCTTTAAATCTATTTTAAAAGATTATTTGAAAAATGAAGTTTTTGCAACCAGGACACTTGCCGTTGGTGTCCAACTAAGAATATTAAAGAAAATATAGTTATAAAACTGCAGTGGCAGATGCAACAGTAGCAGCATTATGAGCAACAATAAAAAAATTTACACGACATCTACATCATCATCATCATCAGCAGAAGCAGCAGTATTAAGGACTAAAATATGATAAAAAATAACACATGTGTTTCACAAAAGATGGGATAAACAATAGGAAAACTTAAGCACAAACTAAAGTACAAGACGACATTTGCTAACAAGTCAGAGTAAAATTTCAATTTCCTTATATGAGCATGAGTAAAAAGCCAGCATTGTTCAAAATAAGTGCAAACGTTGTTGCAACATTTTCAATATTTTCTTATAAAAAAAAAATAGAGGAAATAAAATTATTAAAATTCAATTTTCATTTCGTATGTTTTTCTTTTCTAAAGAAATTTGAGATAAACTTTGAGATATTATTAAAATTTATACTTAATGGTTTGTTTTTGTTTTCGGAAAAAATAACACTTACGAATAATTGATATTTTGTAAAATGTGGAAAAGTTTATTTAGGAAATTGTTAAGCCAATGCGGCATATAAAAGACTTGTGTAAAAATACTTAGCCAACTAAGTCAACCAGAAATTAAACCACAATTTCAGAGAAGGAAACAAAGTAAAAATTTGGAAACACATATAAAAAAAATAATTCTATAATGTTCAAAATTTAAATAGACATGTGATTAAGGTTTACTGATAGACTAGATTGATAAAACAAAATATCGATGTAGATCCAGAGATATAAGCTTATATTCCTATCAACTCCTTCCTTCCACTTCATACGCAATCTGGAAAGTGCTGTTGTCAGTTGCCGCTTCCAGGTATGCACTGGTCTCCCGACTAGTCTGCTACCCTGCGGGTTCAAATATAGGCATTTATTGGCAATATCAATGTCTGGTTTATGGAGGGTGTGAGCTAACGCTTTCCGAGTAAAAAGTTTCATGTAAGTATCAAAAAAAGACCGCTTAGCACGGTGGCGGTAACGTTAGGATATGTTGCGATAATATTGTAGTGTGGGATGGGTTAAATATTTAGTATTTCCGATATTATGAGACGATTTGAATACAAAAACATATTAGAGAATATAATAACAAACCGAAACACTCTCCGCGATATGTGAAGGAATGGTTCCAAGCTAATAACATTACTTTGCTGAAGTGGCCAAGTCAATCACCAGCGGATATAAATCCAATTGAGAAGCTTTTGAGAGAGGTAAAGCAAAGATTTTAAATTAAAATAAATCTTTATAGGAATGGCTTTTTTCCAAAAAAAAAGTTATTTCATTTGATTTCAATTACAGCATTTGGGATTTCCAGTTCATTTATTTATTTTACGCAAATAAAATTTCATTCATTTCTATTTAATTAAATTCTATGAATTAATAGAGTCTTCCAATAAGAAATGTAAAAAATAGTATATCTAAGCGAAGTCATCGGATGTTTATTTAATTGTGAAGAGAAAGTTGTGCGATTAATAATGGCAAACAATTAAAGTTAAATGGCGCCAAGGGCTACGCTTGCAGGATCATATTAATTTCAGAAAACTTTCCATTATCCGATCCGCACATCTGCGCCTGTGAGCCCGCGATTACTTCACGAATTCCATCTTTTAGGGTTTGAATCGATTGCGTACCGATGACAGATTGTATCCTTTACACAGCCCCAAAGAAAACTTTCTAAAGTTGTTAGATTAAAAGATCTCGTTGGCTTATTTAGCCTCTTTGAGCAATCACATGGTCAGCAAACTTTTCGCATAAAAAAGCAATGGTATCGTTTCATGTGTGTCACGTAGCGGCTTTTTTTGTTACCATCTTTCAAAATACGACGCAATATCGTTTGTGGAATACCCAAAGATCACCGGACATGCGGACAAATCTTGGTTTTGCTCAACAATATGGGCTACAACAGCATAATTCTAAATTTTTCTTTAGTGACATGCACTAGTTTGATTCTTTACATCAATTACTTGGCCCAACAGTTATTATTTTTCCACTAGTTTCATTATTTCTGACTCAGAAGGATCTGCACAATGACCCAAAAATGCTTTAGTTTTGCGAACTGTGACATCGAAATTTCTAAAAATGTTAAGCATTTCAATATATTGTTAATGGGTACGTCGTTTTATATCGGTTCTGTCAAAAACATCTACAGGAAAATATAAAGGCACCATTTTTGACATTCAAAGTAGAAATCATTAGCAAGACAAAGAAATTAGCTGCCGTAATGCTGTCACCTGGTTAATACGCCTTACCTATCACCTGTCAAGTACTTACAAGTTGCGTGATGACAGCTGTTAAAATGGCAGGCTATTAAAAATTAAATCTCTTATTGAAATACTCTGTATTTGAATACATTATGATAAAAATATATATTTAAAGTATATTTATATTTTACTATTTTGTGAAAAAGCTAATGAAAAAGCAAAATAAATAAATAGAGCATAATTGAATAGCATTTAGCTGATTTCAACCAAATGCTCTACTTTCAGCTTAATTTTTATACCATTTGTTTCGTTTAAAATCCTTTTGAAAACAATTTTCTCTTTTAGATAAACATATTTAGCAGCTTCACAAAATTTATTTATGTATTAACATTATTTTACGAAGAAATATTTTACTGAATTTAAATTAAAAAATAAACTGCTATGAAATTCATGTCACTATAATTTGATGTAGATCAGTCAAGGCCGCAGATGTGGCAAAAGCGAAATTTTGGTTTTAAACACAGAAGTAATTAAAGTGCTATTGAATTAAATTGTAAACAATAGTGCACTAATATTTGGTTAACAAATTGGAGGCAAAATCTTAAACTTAGATTAAACATTTTAAATTCAACATCAATTGGTCATTCGATGGTTACTAATTAAATGTAAAATTTTTATAGATAAAAAATAACACAGTACCAGACATGATTTTGATAATAACACGTGAGAATACTCCCAAAAATGAAAACTTCTGCATAATTTGTTTTGTAAAGTTGGCAGCATTAATGATTAACTTCATGTACAAAACTTCATGGACAATTTGTATATTATACGGACACAGGAATAACTTTTCTTTCATTACTCTCCGCGATGAAGCTCTCGACATTTGAAGCTGGGTGGCACTTATACGAGTCGATGCTTCAGGGTTCTCATTTACGCTCTCCCGAACTCGTTCGATATTATCTTAGCTTCAAGCGGTCTTCCACACCGAGGCACGTACGTAACAGATCCCGATGAATGAAAACGAGCGACTAGATTGCGTACCTGATTTCGTGCTGGTGAATTTCTGGTGTTAAAGAATATTCTAAATTTTCTTTGGTTTTGAATTACTGAATCTCCCAAACGTTGTTTAGAATTCTAAAATATAAAAAAAGAAACAAAAAAAAAATGGTCAATGAATTACGGCCCATCCTGTACTTATATTATGGTGTTCGTTATTGTATTTGCATTTATTCAGTTAAAAATTACAATATAAGTATTTTGTATTGGACATCGAAAATAAATAAATTAAATATAAAATATGCTTAAGACAAGTGTGTTAAAAAATAAAAAATTGTATTTTAAGCTGGATTCATCCATAAAATTTGACCGGACAAAAATTTTATGGGTGTATTCAGCTTTAGAATACCTTTATTCTAATCCAGCTTTCATGATAATATTTCTCAGCATTTAGATCATGATTTATTGTGAAAGCCATGTGGACACGGTGCGTATGAGTAATATTTTTTATTTGTAAAAACTTCTGCACTAATTTAATAATATTTGGTATCTACATGTAAAATATTAACGTAATCATAACGCTAAAAATATTTTAAAATATATGAAATTATAGCAATATTATGTTTATATGTGTGACAGCTACAATGTTCTTGCTGTAATTCAAAACAATTAGGTAACATAAATTTTTAAGGAAATAGAAAGATGTGTCAAATATTTTTGACATTTTCAAACAAAATCTTTGGAATATATTATACTTTTTAAATTTAGTATAATGAGGTATAGGAACACTATTTTGCAATAATTCTTAAACATCTCTATTATTCTTGCTTAATGCAATAAGAGATCACGAAGAGTTAGACTACTTCCACAGCCATTTTAATAAGCAAAGTCTATATGATCTATATGATCCTGAAATTCGAAGACGGTAATAGTAACGCACAGTGTTGTAAGGCGGCCAAAAATAGTAAAATAGAATGCTTGAAACCCGAAAATATGTTGATGCTATTGAATAGTATACACTCTGACTACGAAAGTAAGAAAAGAATTAAATAAAAATTACATTTATTTTTTCATTACATAAGGAAAATTTGAAAGATATAAAAATTACATTACATCGATTTACGTAAAAAAAATTTTACCTACTATTTGTTTTAAATATATTTGTACGAAAGGACGAAAACGTGTGACATCGTGGGCCTGGCAGTTAATTATTTAATTAATTATTTAGTTAATTATTTAGTTAATTATCTAATATGATTTTAAAATGGCAACGCTATTTTCAATTTGAAATATTAATGACAATAGGAATACGTTAATAATAAAATCAATAACAAAAAAAATAATTTTTCTGCAAAATCACAATTTTTGACAGAAACTTAAAAAACGTCTCGATATATCCCGCAGAACTTTTTATATAATTTAAATAAAAAATAATTATTTTGGATCCGCTTAGATGCAATTTTAAACTTATTGCATTTTTTTAGTGGCAGCTCATATGAAAATTCGTGTTTTTTTTAATTGTTGGGTTGATGTAAAAAATTGTTCCGAGGAAGAGGTAATTTATAAGAATAAGTAAGGCTGTTTTAGTTTCAAGAAAACCTCCATACGAATAAAAATTACGGTCAATTACAATTTTCAGTTTAAAAGCATTCTGAATATAAGAATATCTTCCTATATGTATTTTTTATATAACTTAGGAGCACAGTACAAGCAAAACTCGAGGTCGACCAATGACAGCATATGAGGAGGATTCAGATAGAACAAAAAAAAGGAAACCATATATTTCAATATAAAACAAAATGAAGGTTTGTTAAAAATCAATTTGAAATAAAGTTCCAGAATATCATATACATATATAAGAAAATGCACCAAACTTCATTTACTTTCGAAAACTTATTATATTTTTTGCCATTCGACAGCACTGTGGAGGATGTTATTCATGTTTTGCGCGGAATCGAAAAAAATTAATGCACATTAAGCTTGTTTTATGTATTTCATGTATGGAATTTAATTAAGATTTTTTCACCTATTTTGAATTTTCGGAACAAGGACATTTGTTTCCGATTTTGATAAACCTTTAAGTGTATAATAGCTTGTTTCCAGGGTATATTCTTCGCTCTCTATTCATGCTTTAATCCCCAATGATAAGCAAGTAGATTCAATATGAATTTATTTGCGAAGCACGAAAAATTCTTGTCTACTCTAATGTTTATTGCAAGTTTAACTGAACTGAAGCTGTCAAAGCCAAATATTATCAAAACAAAATTATCAATTAAAAAATATTAATTAAAAAAGTTAACTTTTAACATAAATGAGCTTAAAAAAACAATGGATACAAAGAAGAATTTACTAAAGCGGTTGTATCCAGAATACCTTAAAATTTTAAAGGAACACAGAAATAATCCGGAAAATTGAGTACGTGAGTAGTATAAACGCCAATATTCATAAACATGATTGAGAAAGGGAAGCAAGTGAATCAACTCGTAATGAAAACAAGCTATAAAATTCAACAAATATACAAAGTTTCACGAAGCTCAAACTTGTTTTCTCTACTTTATGCGATTTTTTTCATTTCAGGATATATGGGAAGGATGCGAATCCTTCCACATAAATTGCTGACATTTTATATTTGGTTATCTTTTACTTATTAAAACATAAGGGTCAAATTTCAATAACTTTTTCTATTTTTGGCCGCTCGTTGTATGAAAACCCGACACTGTGCAACGTTGACAACTTGCTTCTTTTTTTCGGTGTGCTTCTATACTTTCATACTTGTTTAGGCCTGACTAATCATGTTCAATCCACTTTTCACTTATGACTTGTATAAAATAATTCAAATATAATATGATGCTTAAGTTTAAGTTCACAAATTATACACTTTAATTAAATTTCTCTTCAGTGGCATTTTTAACTTTTAAAAGAAAATGTTCATATAAAACACTTTAACAAATCTTTGCATTTATTTCAAAGTGAAACTGATGATTCTGCACAATTCAAGCCTTATTCCCTGGAGTATTGACAAACAATACTGAAAGACATTGTAAACTTATTTAACACAACAATTGCACTTAACATCCTTGAGTATAAAAAATAATAAAATAAAACAAAAATATGATAAAGGAAACAAAATGCTTTTTTTACACCCAAAGGAAATCGTTGCCAGTTAGCTGATATCCGCTTGTTGGCAGAACGAGATTTTAATGTTGAAATGGAAATATTAGCATACCAAGTGGTATTGCTACTCTCACTAGTTACAGCAAACAAATTTTAATACTCACTGTAAAAATTTAACATTCAAACGAAGAATCATAAAATGAGAATCCTTAATATTTTTTTTAAAGAAACAGTGGATATATCTTTGAAGCACATTTTGCAAGCAAATTAAGACAAAACATTTCCATAAAAGTGTTTGCTTGATATTATTAAAAATACATAAGGAGTCATTGAGTTAAGTATTAAAGTGAAATTTAAAAAAACTGGAGGACATGAAATTAATTAAGTACAAATTAATTAAGTATAAAGTTATGTTCGTCATGTTAGTTGTTTAAATTCTTTAAATTATGACTACTTACTTTATTTTTTCTAATGCTTAGCATAAAATTTCAAAATACTTTTTATAGACTGTTTCTTTTTGTGACGCGCTCGAATAAAGTTAAGTTCTACGTTGCCAGGACACGATATGAAAAAAATGTTAACAATAAAAAAAATACGCTTAAAAGGATCCATTGACTTGCTTAAAGCAATATCAAAACAGATATGTGTGTTACGCAAAGATAAGAGAAAACTAATACATATTCACTGAAGAAATTAAACCCAGAGCGTTATTTTTCATTATAATAAATCCGCTGTGCAGTGAATATGAATCTTTCATATGTAGCTGAAATATCGAAGTAGACCACTCTCTTTTCCCGATGCCATATATGCGTCAACGATTAGAGGCTTAGTTAACAATTCGATCGAATAATCACTCAACCAATAACTAGTGATCTCTGGTAGTCGACTGGTAATTATTTGCCCGAACTGAAATCAGGTTATGGCGAAAAATTATAGATTTAAAATAATAATTGCTAGTATTTCAGCGATATTGTAAATATTATTTCATCGATTTTCTTTTAACTTACTTTCAAGTAATTATATATTTGTTCAACATGTTGAATTGACAAAACTTTGGGCACATATCGAATTTATGAGAGCAAATCCCTAAATATAAAATATTCAATGCCATAATTATCCTACTTAGCGTAAAGAAAACTTTGCGAGGATTTTAATTTTTTTAAAATTTGTATAATTATAAAATAACCGCAAAATTCAAACAACTGTAGACTATAAACTTGTTCTGCTAGATTTAGTAGAAAATTGTATTACTAAGAATAGTTTTGCAAAACTTGAAGATAAAATCCTAAATTAAAATTGTTTAGCCAATTTAGTTAATTTTTTTTAGCAATTAAGCAATTTCTACCCGTTTTAAAACCCGATTTAGCATTTTTGTTTTCTCCAGCACATGGGGAAACTGCTAAAGTGGCACCTACATTTTCAACGACTTTTTCAACTTTAAAGAAATGGCTTTGTGGAACAACATTAAAAGTGATTGAGAAGGTAATTTCGGTAACAGATGTCTATTAAAGAGACCTTCTGAAATCTTATTTTACAGAGAACTTAGAATATTAGAGAAGAACGCCTTGTAGGAAAAATACTAACCCAAAAATTTTATTTTAATATTATTATTCCAAAGTTGCATTGATTTTCTCCAATAAAATATTCCGAAGAAACATTTTTGTAGAAAGAATGGGATATAAGACAATATTCCAAAGGCACGAGGAATAAATTAACATCAATTAATTTCAACTTATACGGCAGAACAGAAACAACATTGTGTTTTCATGTAACTGGCCCTGTTTAGGTGGCTCGATTGAATGTGATTTCGAATTTGTATTTCTACAAATTATGAGCTGAAAAAGAATACGAGATTTATTTGTATTATTAATTGCTTTTAAAGCAAACACAACTTCACCACCATCAAAATTAAAAATTAAATTGTTCCACGTTATTTTAATTCATGTACCATTTTCCATTCTATTTTATTTTCGTTTTACTTAATCCTTAAATGCCTGGGTTTGAAATACGAATTTTGTTCTGCTCAAAATTACGAATTCAAGTTCCAGTTGCTTAGAAATATATTCTGGAAAGCTCTAAGACAAAAACAAGGAAGACCACCTGTAGACGGTCTTAGTGGCTTAGGGTTTTATTTTTTTTAGATATCAATAAAATATCGCGCTTAATTCAAAGAAAATCAGTTGTGCTTTCAACTCTTGTTATAAAAATAAATTACATGATCAAACCAAATATATTATGCATCTAAATGATATTCTTTAAAACTGCTTTTAGTCTTTGAAAAACATAGGTAGACGTTGCACTTAGGACAGAACGTGTTTGTGTTGAATTTTTTATACAGTTTCCAAGCTTTTTTTAGCACCATTGCGGACTTCAATACTAGCCACAGGATGAAGAGAGCTACCGGTTGGCTGTTCAGCAAACGACGGACGACCAACCAAACAGTTTTCGATGGAAGCGCAGACAACAAAGGTACAACAAATTTTGTTCGATTATGTCACTAAGACCGTCTGCGGTGTTTACAGGAATCTCCATTGAAATAACACTGTTGAATGAAAGTAAACTGTTCAAATACTTTACAAAAAAAAATCCGGATTCAATTCGATCACTAAGACATATTATTTTTTTGATTTTAATTTTCATTAAAGTCACAAGCGATTTGTTTGCCACTTTGCACAAAAGTTCTGACTAGAATGATTCTTTCTGCCAAACTGTTTTATTTATTACATTTCAATTGGTACCTTTATTTTAAGAGTTTTGTATTCATTCAACACTTAAGATTGTAAGAACGTAAAGTCCAATGTTTTTTTATTGTTTTTTTTCTGATGACGGTCTTAGAGATGTTAAAGGGTTCAGTTTTTGATACATTTGATCAATTTCAACTAGTTGTGTAGCAATTTACAGCAAACTTTGCAAGGCTCAAGTCACCAGCTATTTGCTTATTTAATGTAATTATTTTTCGAACTATGTATATTTTTTGTTAGTAGTTCTAATCCAAAGAGATTTGTTCAATTCACGAGCTCGTGTTTGTTAACGTCGTATGTGTTGTGTAATCGTACAGTATTTGTATTTTTGTCGATAGTAATTTTCATACAAAAGTGTGTTATAATTATACGCTTGAATTTTATATGTTTTATAAATGGTTGTGTTGAGGACAGGTATGGAAAAATTCTATTTGTACTTAGCTTTACAAAAGACGACATGTTGAATCAGCATATATATGCTGAAAACTTTGTTCAAAGTCACCCACATTGCAAAAAACGCGGAATTCGGCCAAAAGTTGCAAAATTTAGAAGAAGTCGTAAAATCTTCTAAAAAGAGCTACAACGGCAAGGAGTGTGGAAAACTAGCAAAAAACTACAAAAGTAGATTATACAACAAAAAATTTAATAAGTCAACCAAATTGCAAAAAACACGAAATTTCGCAAAAAGTTGCAAATTTTTGAAAAAGCCAGAGAAATTTGTAGCCATGTACCCGTGTAGCCTGCTGTCGTGAATGTGTTTATATCTTAATTTATCTCGATTTTGTACTTGGTAAGTTTTGCAATAGCTAAGTGATATTTCCTCCGGCGACATCATATATGTTTATTTTAATTTTTTATTTATATTAATAAATTTAAGTGAATATAAATTGAATGATAATTAAAAATTGTTGTCAAACTCACTAATTTCACTGACTACATTGAATTGACATTTAAAATACAACAAAACGACGATACAACAAATTTTTCTGTTCACAAGCACATAAACAAATATAGTCTTTTTTTAAACGATTTGCCATACGATTGAGCTTGTGAATTGAACAATTATTATTTTGGCTGAAGTACGTACAAATTTATTTCGAAAAATAATAACATGAAATGTTATTACATTATACAATGTGATTCAATAAGATATCAAATTTTCAATAACCTACCATTTCAACAGTAGTTCTCATGACTCAATCTGATAAGTAAAAATTACGGTGCAACAGGGCATTGATATTATTAAAGTTCACTACGAGATTGGTGTAAAATTCGCTGTCACGGTTCGCAAAACTAAAGCATTTTTGGGAAAGTAATTGTGAAACTGGTGGAAAAATTTGAGATGTTAGGACAAGTGATGAATCGAACTCGTGCAGGTCGCTCAAGAACCAATTAAAATATTACTGTTATAGGACACCATACTTACCCGCCAGTGTGTGATTTAGTGCTGGAAATTTTCTTGAAAAGAATATGGTCCTGCAAGCGTAGCTGTGGCGGCCATTTGGCTGATATTTTCTTCAATTATTATTGGCATGCTCGTCCTTTTGCAATTAAATAACCATCTGTTTTGCTATAAAATACTCGTTTTATTATAATAAAATTTTTTTAATTATATATCAATATGAAATGGCTTAAAGGAAGAACCTATATTAATTTTTCATCTGTCCATAAAGCAGATCCCCATGTTATTTCTAGAAATCGGTAAAATTTACCATTTTCAAGAAGAATTTCTCGAAAGAAATACACTTAACTATGAAAAATAAAAATATCTGATCACTTTTTATTATAATTGCAGAAGTTTTTAAGGTCTCAAAAACTATTCATCCTTTAAAGCATGTAAACACTTTTAAAACGGGCTGTTAATATTATTATCCATGAATAAGCATTCTTTTTGTTTGATATTATATATAAATATTTGTGGCAGTTTCAACTTGAGCACATTAAATTTTAATGTTTTATTAAGATTCTAAGAACTTTAAAGTGCACTCATTAAATTCGTTTTATCATACCTTGACATAATATCCAGTATGTCTTTTCTCTTTCGTTCACATTTAAATAAACACAAAAATAAAATTACAATTTTTCTCCGATAAAACAATAACGTCATTGCAGATGTCATTGTTTTAATTTTTTATTTATGTTTTACACATTGTTGAAATAAAAACATGTCAAGTGTGAGAGTGTATGTGCAAAAAAAATTGTTATACTACAAATTAACTCAATAATTAATTGACCATAATACCCTTTTATATTGGAATTATATTAAAAGCATCAGATTACTAGTTACTGCACACAGCCACTCATCAAAGTCGAGATGATCAGAGTAAAACAACAAATAAGTTCGACACTTTCCGCAAAAAATAAACAACTGCCGCTGGATGGACAGGAAATTAAAAATAACTGAATTTTATATAATTTAATAATAAACCGATGTCTTTTAATGGTCAATATCATATTAAATGTTAATTAAAAAAAATCACTATTGTTAAAAACGCCATACAATTGCAATCGCTGAACTACAGAATTTTTCTGGGGCTGATTTTTAATTTGGCATGTGTCAGTGTAAGACTTATTATGCGAAAACAAAATAGTAATCATAGTTAAAAAAAACTGAAAAGTTTAAGCATGTTTAAAGCAACTAAGATTTTGTTTGCTTAAAATCAGATAGGAATTGGCAAATGTTTAAAATTTAGCTCTTGAAGAATTTGTACAGTTTTATTAAATTTTAGTTTTCATGGCTCAAATTAAAGAAAAATTAAGATATATTAAGATATGCTGAAAAAAAAAGTATTTTAAAAAATTATTTTTCTTGACACACAATATCATTAACAATGTCAGCGCATTCGTTATTTTTTTAATTGAGCACCCCGTACATGTTTCAATCCAATAGGCAACTGAGTCGGTTGTTGTAGGTGGATATGGCTCTGACAATTAATTAGTTTGGCAGCTCTCGAGTTGGTTGAAGAAAAATCAAAAGATTTTGATTTTTTCACGTTGGCTAGTAAGCTGTCAAAATTTTTAATTATTGTTTTCTTTTGCAAAGAAAAATATAGGTATTTTTAAAATTTCATTGAATTTTAAATAAAAAATATAAAAATGACATTGAAATTTTCCAATTGCTCGAAGAATATCCAGCACTTTGGAAAATAAAAAGTCCGGATTACAAAAATAAAATGAAAAAGACCAAAGCCATTTATCCATTGCAATAAAAGTTTTAATTTTTCAATTTTGTAGTTGTAAAAAAATATAAATTTGACAGTTTATGAAGTGTGGGGTCAGGAATCAATTCAATTGAAAGATTAAATTGACAATTGAATTGAAACGTATATGGGGTGTTTAACAGCCACCATCTACATAAATTTTTAAATTTTATTTTAAACTATTGGCTTTGGGATTATGAATAACAAGAATCAATCAGGAGCTGGCGAACAAAACTAGACAAGTCCTCAATAAATGATTTAAAAAAAATTTCGGGCTCTCCAAGTACATATCAATGAAGTCATGTTTAAAGAAATGAAAACCAGTCCTATGTTCAACGTTTGATAAAGTGTTCCTGTAGAAAGAATGAAACCCCCTTGCCCGTAAAAAACAATAAACGGGAACAATCTTTAAATCTTTAAATCTTTATGAGAATATGTAAAAAAAAGTAACAATTTATATCAGGATGTCAAATTCAATTGGAATTTATTAAATATTTTTAAACCTGTGAACGCATGCAGTCAAACATGTAACTTCAGGATTATACACTGCCACAACTGTAGTGTGTGAGTGAAGTGATTCAAGGTACAACAGCGCATAAGTGAATATTAAATTTATCAATATTCCATCCTGCACAATTGTACAGTTTTTCTCCTCTGGAGCTATTAAATGTTGAAGCAGTTATTTCATAGTTTAAAAATTAATTTTTGGGTAAATTTAAATATACGAGTACAAATAAAACATGAAACCATTGCAAACTTTTGATGAAACTATTATGTAAATCATTAAAAAATATGTATGTCCTGATTTAAATTTATTTCAAATGATGAAACAACAATTATGGTCATTTTCTATTATCTTCAAGAAGTAACTAAAAAATCCAAAATAATACAACTTACAAGATTCTACAGCAGCAAATGTGGTTTCCTGCTTAACAAAAAGCTACTTGTGTTCACCTTTGTGTATTGGAAAACTATTTTTATTGTTCTATTAAGTGTGCCGTTGCCCAGCCCCGGTATTGAGCAGCAAGTTGCTGCAGGTAATAGATAAAATGAAAATCTGTAGCATAATTCGATACTTAAAGAAAATTTTTCGAAAAGGAGTATTGTCTTAATAAGTTTCTGCATAAATAAAAAGAAATTTTAGAAATTTATTTGCCCTCCACTTTTAAAACAATTTCCAGCTACGCCAATGCGTTAGACTTTTTTTGTCTATTGACATATTTGTCTTCTTAAATTGCAATCAATTAAAATTCATACCTTAATATATGTATGTATACAAATATGCAAAAATACAATAGTACTCGAAGCATAGAAATATGAGTGTGAAAAATATTCACATTTTTACACTCACCTTTTCACTCATTAATTTGCAGTATTTTCTTTATTTTTATTTTTCGTTTACGCATCCATACTGAGGCTGTTGTTAAGTTTTTGTTTTAATTGCATTAAAAATTCTGCGGTGGTATGACAAAAATTTCAAACATCAACTGAAAATTAACCCGCAAACAAATCAAGAACACATGAAGTCCTATCAGAAACAATGCGTAACAGAAACTGATAAATGTAATAGCAAGTGCCCTGTGGTCACAAGCAATGAAAGCCTAAGTCGAAAAATATACTTTTCTGATAACTCAATTTTAATATTCGAAAAGATTTTTGAAAAAAATACAATAATGATTCATGAAAATAAGCAATGAGATATTTAATCATATAAAAATGTAATTCTTTATTGCAAAATAAAAATCTTAATTCCGAAAGTTTAATGTGCTCTTCATGAAAATCAAGCAATCGACTTGAGTAGAAAATATGTATGGAAACCACTCGAATAACTGAGTGGATGTCATACAAATTTTTCGCTCAATTCGATAGTTGGGATTTATATGGCCTTAAGGTTATTGAAAATTAAAACAGGCTGAGGAATGGGCAATATTTTTATGTGTTCATTTTTATTTGTGATAATTTACTTTATATGAGCAATCTAATTCTATAAAGTGTTTTTAAATAAAATAAAATAAAATAAAATAAAATAAAATAAAATAAAATAAATTAAAATAAAATAAAATAAAATAAAATAAAATAAACTAAAAGAAAATAAAATAAAATATTGCGAAAATAAATGTTTAAGTATATTTTGGTGATTATTGATAATGTTAAGAGAGTTCAAAGCGACTTAAGTCAATATATATTTTTTTAATATCTAAAACAAAAACTACGTTAGAGAAATGGGAGTTTGAAGAAAAAATTAAAAATTTTTTGTTATTTCCGATAGTACATAAAAATAGTTTCATCGTGTGGATGATCAATTACAGGTAAGAAAAAATATTATTAATGAACTAAACCCTAATTACCTGTCAGAAAAATGTAAGACCATTATATTTGATATATTTTTCAGCAATGTAAAGAGAAGTGTTTGTGGAATCATTTAGGTCAGTGTACGTAACTACATTGAAAGTCTATAACCAGTATAAGGAAAGGTTGAGATTCCTCAACTCTGCCGATTTTGGTGACTAGTTGCTATATAACATACAACTCTTTGATCAAAAGACCGAAGTTCTGTCCTAATATCAAAACAAATTTAAATATGTCATGGTAGATGCATATCAAGATACAAATGCGATACAATAACTTTGGCTAAAATACCTTGTAAAAGAGCACTCATATATTTACTGTGTAGGAGATGATGACCAGTCGATATAGTTGGCGTGGTGCAGAAATTAAAAAGATTTTAAAATTCTCCGACGACTTTAAAAATACAGAAACCTTCAAGTTAGAGTGTAATTAGAGATCAACACCCAACATACTTGCAACTGCGACATATGTTATCAATCACAATAAGACTCGTTTAGAAAAAAATATGAACAACAAATATTGAAGGGGAAAAGATATATCAAACTTAATACAGGATGTCGCCAAATAAGCAAATAAGAAATTTTTTATTTTGCTTTACAATGTAATTGTATTTGAAAGAAAACCCGGGTTTATTGGACATCTTAATCACTGAACATCTACAAAAATGCAGAGCGCAATGAAATGTTTGCATGATTTTTGTATTTATTAGTATTCTGGAACATCCTGCATAAGTATTAATTTAAAAATCATCTGCATTTTTTTCTTATTTATATCAGTATCAATTAACATACTGCATACCAGCTTGCAAAGACTGGTAAATATTTAAAAAATAACAACAGCACAAAATTGATCACATGATTCAACTCAAACACCGCAAAGTTTGTGAAATCATACTGAAATCGATGATGCCATAATGGATTAAAGAGCAATTTTCATTATTATTAGTATCAGATATTGGCGTCAAAACATGTATAGTGAGTCTTAAGCTTTTTTTCCATGAAAAAAGTATGAAATTATGGTTTCTGGAAACCACTATGCCCGTGAAATCTGAACAGTTATTCAGACTATGAACGTTGTAAAGCTGCAAATGCAAAATATTATTGCTAACTTAATTGGTAATTGATTTGAAATTGTTCACTGTAAAAAGGTATATGAAATACAAGGGAATGACTCAAAATTTCGTTTATTAAATTTAAAAGCACAGACGTGGATACGCACCCCGGAAATTAACAAACTTGTGCTAATATACTTCTTCTTACAACAACTTCATAAAAATATCTTTAAATATAATTAATTAATTAATATGGCCCAAAACATGTGAAGGAGAACTTCAACGGGCTCTACAGTGAATTTTCCTGTATTAATGTCTCGAAAAGTTACAAATTTTTTTTGTACTTTCAATTATATTAGGTCGTATGTATGTATGTATTTTATTAGTGTTTTATGTTGGGTAATAATCAGCCTTCAAGAGCATCGTACTAAGCATTCAATATGACGAGTGCGACACGAACTATCGGATCCTAGTGGGCGGTTTCCTTGTCAGCCATGACTCGAATTGCACAGCTGTTAATCTTTCACGAGCCCAGTAGAATCATAGTCGTCCAAGGGGTAAATTAAACCCATTATTCATGTTGAGAACGAAAAAAAAATAATATAAATGACAGAGAAATTCGATTTCCAAAAGAGATTCCCCTACTGATGCTCGTCTCTGAATAAAGGCGAAAGCGAGCTGCCAGCAACGGGTAAAAAGTACCTAAGCCGTTCAGCTAAACCTCAAAATTAAGTCGATTTCACAAAGAAGTCAAAGTATAATCACAGCTCCGCCTATCGAAATTTCTACTCCAGATTTAGTTGAGATCACCCAGGCAGAGCTGTCATGGTACTAAATGAGCTGGAGAAATGAACGTATTACCTTTTAAGAGCCAACTATATTGCCACATGTGCCAAATTTAAATAAATTACCCCTAATTTAAATCAGATAACAAAAGAAAAACTAGCTGACGAAAGCGATACATTGATTACGATTATATACTATAAAACATCCATAATCATCAAAATATACCAACAATAATGCTTTAAATAATATCTTTAGTCAACAAAAAATTACTGCTTTTTTTAAATGCTTTGGCATATTAAACTTTTTTGGCATATCTCGAGAAACACTCACGATCTTGCGGGGTATCGTACCTGTGACTAATAAAGCACTATATACTAAGGAGACTCCCAGCAGACATTATATCAGGCCCCACTACTGCGAAATAGTTAAACTTATCTACAGCAGCGTATATATTATACTTCCGTACTTAAGTAAAAGGCAGTAAAGTACACTCACAATATTATTACAGTAACGGACTGTACGTTATTCTAGAAGTAATCCGTTCAGCCATTTTGAAAAGAATAAACATTTAAAATTGTAAGCAATTTTATTTTTAACTGATTCTAACATTCATTCAAAAAACTAAAGACATATTAATACGGATTTTCAGTTACATTCAATATTGTCCGTTGTTTTCTTTCAACGGCTGCTTTTCTTTGCTTGCTTTATTTGATTTGTTTGAGATTTCCTCTCCTACGAAGGAAAAATCTTTTATTTTTACGGGCTTAAGTCAATTAATTTTTTAAAATTAAAAATTAAATGAACTTTTGGTTAAATTTAAATGAAAAATGAGTAGACCGGCTCTTAAGTGAACTTTCATTTGTTTTAAATTACAATTTCAGTAAATTTTACGTACAGAATAATTTGCGTGTACAAAAAGCTAAGTAAAAGAAAACTCAGATTAAAATTATTGAATATTTCTAAGCTAAAATAATCATATGAAACTCTTATGATCGCTAGAGTTGTTTACTGAAATCTTAGCTACATTTTTGTAGTTGATTGTTTCCATGAATTTTTAACGGTTTGCTACCTATGGACCTGAACAGGGGAAAAAAGATAAACACATCGAATTTTTTAAATTGTTCGCGATTTTTATCTTGAAGATGAAGTTTTTTTGATTTTAAATGTTCACAATTTTTGTTGTCTACAACGAGAACTACAACTTTACCTCAGAGAGTAAATCAAAATTCCAAGCGATTTGCAAGATATGAGCCTGAGAAAATGGTCAGTTTTTTATATATATGACACCGAGGCCCCCATAAAAAAAGTTCATGACTAGGGGCAAAACTTGGAGACACGTGTTTTTTTTTGTCCGTACATGGTTATATTTCCATAACTTAAAAAATTACACAAAGTAAGGTCATTTTGGTCCATTAGCAGTAAGATTTGGTTTTTGTTTTGGAATAACGTAATGAAACGTTTTGCTTGTCTAAGACCTTGCAGGGCTTCCAGTGGCAATTAAATTTCATCTGAGCCCAAGAGTTATTCTTAACTTCAGTTTATTTTGAGCGCTAAGTTCATTTAGATAAGATCCAACCTCATCTCACAAGAGATTATGGCCTTGATCGCTGCCTATCTATTCGACATCAAGTAGTTACGAATACCCTTACATTTTGTCCTTAAGCATTCTCTAGCACAAATGAAGATGGTATAGGTTTCCGGAAGATCGTAGGGTATTTATCCATGGGAATGGTCTTTAGGAATTTACTCGTATACCTTCCCCTGTATCTCTATTTTCCTGTTTGGAGCCGTCAGTGAACCAGATCTGGTCAGCATCTTGCAGTAAGCAATAAGTATGTGAAACTTACTACTCTTCTCCTAATCTCGGCAGTGAAACATAACTCAGCAATCCTACAAAACACATAGTAATTTCGGAATAAAAATCCAACGGAGATGAGAGCAAACAACAAGCTGAAATAAAAATCTTAGGGATAACAGTGATATAGAAAACTTATAAACTTCAAATAAATCAAATATATAAGAATCGAAAAACATGAATCTATACCGAAAACCTATTATTAAATTGCAAATAAATATTAATTGTACTCATAATAAATAGCTTATAAGGCAGACTTTTTTCATTCTTTCACATATTAAAATTTTTATTATATTTTTTTTGTCTTAACTCTGCAATGTGTTTTCTATAAAAAAAATAATGACCTGCAATAATACATAATTTCATGTATTGTTTTAAAGGAAACATTAAACGGAAACGTTAACATATTTGGCGGAAGTTTTGTTGAAAACAAGCGCAGAAAAAATGTTGCTCACACAAATCTGAACATGTGATGTGTTAAAATTATTGAATATTTATTTTATGCATTTAAGCAACTTTTACTCAAAACAGATACGAAATTTATTAACTCACAAAAAATATAGAGATAATATTTAATAAAAAAAGGGAATTCATTTTCAAGAACGGAAACATGTACATACTGACAGGTGTTAAAAATTATTTTGAAAAATGATGGATAAACAGGATGGGTGAATAAGACATTTTTTATGCATAAATTTAATAAAAATTTAAAATTTTTTTGGCTTAATTCTAAATGAAAAATGATGGTAAAAAGTGGTACAAACTTTACAACGAATAAAACTGCGCAGCAACCAGGTATAGTAAAAATTATTTGGCTTAGCAACCCTATTTAATAAAGAAATTTATTATAGCTTGTTCCATTGTGCTCGCGTCATATCTCAAAGTTTATTAGACTTTCGTATGTACACACAAAAAAAAACATCAATGTAAAATCAAAATGAGAAAATGTTGATTTCATGTCATGTAATTTTTTGCAAAAATATTGACTTTGTGTTCATATTGATTCAATGTTTAAACTTTTAAATTTGAACTAACAAATAGTAGATTGAGAATTTATCGTGGTTAAAATAACATTGTGCAATATTGAATTTGCCCATTTCAGCTTCGTAGTAAAATTAAAAAATTATTACGTTGAATTAACAATGGGTATGATAAAATCAACATTTCATAGTGTAAAGACAACATTTTAAAATCAACATTGCTAGTTTCAAATTAATCAACAAGATAAAATTCAATGCTGGGCTAATTAATTCAACTTTGATCGCTTCCTCTATTTTATCGACTTAAAAACACCGCTGAGGACATTTATAGATGAAAATGCATATAAGAAAAATGTAAATAAATGACAGCATGCTCCGCAAAACCAAAAACAGACCAGTCGCCGCTGCCGCTTAAAATCTTGTCCGGCTTGTTACTCTGTTCTTTTTTGGTTTTAAAACAACGCTGTTATTAAATACAAAAAAGGAGCAGTAATTTTTTACTATATTTTGTGAAATTGTAGAAATAAATTAAATTGTCGGAAAATATTAAGCTTTCCAGTGTTTTATAAGACGAAGTCGAACAAAATATAAGTTTTGTAAGTGACGAAGGAGATAATTTTCTGCTAACGTTTCCTATTTGGTGCATTCTTTTAAAAGATCCTATATGATTAATGTTAGCGAAAAATTATCTTTGGCTCTTTTTTAAATGTTGAAATTTGCTATTTTCCCTATTTTCAAAAAAGAATTTAAAAAACAAAATTATATTTTAAAAATATCCTTTAAAAAATTTCCCAATAATAAACTATATAAATCTGACGTGTATCCTTTCTTTAAAATTTTCAAAGGTTTAAAGATGTTCCCGGAAAAAAAGTTGTATGACCTTTCTTACTTCAACCTCTTGACAGATTCTGAAAACTTCTTCAATAATTCTTTGCGCTCAGTTTAGCACATGTTTAAAAACACTTTTTCGAAAACAAATGAATATTATTTAATCAACACGTTTATTAAAATAACAGCCATATATTTATGAGTGTGGTACGCTTCTTAAATTGTTCAAGTGCTTATAATATAACCCCAATTCTGAACACTTATTTTAACCATCAAGCAAATGTGAGGCTCATATTTGTACACCAAAATGATTTTTCATGTTATTTTATGTTCAATTGCCTCAATCAAGTAGCTGGAGTAACGTCAGCGAGAGAAAACTTTAAATAATTAAAGGAACACACGAGTGCACCAGATGTCTGAATAGCTCAAGTGTGAAATACAAAAAAAGCCTTCTTACTGCTAATTTTCTAACGCAAAAGTTAAATTAATAAATATATAAACACGTAAAATTTGTAGCGGACCGAAACAAATGTTTTCAATTAAAAATCCTCATACAAAAACTAACTCATGCATAAATACGTCAACTCGTTTGGGTCATAAATGATCAAACACAATATTTGGGTGGCCTAATATTATACTTTTGCACACAGACACACACACACAAACTCATAATGATTTCTATTATTTTTATTACATAATATTATAATTAGTCAATGGAGCTGGCAAAAAATTAAAGGGTAATATTTAAGTGGCGTAACCGGAATTGGTTTATTGGAATTGGTGATTCACAGGTTGTATTTTTTTCTTTTTTATTATGATTGTATGTTTTCAATTACCCTACAATAAATTGATGACCGAAACTAATACGTTCACAATTTTCATACTCATACATTAACAGGAATTCAACATTTGAACAAACATATGACTGTCATTGGTGATATAGAAATCCGCCAACGTTAACCAATTATGTTGCATTTTTCACATACTTTCGGATTACGTGACAAAATATTTGTGGATTTTTTTTAATACAATTGCTTGCATTATTAAAATTGGTGGCAGTAAATAGATATTTAAAATACTCAAAATTTTTATTTAAAAAAAGAGTCGAAGCTAAAATTTTGTGACATATTTATTTCCATCAAAAAGATAAGCACATACATATGTAAGTATTTAATTAAATAGTGCAAAATTATCCTAAATTTAATATACTTTCAGTCCCATCTCTATTTGCCCTCGAGGCATGAGAAGCAAAGCAAACAAATTGGTGAGGAAATTTTGGAGCTTTTAACAAAACCCACCGCCAAAGAACGTTCAGTAGCAGAGAAATTTCAATCATACGGTGGTGCTGAAGTCTTGGAGTTTTGTACTCATGGCACTAAAGTGGAATGACTTAAGTACAACAAGTAACAGCAGAAATGAAAGCAAAGAAAAAGAAAAATCAGTTGGAAAATCAACTTAAACTTAAAAGTTCCGAGGATACTAGCTTTGAGGACTGAGCTGTAAAACGCTTAATATCTTCATTTAGTTTTAACTCGAGATTTTATTTCTCTTCACATTTAAATTGGAATTTATAAAATAATATAAAATGTTGTACTCGTACATATTATTTTCTTAAATAATTATAATATAAAAACTGAATTGAAAAAAGGTGAGTTTTATTTCAACTCAAATGTCTATTAATCAAGTTTGACAAGTCAGCGGTGACCGATATATTCATCAAGGTTGATTAGTCAAATGTGACTAATATTTGTATCAACGCTGATCAGTAAAAACCGTAAGAGTGAGCAGTAGAGATATATTCTATTTAGTATAAAATTTGGTACTTAGATACAGATGCAAAATCACACGTACACAAAAGATTCCATAATTTTTTCATATCGGTCTTAAGAAAATGATAGAAAGTTTGTTCTACATAATGATGGATATTTCTACCAACAATGATAGTCATATTACCGGTCAAATGAACGTCAAGTTCAAGGTAGTTTTATTTCAATAAGAACACAACGAAGTTCACATTCATTTTCTTCTATGTGGCCTTATTTTTATTTATATATAGATTTAGGTTGTAACTCGTAAAAATACTGTTTTGTAATTCCTACAGGACATTAGCAATCAATCGAGCAATCAATCAAAATCATTGCTCGTCATTACCTCCGTACTGGGCGTGGGCTGTTAGCTACATGTTGCTATTTCTTTGAGCTCGCCGATATTTTTGCATGCTCGTTCAAGGTTTCGACGTGATGAGTTTTCCTCTGACCTCAAGTATTTCGTTAGCCTGACCTCTTTTGCTACTAACCTGTGGGTTATAAGTAACGTTATAATTTCTTATTTCTTCCGACGGCTTTCGTAGAGTACAATACAATACAACCGAGTTTTTCTATATATATATTTTTTTCTTCCATTAAATGGAAATAAGATCTGAGAAACCAAAACTATTAAACAAATTGTTTCTATAATATTTTTTATATTCAATGTAAAATGAACGTATACATTTACAGGCAAAGCGTGGTTTAACGAGTCTCGCTTAAACAAAAATATAATATAGTGAACGGCCCATTAACATTCATTTAAATATTTCTCGGGCATGCATTTGTATATTTATTTCATCATTTATATTTCCGTACAGCGTGCAAAAAATCCCTGCTAAATCTCCGTTTTTGTATAGCGCATTCAAAAATGCTTTGAAATATGTTTCAAATACGGGTCGTGGCGGAAAGGTGACGTAAGAAAGAGGTCAAGTGGACTTGTCGGTCATGAATGACAGTTATCTGAGCTAGTTGGAAGCCTCGCCAGGTCAACCGGTTCCCAGCATAAATATACTATTGACTATTTTTGGACTACTCCTGACCCCTAATAGAGTATCCGGACAAATGCATTGCATTGTAGACCTGCATGCCATTAATAATATACAATTTTATCTATTTAAATATAATTGTTTTTTAATAACAGAAGTGCGCGTTCATATACGATATTTTAAGCATCTTTTTTTGCTTTATTCACGAAAAAATATGCATTTCTTCTTTAGTATTCTGTTAGCTGTTTTCGACAATATGGGTGAAAAAGGCAAAAATAAAATAGCTGTTCTTTTTGTTGTTGTAGAAATAAGCCCACTTTGGATAAATATAGTTTGAAGTTTTAAAAATTTATTTTTTCTGTGTTTAAAATCAACCCGACTGTTTGTTTCATAAATGTTTCTAAAACTTTCCGGCAAATATGTGTTTTTGTTACAAGTGGCAGACAACATTTTAGAGTATATATTTTTCGTATAAGTGTATGCACACTTAAGTATGTGGATGTACGGCAGTACATAATTAGTACTAAACATTTATGGCAACACGAGCACGAGTACAAACCGTAATAGCAATAACAGCAACAACAGGAACGACAGTAGCAACAATAATAACAACACAATTTCAATGAAAACCCATAAACACTTTTGCAATGTTCGATGTAGGCATTTGTGGCACTATCGAAAATGAAACTGTCCGACTTTGTGGAACTGTAAGAGTTAAGTGTGGTTTAACAGTAACTACTCGTACATATAACTGAAATAACAAGTATTGCATCGCTAACAGAATTGTTAGTCTAGGCCCTCACAGTCAAGTGCACCTAATTAGAAGTAGCAACAAAATTTTCATCATAATTTGTAGAATGTCAGAATATAGCTAAAATCAATACGAATCGAACGATATATCGGTTTTAGCACAAAAAATAAAACTAAGGGGAAGGGATAATTACTAACAAAATTTTACTTTCTCAAAAAATTCATAAAAATTCCTGGTTTAGTATTTTTGCTGTAACTTCTAAAATAATTTTTGTGCTCAAAATATTGAAACGTCAGAATGTAGCTAAACTCAATACAAATCGAGCCTTAATAAACAAACTTTTACTTTCGAACGATATATCGGTTCTAATAAAATAGATTAAAAATTTAATTAAAATAAAACTAAGGGGAGGGGATTATTACTAAAATACTTTTACTTTCGAACTATATATCAATTTAAGCCCAATAAACAGTAGATATTTATAAAAAAAACGTACAACATGTACTTCAAGTTTTAATAAAGAAATTTTTTGATTTTTCTTGAAATTCCCATCTGAAAAAAACCCCGGATTATGCCAATTTTGCCAAAATCGTCCTAACATACTAATTTTATATATCCCCTTTTTAATTTTTAATTTTTTTTAATTTCAGAAAAAGGTGTTTTTCTTTTGTTTTTTATCAAAAATAAATGGTTACTACTCGCAAGCTATCATCGATAATGGCCTGCGGTCTTTTTTATAATGTTGGTAGGATTATAGTCTTTAGTTTTTGTAAGTGGTCAGAGCTCTAGCGTTTAATATTAAGGGCGTTACGGAATATTTATGAAACTACTATATTTTTCTCAAATTTAAACTTTAGTGGAATAGAACTTCTAGGGAACAAAAGGGAACAAGAAATGTATACCACCCGGAGAAAGGTGAAAGTGTCCTCTTTACCGCTATATATACTTTTGCACCCGTGACGAGCCGTGTGTAGAACACTTTTTTCATTTTAATGAAATTACTCCAAAGTACTCGTATACAATGGTGTATATAATTTTCACTTTTTTGCCTAAAAGTTTATGTTTTTTACTTTAGACTACGTAAAACTAAAAAAATTAAATATAATACCTGCGAAAGGGTTTAATGGCTTTGTTTTGATCAGCCAAAAATTGGTAATAAAATTATCACAAATTATCACAAAATTCTACAGTAAACATATGATCTGTTTCTAAATTTACCTGTTATCAAATGTTAGGGTCAACCAAAGTCATAAGCAATTTTTTAACAATAATCGGGACATTAAACCACTAAAAATAAAAAAACAACCCGACAACAACAACAAATATTGGCGAGATACTAATCAGTTTTACCTGATATTAAGGTCTGGACAACATGTGCAGTTTTGTTTGACAGCAAAAAATAATAAATTTTTCTGTAGTAATAGCAATATTTTTAGATAATATTATTAAAGTTTTTTTAAGTGTAACTATTCTTTGAGTGTAAACAAATTTACAAATTTGTCAGCAACAAATTTTTAATTTTTCTGTAATAGCAAAATCTCCAGTTGATTTTACTATTTTTTTCAGTGTAAAATTTTTTTTAAGTGTAACATTAAAAAAATTCCATTATTACAAAAAATATTTATAATTATTATTAATTTCCAAATATTAAATTTTTTAATAAATAAAAAAATAATAAACCCATATTTCACTCTAAAAGTTAAAAAAATTCAAAAGTTCAACTTTGACCTAGAATTCCTTAAAAAGTCCTCAATCAATTTTAATGTAATTTAAACTGAGTCAAACTGAACTAAATATCTATCCAATAAAATAAAAATTACTTCAATATTTTGATCGGATCAAAAGTTACAGAATTTTGGCCAATGAAAAACGATTTTCAGCCACTGTGCGTTGGAGTATATATTCTGCTGCTGTCCGGCCCTCATACACTGCTTAGAACTAACGAGACTCCTAATATTCGCCAAGAAAGTGTGGTGTACTCTTGGTATCACCACTTCGAACTAACTTTTTCATTTACTGGTTATCATATATCATGGTAACGCTAAGGACCAACTCGGACTATGCGAGGTCTTTTCTTTACACATCATTTTTAAAATTATTTAGCAATAAAGAAAAAAATTATATAAATTTAAGCTCTTTCTTAAATAATTTTGTAAGTGTAGAAAGTAAACCTAACGCGTTGCAAGCGTTTAATCGTTCTACATTTTGTGCTGTGTAACTTGTCACATACAGCTGCACGGATTCTACTTTTTTGGCAGAAGTTTAGAACACGTTAACGCGTGGTATGGACTTTCAGCTTTAGTGGTACCACGCACTAGCATTACATTATAATTTGAATGTCTTGCCACATAATCATGCTCGCTTACAACTCCGCTTTTGGTATAAATGTGTTGTAAGTAATACCTACTGTCATCATGATTTACACCGATTATACAGCTTATGACACTTTGATATTAAATCAAGTAAGCGAAAGAACTAACACTGATTGCTACTAATTATTTCTTATATCATCAACTACGTGGTGTTTATCTTTTACTACCGGATAGATCTTCGCCACTCTATTTCTTTAGCAACGCTGTTTCTCGACATGTGTTTGCACATGATAAAACTGCAATACATTATTACAAATATGTGGTCCGCATCTATATGCTACCTCTTTCGTACATGCAATTTAACGGAATTTAGAAAATAGTAACAGGGGGAGCCTTGTAGTCCTTTGCTTTTATATTTCTTCGTAGTAAAACAAATTCACCCATCGCTGCGTTCTCTTAGCGACGGTCTCTCCAATTTCTTTAATTTCTTATATGATAATGCAAATAATTTATATTTATTTAATATTGTCTTTAATGTAAAACTAGGACCTCTGAATGGCCTTCTTGTCACTGCGTTCACCGCTGTTCTAATATACATTAGAGTGTATTAGTTGCCTAAGCAGTTGCCACCAACATGTATGTTTTGCGTTGTTGTTGTTGTTGTTGTTGTCCTTAATTATGCGTTGCGGTTTTGTTTCAAATTACATTCGAATCACAATTAATACAGATGGTAGAGTAGTACATGTTTAAAACAAACTCGTTTCATGTACATTTGTACATTCTCGTAAATGTATGAATATTTTTTTTTTGTAAATGATATTTTTGTTTTTTGGATTTTATAATACCAATTTTATTTCAGCTAAGTGTAGTTCAAAATACATGCCTATTGTTTGCTGGGTGTTTACTTATGGTATATCAAAATAACAGTGTAAAAGTGTTTTTGTTTTTCTACAGTCTATTATTAAACTCCCAGCAAACAATAAACTTGTTATTTTGAACTGGACCTACCTTGAAATATTTGTGTACCATGACCAAAATGTTACATAATTTATGTTTTTTAGACCTTTTTAAATCAGTAGTTAGCAAAGGAGGGGCGGAATTCTTATAGGGAACAAATCAATTGCACAAATTCAGTAAATAAATAAATAAAACGCTAAGTAAAACCAGAGGGAAGAAAGCACGTTGTCAAGACTCTACCTGTAACTACTTTGCAGATGACAGGTAAGGCTACTCCATTAGTAAAAATGAAAAGATATACGCTTCAACAACGCATTGAAATTATTGAAATGCTGACAATTTCGCGGTCACAATTCGCAAAAGCATTTTATGAGGTCTGTTTTCTTCGTAGACGCAATATTAACAAGCCGAATTTTTGCATTTAGGGCTCGGAAAACCCAAGAATTATTGTTGAAAAGCCTTTCCGTCCTTAACGTGTGACTGTTTTAGTGCAGTTTTTAGTTTGGTGGGCTCATTGGAACTTACTTTTTTTGGGAATGGATTGAACGATGTAGTGGCTCCAAAAAAAAACAACATTATTTCTGTTCTGTGTAAATTGAAATAAATTTATGCTAATTTTTCCCTTTCACCTTTGCAACATTATCTCATATTCAATTCTTTCTGACTAAAAACATTACGAACTTTAGCTGAGTAATAATCACTTTGGATTAACAACCAATTTAGTTCGGAAATAATCGCATTCAATAAAAAAAATGTAATTGGTTAATGCTATTTCGAACTTTATTAAACTTATGGAAAAATCATCTATAATAAAGCCATATTCATTAATGGCCTAAAATAGATCCAAAATAGAAAGTATTCGTACGCTAAATAAAATAAATACTATAATAATATAAACATGACAACTTAACTCTTAAACTTTAAATTTAAGCATAATATGGTTGCTTTTTAACTTCAATGTTTACTCCATATTACGCTCCAGAAGCAGCTTATTTTTCTCAATAAAACACCTGTTTTCCCAAGCGACATTGACTTAAATAAATGTCTTTAAAGAATATTTTCCTTTGTACTGAAATTTAATTTTAAAAAAAACCAACATATTTGGAATTTTAAAATCATTTAGAACACTTTGTTTAAAATTTGGTCATGCCACTTCAAACTGCAACAGTTTTCTATCCAATTACAAAGGAATAATACAATTTTAGAGTTCTCATTTTAACGACATATTGTTGAAAAGTGTTTTTTAAAATGGTATACAGTTTTCCCCTTTTACAAAGGCAAAGAAATATACCAACAAACGAACTCAAATCCACCATGATGTGACTTCTAAAAAAAGAAAGGGGTGGCCAAGCTGAAAAGCGTTGGTGGGGGAGAAAGTTTGTATAAAAATTTTAATAGTAAAAAAACTTTTTAATTGAAAGGTGTAACATCACGTGACCTTTAGCCACAAACAGAATTTATGTTTTAATAATAAATGTGAATTCCTTTGATGTTTTCGAACGTAAAGTGCGTAAATCACACATGTCTTTTGACAAGCGATGTATATATGTATACATATTCAAATAGTTGAGATAATAATACAAAATGTATACATAAAAGAGTACTAAGCATATTCATACAAATGCGTACAAAAGTATGAAAAATATATTAAATTAATTTAATGTACTTGCAGCGAGGATAAGAGGTAAATATTTTACACTTTTAATAGCACGAAAATATAATCAACTTTTATTTCATTTAATTTAATTTTTTTTTTTGCTTTAAATTTTTTTTATATTTTTTCTTAGTTCATTAATTTTTAGTTTCTTTTATTAAATAAGAACTCGTCTCTTTGGTGGGATGAAAAGAGTTGGTCCACACAAATCAACTAATTTTATTTGGCATTTCTACAATTACCATAATCAGTCCATTAAAATTGGTAATTTCCTTGTTGCTGCAAATTACCTTGCCCCTCATAAATGCCATTTTTGAGGAAGCGGGTAGCTAATTCTGGTTAAAGTTACTTCAGGGAATAATTTGATATTTATTTGTTTTGTTTTTTTCTAT
This sequence comes from Gymnocheta viridis, assembly GCA_956483585.1. NCBI lineage: Eukaryota > Metazoa > Arthropoda > Insecta > Diptera > Tachinidae > Gymnocheta > Gymnocheta viridis. The sequence continues at coordinate 23,899,820 of OY101440.1, read as the reverse complement.
CCAAATGGCCACCGAACCGGCTCGTTTCCATAGTAAAATATATTTTTTTCCATTGTGAACAAAATTTAACAACTAAAGACAGATCGACTGTCGCAATGAGCGTAAGTTAAAAGGGGTTTTCAACAAGAACTTTGTTTTTCAATTGTGCCAATACCAACAACATGCTAGTTTTGACATTTAGTTTTTTCACGTATTTGTAAAAGATGCATTGTTACAATGAATTCAATTTTGTTCGAAAATTGAATTAAAATAATTTAAATAAAATATGAAAATCGTGGTTCTCTTTAAGTTATATTTCTAAAAATTCGTGATATTTTCAGACGAAGCCCATTTTCACTTTTCAGGGTAGGTCAACCAGCGAAATTGGCCCAATTGGGCTTCTGAAAATCCTAGAGCGATTATTGACAAGCCTTTGTATGCTCAACGTGTCACTGTATTGGTGCTCTATGTGGTCTAGAGGCGTAATTGGGCCGTTTTTGTTTTAAGATAAGGCTGGAAATGCCATTTTGCCAAAAAGTGGATAAAAACTTTGATGAAAGAGTCGACATCTATCAGTCTAGTCGTGGTACACATTCCCAGATATTATTAATTTTCATTCATAATTGCCGAACTTTTTTCTTCGTAATACAATAAAAATTTGAATCATCTTTATCTAAAATTTTGGTTTTATTTTGTTTTAGAAAACAGAGTTCTTGTTGGAAACCCCTTTATTTTTCTTATACGCAAAGTGAATAAGTTAATTTATTTTATTTTGTTCTTCCAACATTACAATAGCCCCTGTAGGTGGTTAATTTTTTAACTCCATTTTATAGATTTTTTTCCAATAATTTTTTGATTTGTGACCGGAGCGTGCTGTGGAATATGATGGAGAACAACATTTTAGTATGTCATTCATTCCTTCTTTAAGTTCTTTACAGTTTTTTAAATAAACTTTTTTAATGGTATCATGCTTTAAAAATTTTTCATTTTCAAGAAAGCAATCGAGGTGAATAAATTTTATATTTTTCCTTTTACAAAAAACGTTTCTTGTACGATTGAGCCCCGGTGAACTGCTTTGGTACAAATTCAGTAAAAGAGTCTACTCCTTGCAGTTGAACAAACACGAGCCCACTTCAAAGGAGTATTTGCCATCTAAAGCAGTGTCATTGTTGAGCTTAAGGTCAAGTTTGAGCAATTGCGGTACACGTATCGTGTAGATCTCTTTCATGTCCTGATATCAGGCCATGATCCAGGTGAAAGGAAAAGTACTTTTCAATCCTAACCGCCATCTAAAGTTTTTTTTAATATTTGGTTTCGTATACAAATTTCTTTCTCAAAATGCCCCCAAACATCTGAAACTGTTTTTGGTCCTGCCAAAATTTGATGTTAAACATGATATGCTCGCTCAATTGTGATGTTGACATATCGTCGTGCCGAAGTTATTCTCACGTATATCACGAATTAAAAAAAAATTAGATTAAACCACTTCTCCCAAAAACTCAAGACTTTACGAGTCAAACCTGACATGTGTAATGTCCGGAAGTAATGTTAAAACTTTTTTGGAGATACATGAATATAACTTCAGAACGACGATATGTTTACATATTAAAAAATCCCTATTATTTCCGAACGATTTCTCATACGGTTATTGGCCTTAAATTTTTACTTTGAAAGCAAAATTTAAAAAAAACGAAAGGGGTGCAATTGGTTTGCTGTAACTGCTAATCCAGTTGGAATCCTACAACAGGTACTGAAAATTTTTTTAGTAAAGCTACTGGAACTTCAGTGTACATAAGGGAAGAAGACATTGAACCTTATTACGTTTGTAGAATTTTCGCCTTGGACAAGTTGTACTAGATTAAAGAAGCCCACAAAATTTTTCTTTAATCTTGTACACACTGTTAAAGTCGAAGACGACAATTCGACAACCGTAATATGTAGAGTTGGGCAAAATCGTTCTTTTTATGGAATCGTTCCGACCGATCCGAAAGATAAAAGGAACTAGGTCATTCCTTTCGGTCAGCGTTTCTGGAACGCTGTGGAACGAGTAAAATTTTCTGACGCTCCTAAAAACGTAAAAAAAAAATTTTTATTGATTGTTTTCATTTTCTGGCTGTATTAAAAAAGTTCTATCAGTGCTTTTGTAAAATATTTGTACAAAATAATAACCGTTATAAAATAAATTGTAAATATAATATTGTTCATTAAGTCTTCAACACTGATCTCTATACGGAAAGTCAACCTTGTTCAATGTGTACAGAATATGTGAACGACGTACTCGTAATTGTAACAAACCGTCTTGATGAGTCAACGATTCCTCAAGACGGTTTGCAATTGCGGATCGAGGAACAATAAAAAAGGAACATTTGGAGCAGTTCGCATCGTTCCAATTAGGGAATCGTTCAAAGAAACTAGGTCGTTCCGGAACGACACAACTTTAGTAATAAGTTCCATTGTTTGGAATTTCGCTGCGAATCGAATTACAATTAAAACCAAAATCTATCTTCAAATATCCTTGCATGCTCTATTCATAATGGCAAATCATATAATCGTTAAATTCCTTTTATTTTTCCAACTCTAATCTGCTTAATTCCTCATATGTATTTAAATTATCTTATATTTCCTCAATTTTCAGCAAACAAACACTCTTGTTTACACTCATCTTATTAATTTTTATAATTTTACTTACACTCGCATTTACATTCACGTTCACGTTCACATTTAATGTCAATAGATTTTACTGCAACGCAAAATAGTTTTCCCACTAGGATTGTGTAAAGTTTCCACTACATTAACATTAATGTGTATCTGTGTTGTATCTATGTCGAAAGTAAACGTACGAATGAGTGTATTTCTCTATTCACTATTCACTACTGTTGTGATTAAAACTTTAAGCAAATGTTTTATTTTGATACTTGTGCATGTTGCTACAACTACTTATGCTGTTGTGGCAGCTGCCGCTATTACTACTACTGATTATAAAGCAGCTGGTAATATTGCAATGTCAACAACTGCAGCTGGTATGTAAGTACTGGCAGCAATATTTTCTAACTATTCCCTAGACAAATGTAAACACAAGGATTAATACAGTGTGGCAATTATTAGAGGAAACATATACAATTTTTTTTTAAAACCAAAATTAATTTTTACTGCCACAATCACATATAAGCTTTAATAAAATATGTGTATAAACTTTTTAAGCAATTAGCTTTAAATAATTTCACGATCGATACATGTTTTACTCAAACTTATCTATTCCTGCAAACTTACTATATAATCGTATATATGCACACGCTTTGTCAGGAATACTAATCGAAACACATAAGATCCACAAAACAAAAATGGAAAAAATGTGTTAAAAAGTAAATATTAAATTGCAACAACAACTTGGGCATAAATCAAGCTCCCAAACATTGATATTATTTCAATGTTCATATTAAAGAAGAAAAAAAAACTCATTTAGACATCATTACAAATTTTATTCTAATGCACTGCGTTGCAAATTATACACAAATGATTCAGTATGCTAGAGAGTACCAAGATGATGCTCGAACTAATGAAAAACACAATTTTTCTCTCTACTTTCTTTGAACTTGCCACCAACTGCACTGCATACCTTCTACTTTTCACTCCTACATCCCTGCTTAGACAGTCAAATACATTTAGCATGAGTATAAGTAGATGATGGCATGAATAAAGATTGACACTAATTGTACATTCTACGAATGTCTAACTACTTTTATGGGTTTAAAAGAACCCAGAAAGAAGAGTAGTCAAGTGAAATCGAATAATTTAATTTTGCATCAAGGTCTTTGACTTTATTATGGATTTCTTTAACGAAAAAGGGGAGAGTTTTTAAGGTCATGATGTATGTATTTGTGGTAGTTTAAACAACAAACTTGGGTTTTACAAATGACCATGATTAAATATTTTTTTGCGAATAAGTGGGAAGGAAATTGGTTAAATTGTTTGAAATTTACTTTTCAACAATTTTTAAATAAGTGGATAGATAGCTGGCTAAGTTTTTTGAAGCCTACATTTTAACAATCCTCTCTCTCTCTCGCTCTCTATCTAAAAAAATACCATATACATATGTACATATTTCCAGGCTTTTTTAGAAATTAATATTTAAACTGTAGCAAAATGATCATTAAAAAAATTTTAACATAAATTAAAAAAAATGTTATGCTCGATTTAGGCTTTTCTTGTTTTTTGACGTCGAAATTTTCGTTTTATCTTCAAGGCTTTTTCAGCCTTTTTCTATTTTAAATTTTGCATCAAAAAGACTAAATTTTTTCTTTTCTGCTGAACCCTTAAAGGGACAAAGTTACATTGATTGATATCCAATGGGGAAAGCTTTTAAATTAGAAATGAACAAATGTTGATTCAACAGCTGAGTTTCGCGTGGAGGTGTAACAATTTAAGAATACGCTTCAAAAAAATTTATTTCTTGATGTTAAGATGTTCAGGGTTTTTCAATAAAAGGTTTCATTTTGATATACGAGAATAAAAAATAATAATTTTATGCGAAATCATCGGATGTTTATTTAAATGTAAAGAAGAGGGTGTACCATTAATAATGGAAAACAATAATAGCCAAATATCTGCCACGGCTACGCTGGCAGGATCATATTATTTTCATGAAATTTTCCATCACCAATTTGCACATTTTCTGCAGAATGTCCCCGATAACTTCACGAATCCATCGTTGAGGTCTTGGATCGATTGTGGGCCATTGGCATTAAACATATATTTTATGTAGCCCCTTTACGTGGGGACCTTTCAGTAATGCTGAGGTTGAAAAACTTTTCAGTACCATGGAAATAATTAAAGCTATAGAAAGAAATCGTACTAGAATTAAAATAAGAAAAGTTGCCATGATTTAGAAATTCCCGGTGATTTAATAAAATATTTATGCAAATAATAGTTCCGATTCTACTGGCGATTAAAAGTATATAATATATTTAATATACACATATGTGTAAGTATGTATACATATTTTTTTGCTCGTTTTAAGACAGATATACACTTGCATGTATTTAGATAATAATACAATAATTACTAAATCATGCAAATATTCTGTTTTATTTTTGATCAAATACTGAATTGAAATCGAAAGAAATACCTGATATTCATGTTATATATTGTCTTCTGTGAATTTTAAAATATGTAGACTTTTGTTATTGCAGTGCATTTTTTTAATAACTTAAAATTTTTTCTGTTTCTTTTTATTAGAAATAAATAAACCGGTGAATTATGAATACAATTTTTTTATCATTTTTTAGCTTTTATTTTTGGGCGAATTAGCTTTTTCTTACCTTTTTAAAAAGCCGATTTAGACTTTTTTACATCGTCTCCTGGCAACACTGCTTACAATATAAGAAGGCATTTAGACTTTGAGTTTTTCACATGTTTGTTCAGTCTTGTGTTTTTAGTTTGTTTGTGAACGTGGTAGAGAAGCAAAAAGTATTCGATTTGTGTTTTTCATGTTTATTTTTAAAAAAGTTTTTAATCCAGCTTGGTTTTTTTGTATTGTATATTTTTTGTATGAATGTGATAGAATTTGTATTTCTATGACTGAGAAAATAAATAAAACAATTTTAGAAGACATGAAAAAAAGTATTCATGATTTTCAAAAGCTTTTTTTAAAGGGGAAAAGTCTTCATAATTGGTGCTTTTTATGGGAGTTGCTAAAATTTAGTTTTTTAAATCTATAATCGCACTTTAATTCTCAAAATTTATATATATCTATTAAAATATTAAAAAAAATAATTGTTATTTGAAATGTATTTTAAGAAAAATTTTTCATAAATATTTTATTTCAAATACACTTCACGCATGGCAGTAAATTTGTTTTACTAAAAAACAAATTGAAATTGTTTATTGGGCGGTAAAGCCAGTTCCTTTGCGCATTTCACTGTTGCTAATGCAGATCATCAGGGAACTTTGCCCAAATATATCTTAGTACAACTGGAGATATTATATTGAACCTTTGTTAAAACAAATAAATTAAACAAATAAAATTGTTTTATTTTTTCTTACTTTACCATTATTGCCCCGGGTGACTTTTCTTCAGCTCTAATTGTAGTTGTAAGAGGTTTGTAGAAAATGTAAAAATAACAACAGTTATACATTATAGTATAAGATGATGCCATACAAGAGTTTTGTGAACGGCTGCTGACAAGTTAATAATTGAGAAGCTGGCGAACAAAACTGGTAAGTGGTTTTTTTTGTCACTTCAAATACACATCTATTAACTACCTGTTTTCATTTTATAAAAGCAGACAGTAAGTCACGAAATATTTTCATTCAAAACCAGCCCGATCCTATCTTAAAAAAAATAACGAAAACTGACTTTTCCTTGCTAGTCTCTATTCTCTATCTAAGTAGTTCAGTTAAAGGGACTAGTCTGGTTTTGTTCGCCAGCTCCAAAATTGATGCTTTTTATGGGTATTGCTAAAATTTAGTTTTTTTAATTTAATTACACTTTTAATTAATAATTGCACTTTTATTCGCAAAATTAATATTAATATTAATTGGTTTATTAACAACAACTTAATAACTCAAAGTCTAAATGTCATCTAAAAAATGACTGTATGAAATAAACACTTCCATAAGTGTTCGAAAATGTCGAACGCAAGTCCATTCGAAACGACAGTGTTCTTGTAAAATCAGGGGGCTGTTAAAGCAAGTGAAACAAGTAGTTTTATTTTTTTGTTTTTGTATTTTTGTTCAATTAAGTTACAAATTTAATGTAAATAAGAAAAGTTAATTATTGATTTGTGTTAACCCATCATGTCTCTAGTCCCATCCATCTAAAGATGCTGCTCCACCCGTCAACAATTGCAAAATGAGTTTCTATTAAGATTTTAACCAACTTTGCAGACATTGATTTAAATAACCATTAAATACAATTTTAGAAGCATTTCGTAAAAAAGTTATTAAAGAAAAGTTTCATAAGTTGTCTTGATATTCGAATTGTTAATATTAATTCAAACAAGTGTGTTCATTTGATATCCCATATGTCCTCCTTTTAAATATATAAAATTATAATCATAGATATGATACTTTTGTCTACACGATATGATAATATGAAGTACGGATTTTTCAGCAGTTAGAAACGAAATTAGTTAAATTTTTATTTAAAATGGATTAAAATGTCTCATCGGTCTCAATGAAATTGTCCTGTTTTAATTCATCCTTTTCTGTCGTATTGAAAAGAAATATAGCATTGAAAATAACACAGAATGAAACAACGATCTTCAAAACTGAATTTAAAAACTAACATATACTAAAATATATTATTAAAAGTACCGATTCATTTAAATTTATTTAAACAAAGCAGCAATTTCTTGGATTATCAAAAAAAATTATCAACTAGAAAAAACTGTTGGAACTTCCCTCGCATTTAATTAAAATTTAATACCACAACTGGCAATTACCACCTGTTAATAGACAACTGCAAAATTGTAAGCCAGGAGCTTCATTAAGTTTGTGTTTGGATTTCGATGAAAAGTTAATTTTGTGTGCTAATAACACATTATTTTTTTTAGTTTCCAATCAAGTGTTTAATTCAGGATAAAGTTCGTTATTTTACTATTTTTACTAAAAGAATGAAATATGTGGAAATGTGTTAGAGTTTTTAGGAAATCTTTTTGTAAACAAACTACTTCCGACATCAGCACAGATAGAAATGAAACAATATTGAGGTACCTACTCGTATTTTGTATATAAAATTTAATAATGTTGCATTTTACAAAGTAAATATAAAAACCGCATCACATATACTGAACTAGCAAAAATTCAGTAATGATTTCTCGTAAAAACAACACAATATTCCAAACAAACGAACGTACCGTCTGGATTGTTTTACTGCTTGTGCTTGGGAATCAGATGGTTGGCTGTTCGACACCTAGCGTAGTATGTGTTCATTTTTAATCGTTTATGTGTTCGTAAAAATAAGACTTTTGAGCTGGACATTAAGTTTAATAAATCCATTGAAAACACGAGTTTAATGCTGACGACATAGATTTCATTTTTATTGTATTATGTGTATTGCACGACAATTGAATATGACTCCAATACCGAAATCCGCCAAATTTGAAGTCATTTACCGATTTCCCAGGAAATAAAAAAGTCCGAAAATAGAAAAACAAATGCAAATTACATGTAATGAAAAAAATTAAATAGCTTTAGCTAAACCTCATTACAAATGATAAGAAATAAATAATAAATACACTAAGTATCAGTTCTCTATTCAAGTTCTTTTTTTTGCAAATATAATGAAAAGTTCCTAGAATACCATAGGAGAATGGAACAAACAAGTCGCTTCTTAAGGTCGCTACACCTTTTCATCAGTATTAATGTGCTCGTTTGTTTAATAGCAATTAACTTTAAATATCACTTCTTTATATTCATTTTATAAATTCCCTCTCAAATTCATTCAATGTTGAACAAGGTTGTATTGTGAGTCCACTGTTGTTTTCGTTATATATTAATGGCCTGGTCGATGTGCTGCTACGTGGTGTAAATATTGCAGACAGAAATATCAAAATATTGCTTTATGCTGACGACATAGTTATTCTATCGGATTCACCGTCTGAACTGCAACTTATGATTGACTCATATTGCACTAAAATTGTAGTATTTCGAACAGGCACACGAATTTCTGCGAACCTCAACTGGATATATGGTGCAGATAATATAAAAATAGTAAACAGCTACAAATATTTTGAGGTAACCATCATGTACAACCTGTCTTTCAAAAACCATTTAAGTAACAAATTAACTGCATCAAAGCAAGCAATAAATTACACATGATCAAAATACATAACAAACTTAGAAATTTCGATTAAAAATAACCTAAATATATTTAATGCAGCCTGCAAATCAATTATGTTATAGGCGTCTCAAATATGAAAATCACGATGAAATAGAGAAGCTGTTTCGATTTTTCATTACACAAAATTATACACCCAACTACATGCTACATTTGGAAACTATCCTGGACTCGCTATAAGTTTCGACGTTAAAACTACATTTTATTTACATAAATAAAGTTCTGAATTTAAGTCAATAACGGCTACCTCGTATTTAAGAAGAGAGTATTATATCGCAGAATGTGTACTGGGCAAAAGAATGGTCATTACTCTGTCGAAAACTTGAATTCACTCCAACTAGTTCTGACGCACCCTTATGTGCGTACTAGAAACCAATTCTAAAATTACTTCATTCCAAAGAGCGAGAAGATAACCCAAGAAATGCAGGGAATTCTCATCATCATGGTTTATACTCGCAACTTAATTTTGATGTAGCGCCAGGACTCCTTATCAAATTTATCGCCTTATAACACTAGTTTGTTAATAAAAGTACAAGGTGGACTGCTCAATTTAAACTCTAGAAGCTTCAGAAATAATACATCTATAACATGTGCAATATGCAACCTTTACGAACCTGAGAATACTTTTCACTTTATTGGAGTTTGTGTAATATATAATGAATGCAGGAGAACTTTCTTTGGTAACACGCAACTTAATATAAACGAAATGCTTAATATCCTGAATGGTCGAAATTATATTGTATTATACAAATACATCCAAGTATGTTTGAATTACAGAAAATTGTTAACAAATGAATTTGAATTATGAAGTTTTTTGTAAATATCAATGAATTATATATAATAATTGATAATATTAATTAATAAATATATTAGTATACTGCCAATCAGGCTTACAACAATAATGTCCAGCCTAATATAGATAAATACTGTAAATGAATTTATAAGTAATTATATTCATACAAAGTATTTAATCTATTAATAAATAATAAAATAATAATAGTATTCATTTTATAACAAAAAAAATTTGTTTAGTGTGAAATTCGTGCCCTTAATAATCCATCCTTTTCCTATTTTCCCTTTTTTTTTGCTCCTGTCAAAACTGACCCAGTCTATGTTTCGGAGAGGCTAAGCATGTATGTTGTACTCGTATATTAAGTTTGTGTTTTTGTTAGTTGATTTTCGCAGTCGACATTTCTATCAACTGACAGCCACACAAAAACGGATGACAACAAACACATGTACCCTGAGAAGGAATATGACAACCTGTGAAAACCGCATGGTCTTCCACTCAGTATGTAATTATATAAACGATAAAATTTAATAAATATACTTAAATGTTTACTAATTTTTTTTTCAATAATAAAAATAATTTTGAAAAAAATATCGCTTATGATAATCTGCCGCTAAGAGTTCACTATAATGATTGTTATTTTAATATACCAAAGAATATTTAAAGAAAAATCTCGCTATCAAATAAATGATATAGAGAAAAAAATAACAAAAGTTTTCATAACTTTGATCTTTTCATCATTTTTTAAATGTCTTTCCGCTACGAAATGATAGCAACAACTCTATAAAAATAAACATCGTGGCAATTTTTGGCAAAAAAACAATCGTTGAGTTATAAAAAATAATAGCAATTTCAATAAAATTTAATTTATAATAGGAACAATTATATTGTTTCCTACTTTAAGAACAAATTATGAAAGACAAAGAGTAAAAGAAGAACAAAGCGCCTTTAAAAATAAGCAAGAATGAATGAAAGCAGACATGAATGAAATTATGAAAATAGAACGAGATTGCAAAAAAGCTGCTTGGCATTTCAATGAACTGATTTCTGGCCAACCAAATATTTGTTTAAGGCTTTTGCACTAACATACACAAAATCTTTGTTATATTGATATCTTATGTAATAAGTGAAAATCTAGAATTTTCAAGTTAATATTTTTATTCAATATTTTTTTAAACTTTAAATTCTTTACAATTTTACAATTAGTAGTTTGGCTCTGATGATTTTGCATCCTTCCATTGTTTGGTCGATCGGTCGGTCATAGATTATAAAATTAAAAAAATTTTTAAAATTGTACAAATTACTGTGTATTTTTCATGCCGCCTCATTATATGCTACGAGTATAAAATGAAGTAACTGAGTAAATATTTTTGAATGTGTTGGTGTAAATACTTAATAATACAATTAGGGATTTGTTTCCGGGCAATGTCAAGAAAAATACCACTTCCCGTTTTCAGGGAAATTATATCAGCAATCCGTGAGATTAACATGTAAAAGAAAATTATAAAATTTTGTTTATAAAACGTTTATACCGAAGAGAAAATAATAAAAAAAACTATATGTAAATTCATTGTTTTACGAATTTTATTAACAGCAAATATTATTCTAATTTTTTCACCTTTTTGTTGATATTTTATGAAAAAACTTCTCTCTACAAGCTTAAGATCAACAATAAAAAATCATAACTTAATTTTTTCTAATATTTCTCTCTATAGAAGGTCTCTTCAGGAATATAAATAAAATTATTAATAACCATTTTTTAGTTAAAAAAAACAATGAAAAACTTATTCTAAATTTTGTGAAAAACAAAAATTTTAAAAATTAAAATGAATTACACAAAAATAGAAAATTACATATATCTATAATAATATAAAAATTATTCAATTTCCTGTTCTATTTTTATAAATGAAATCTCTACAGTTTTGAGTTACATTATCTGTATCCGTTTTAAAGTTTATTCTTTATCTTTTTGCTGTGTTAATAATTTGTAACATTTTTAGTTTCTGTGTTCAAAACTATAGTATTTTCAAAATCTGATGTATGTTGAAACATTGTACAATGCTATATCAATGCAGTCTTCCATGATGATCTGTATTTGTATTTTTGATCAGACCCTTATTCGGCTAATATTATGGCACCATTATTATTTCCCTTATATTGTTTTCTATAATCTACATTTATGATGTTCCGCTATTCTTCAGCTGGGGAGCAAACGGTCTCAATTATTAACTTCCAACGGGCTCTGTTGTGGGCTGTTCTCAATGCCTCGTTCCATGAAAACCCAGCAGTAGTCAGCTCACATACGGTTACGATGCGCCAAGATGTTTTTGGACGTCCACGGCTCCTAGAGCCTTGGGGGTTGTACTGCAGCGCTGCCTTGGCTATCTCGTTATCGGATCTCAATGTGTGACCAAACCATCCAAATTTCCTTTTCAGGATGTCGTACTGGATTGGCTGTTGATTCGTGCTTCGCAGCTGCTCATCGCTAGTTATTGTGTTGGGCCAGAAACATGGAATAATCCTTCGTGTGAAAACTTGCACCCGTCGTACGTCGTTTTTGAATAGACCCCAAGTTTCACGCCCGTATAGGAGTATGGGTTTCACACACGTGTTGAATACTTTGGTCTTCACTTGTGTTGATATTTCGAATGATATCCATAATTTTTTTTAAAGAACGCATGACATGACGGGCCTTGTTAATTCGCGCAGAAACGTCTTCTTTTGCACCGCTACATTAGATCTCTATAATCTTTTCGTTTTATCCTTCACTTTTCTGAATAAATTTCCAAATGTATTACATGTGTTCTGAGTTATCCTATAGTTATTTTTATTATTATTTATGATTTTAATTTCTAGAATCCTCTAATCGTTTAGAAAATACTGGTACATAAGCCAAAGACTTATAAAATTTTGGTTCATTCACAATTGTCGTACTTATCCTCTGGCTTTTGTATTGTCTATTCAAATTATTATCTATCTATCTATTAATGGATTAATGTATAAAAGGTTTAAAATATCACAATAAAGCAAATGTTATTTCGATTTTATTCATAATTTATTTTGCAATTGTTGTAAGTTAGACCCACATCCATCAAGGAGCTATAAGTTTTTTTAGTTCTGGCAATTTATTAACAAAAATAAAAACTGTCTGTCAGATTAACCGATTAATGCGTGAGAGGTTCTAAAGATTATTGTAAATAATACCAAACAGAAAGTCTGTATCTCGGCTGTTTACGTCACCATGTAACTTTACTTATCCCTTTCAGACCTGACGCTAAACTACTGGTAATTTTTTCATAATTTTTGGAATATATGGTCTCTATAAAAATATAGTCAATATTTATATTTTTTCTTTTTTATATCCTTTAAGGATTTTCAGGACACGTACAATTGATACATTTCGGTAAAATTTTCAGATAAAACGTTTTTTTATTGCATCAAATTACTTTAATTGGTTTGTAACATTTAAATTTAGAATTTTTTCATTAAAATATGCTCACTTCATTATTTGTTAACACGATCAGTACTTTTGTAATTGACAACACAACTTACTTCTGCGAATCATTTTCACAAAACTGAAATGTGCCGCAATAATTTCGCAAAAAATCAAGTAGCGGTAAATCGAACAGCGGAATAATGTGAGAAACAAACATCAAGAACAATCAGTGGAATCGATGCATGCCGCTCTATTTGACATTTGTCAAATAGATTCGAAAATATTGAGACCGAAACCTATCCGCACAATCGATTCATCACGGTTTGAAAGGGTAATCTCATCTTACAGTACGCCAGTTTTAACTTTGTGCTCCTAATGCTAATGTTGTTTCGACCAGGAATGCTATTCCAATTGTTGCTATTACCCGTTTTTAAAGCAATGTTGCAGCGACTCTGCTGTCAGGTGAGTACATTATTTTTTCAAAGCTGTGTACCTATTTAATTAATTATTTTACTTCGCCGACGCCGATGAAGGAAGGCGCTGTGATCGGTGAGTTTAACCCAATTCGCTGTGACTTTTGCTGTCAACTGCAGTGAGAGTCAGATCTTATCAATCGGCCTTGTTTCTGATATATTGTATTTAATTTAATATAAATTTTAAATACAATATTGTTTAACATTTTAGGGTATTTGTGAATATCTTGAAACTTCCCCATTCCCAGGAATCAAAGACAGTCGAGAATTTGAAAACTCTAATTGTAATATTTCTGGTCAATTAATTGCAATTGCCCATGTCATTAGCATTATATGAGTCTTGTTCAGAACAATGTTTTCTCTTCTAATATAATCTTACATTGTTGTAATTCATATCGAGCTTATTTTTCATTTGGCTATTTGTTTTGTCTATTGTAAATTATATATTTCTTTTGTCTTGTAATGTCTTATTCTTCGAATTATAAACAGTAAACGGCCATAGATGTTACATAGCGATAAATATTTAAGAAATGCCTTTCTCTCATATTTTATTACATGCATTTCTATGCTTCGGTTTCTGGTAAAGCATCAACAAAAATTTTCTATTCCTGACAGTAAAAGAAATATACACAATAATGGAAACTTATTAAATTTTGATGAAACATCCGAAAAATTATTTTTTAATTTAAGCTGATTTAAGCTTACAGCTTTTTAGTTTATTTATTTAATTTATGTGAAAGTGATAACATTGAAGCGAATTGGAATTTTAATTTATAACAGATAGTTTTACAATATATTTTATTTATCCATTATTTATTAACGAAATTCAACCAAATATATAATTGGACATTCAATATTGCAACAAGTAGGCAATAATTAAAATTAAAGTCGAGCAATTAGTTTTTAAATTAAATTATTGCAAAAAGGATAATTTACAGAAATTTCTGTGAGGTGGGAAAAAACTTTATTTATAATTTAAAAGATTTCGTTTTTACATATTAAACTACAATTGATATAGTTTTAGTGGGTGAAATTGATAATAAAATATAATTTCACAAAATTCACAATATAAATGATGAAATATTCGTTGTCCGGTTTGGTTCTTAAAAAGCAGACAGACTTTGGGTCAGTATTGTTCATTGATTATATTTGTTTCTTTCCTCACATTAAGATCGCTCAATATACCGTATTCCCGTATTTTGCTGTCACTCCAAATATTTTTCTGGACAATATTAACGCCATCAGAGGCCTTGAATTGAAAGTACAAATTCCAAAGTACCTGCTACATTTCATTTGATTCAAAGCACTATTTAATAATATGTCAGAAAAATTTTAATTCAAAGTAATAAAATTAACGTGGGAACTAGTTTGATGAAATTAATCACAATAAAACTATAAAATAAATGTAGTTAAAAAGTCAACGCACAGATGATCTATGACTGCATGATACCGAAAAATATTATTAAATGTCATAATGTCCCATCTCATAATGTCCATGAATGTTATGATACACAAAAATGTATTATACGGGCCTCCTCTGTAAATTACAAAAGTCCATGTAACATGGTTTTCAAAAATTTGTAACTGCTAAAATAGAGTTTTGTACATCGCACGAATTATAACATTCAAGAATCGATTGAAATGTCATACTCTGAAACCGAATACGCAAAAAAGCAACAAAATTTCAGCATTACATCATTTTGATTTACGGAACCCTCCTGCTAGTGTCCATGGATGCCTTTTGAAAATGTCATAAATGTCGCAAGTGTCACCAAATATATGTCATGAAGTCCAAAGATCTGCCTTCTAGCAAAAAACCTTTAGTTTTCTAGAAGCAGTAACAAATTTGCACGATTTCCATAAGCACTGTTCTGGAGTGTTTGCTGGTGTGTGCGAAAAAAGGCAGTCATGTCTCAATTTATGTTTAAATACAAAACAATTTGATTCTTCACTATCTACTCGAAGAGCCAGAAAGATTTGATTTTTGGTGAATGATTTTTTATTTATCGAAAAAGGCGAAGCGACATGATCTTACCGATTGTTTAAGGCTTTGAGCGAAGCCCAGCTTTATGTCAAAAAAGAGAGCTCTAAACTGGGATATCGCGAACAGAAATCGCTACTTCTAGAAGCGTATTTCGAAACAGTAGATACAACAACAAGCAACAACTCTCGCTTACAAATCTCGCTCGGGGGAAGTATTAGTTTGTAATAATTGACAAATCATGTTTACTGTGTTCTCTGTATATATCGACTGAGTAAAGATTCCCAGCCTATCCTTAATCCTTAGGGTTCTCTACTTCAAGAAGCAAATTTATTGAATAAATATGCTTTTAACTGTTTACCCTCTGGTCGGGCTCAATAGGAGTATTACCCCCTGGTCAGTTGAATCGTGACTTAAGTGATTAAAAATTTCACGCTTAGAAGTGCTTATGCCCTGTGTACGTGAAATATCAGATCCTCTGTGTAAATATTTTCATGACATGTGGAATGCTTTTAATCAGCGAAGCCACATAACTCTTTCAGACCGTGATGAATCGATTGCGCGGATGAGTTTCGGTCTCAATATTTTCGAATCTATTTGACCAGTGTCAAATTGACCAGCATGCATCGATTCCACTGATTGTTCTTAATGTTTGTTTCTCACATTATTCCACTGTTCGATTTACCGTTACCTGAATTTTTGCGAAATTCTTGCGTAACATTTCAGTTTTGAGAAAATGATTCGCAGAAGTAAGTTGTGTTTTCAATTACAAAAGTACTAATCGTTTTAACCCAATTGAGGTAATTTAATGCAATATAAAAGCGCTTTGGCTAAAAATTTTAGCGATATACATAAACTTCGTTCTTTAGCCGAACAGTTCGCATGTGGAATAAACTTCCTGCAGAGGTCTTTCCTGTTACTTTCAGTGTGGGAAAGTTCAAATCGAACGTCCACAAACACTACTCTCTTTATCCTCCTTCCCATAACCAATTTTCCTAGTTCCGGCACAATGCATTGCATATGTAGGGGTCATCCCCTGAGTGCTGGTCCAAGTTAAAAAAAAAAAAAAAAACTGAAGCATACGAAAATGATGAAACATAAACATTGATTATATTTTCGTACAATATAGACCACATATTCCAAAAATTATGAAAAAATTCCCAGTAGTTTAGCGTCAGGTCTTAAAGGGTTAAAACTGAACCAAGGACTGCTGAGAAAATCCGCTTTCTAAAATAAAGGCAAGTCCTTAAAACCGGCCAAAGACCATCTAGACAGGAAGTGTTTACAATATGCTACAGTTGGAAAAACTTTCTCTACAACTTGCAAATTTTATTAACACATTCTCCATGGGCATTTCGGCACTATTGAAAGTGCCATAACGTCCATGGACATTTTATCATTGGGCATTATCTGAATTTGTTTTCTTTTTAAAGAACGAACACAAGCCGCGAAGCCATTTTGGCTTGTCTGCAGAAACAACCAGGGTCTAGGCACGACGCGAACGCCGAGCTGTTTCGTTGACGTACTCGGTTCAGGAGACGGAGAACTCGGTGATAATAGCGACGATGGTGCACCAATATACAATGCCGCTGATGAATTGGAAGCATCTGCATAAATAAAAATATTTAATAACTAAAAATAATAAAAACGACAACTTTTAGTCAAAAATTAAAACACGAAAAAGGCGTTTCTTCTAATGAAAATGATTCCTTCAACTGGTTAGAATAAGACTCTAATTTGAATAATAATTTTAAAAAGAAAATTATCTTATTTCTTGCTATATTGGTAACTTTTAAAGCTTCAAGATATAAATTCTGCGTTCGTTGACAAAACACTTACCATCTATGCTGTCTAGTGCCAACTCAGCAAAAAACAAGTTTGCCTTGGAGTTTGAATAATTCCAAATTGTAGCCATTTGGAAGGTGATCCACCAGGTACTCCCATTGCCGTCTTTTCTTTTCTAATTTTAAAACATTTTTTATAACTTTTTTTATGTACATATAATTATACTAAATACCAGCACCGTTGTGTAAAGTTCTGCAACTTTACTTGTATATCCCGTGGACTAAAAGAGTAACCCTGCTGGATGTGCTCATCAGCAAACGCTGCGTAGATGTGGCCATTTTTCCTTTGTCCAGGAAGCCCATCCATTTCATTTGGCCAAATATCTAGAAGGGCTGCCTTACTGGAATCATTCCATCCCAATCTCTTCTTCTTAATTTTAACACCTATTTATTTAAAAAAGAAATTGGTTTATTTGTTTTTTATTATAAAACAAAGATTTAGTTATCTTACCCTCAACTGTACCCGCCATACTTTTAAAGTATTTTTTCAATATATCCTTAACATTTGCCATTGCAGATAGTTTTGCTCACTAAACACATTAAACATTGTTGTATTTCAAGTTTTACTCAATTTTATAGAAATTCCAAACTTATCGAACAATAATTAAATTAAAATCTTGTTTGGAATATTGAGCTCAATAATGGTATTTATTGCGATAATCTCAATAAAGGTGTTTGTCTGATAATAAGATACTAAAATTGTATTAAATTACTGGAATTATAATAAAATTTTTATAAGTTATGAATTAAGAATTGATTTTAAGCTTTATAATATAAGAATTCAAAGAAAAATCAACAGGTTCGGACAAATAATTATATTGATGAAATAATCTCGTGAAAGGATCAGCAATAGCATAAATAGACATACAAAACTTAATAACAAGAGGATTATAATGACGAGTACTACGACAAGGAATACTAAATTTAACACAATTTAAAAGAAATTCAGAGCAAATGTTTACGTTGATAAGGTTCATCATAAAAAAACAATTAAGATTGTACGGCGACTTTTGAGAGTAGGAGGGTTTATTAAAGCTGTCCAAACTCTGTTTGAATATTATCTTTTAAGAAAAGAATTATTTTGCACTGAAGTTAACTAATAATAATTATTTTTCTAAGTATACTATGCAAACTTGGCAGTACTTAAAATTGTAGTAATGTAGGCTTAAGACTTCCAGTCCGTTAAATCTTTTTTTGTCAAATCGTGCGATACGATGAAAAATTTCGTTTTTTAAATACTCACTTGAATTTTACCGATCATCCGATCTACACCTTAACTTGTAATAAAATACTTACCTCAAGAATTCTAAAGTAATATTAATTATAAAATTTAATTTAATAAAATTTAAAGTGAATTATACCCCAATTAAAATTCACAAATTTATTTCGTGACTACTATATCCCGAAAGGTAAGAATTGTTCAGCATCACGAACAACTCATATCAGTTGTCCTAATTGCTCCTCCTCTTTTCTAAACCCTAATTATACTCATCCGAGAACGGGTAGCTATAATTAAATTCCCCTCTGTAGATTGGCTACCACCCCGCTTACTGTCCCTTTTGGTCATCTACCAGGGTGAAATTAAGTACAACCAGGCGTGTTGTATTCAAAAGCTAATCTGCTAGTATATGAATGCAAATTTGTTGAGGAACTCCATCCAAGACCACGTAAACATAAT
Source organism: Gymnocheta viridis (assembly GCA_956483585.1). Classification (NCBI taxonomy): domain Eukaryota; kingdom Metazoa; phylum Arthropoda; class Insecta; order Diptera; family Tachinidae; genus Gymnocheta; species Gymnocheta viridis. Next base: position 23,880,800 of record OY101440.1, on the reverse strand, counting down.
AACCCGAATTGTTTTTGCACAGATTCAATAAGAATATTATGAATGTTGTAGTATGGATCCCATATGATTGTTCCATATTCTAAGATAGGTTTAACTAGAGACACGTGCAGCTGCTTCGTAATGTAATTGTTAGTTAACAGTTCTTACGGTTGCGAAATAAGAAGCGAATTTTATAAAGAACAGTAAAATCATTAACACACAAAGTAGTGTTAAACAAAAGAATTTGTTAGGGTCACAAAGAATTGCCAGACATTCAGTCGCATAAGATTCGTTGGAATAATATAATTTTCTATATTTTCCTTATATATTACAGTTTCATTATAGAAGTATTTCCTTTCAAAGAAAATATCTTTTTTAAATATACAACTTTATTATCTCTCTGCCATCCAAGAAATATTTAGGGCCTTATTTTTTTTAACGCAACGTTAAACCTAGAAATTTGTCGTTGTAATTTTAATTTCATCCGTATAAACTCTAAGCTTTGTGTTTCACAAATTACGGCCCTTATATTTTTATATTGCATAAAAACAGCTAACTAAATTAAATATAAAAGCAACAAGGAATATTTCAAAGCAATTCTTATCAATTGTCTAATTACACCAAGGGAATAATACTCACCAATAATGATGTTACTGATGACAATAATGATAATAATCGCACAAATGCCTTCGCACGTAGATGACGATGGAATAAAGGAAATAAAGAAAGCGCTTTAAAAAGAAAGAGTAGTAATGATTTTTATATCTCCTTTAGAGCTTGAAATAAGGATAAGAAAAACAAAGAAAACTTATTCGTTTTTCCAACTGCCTTTCAAGAGGACAAATGAGAGGTATAAAAATACGCCAACACAAACAATTACAGGGGGGAAAATTTTATGAAAAGAAACGGAAAAGAAAGTCATATTTTATTTGAAAAGTGAAAATAAATTCAGTTTAACAAAATCACGGCTACAGTGAACGAGCAGTGATTGTAAGCGGATTTCTTTATGACAAAGTCAAATCTGTGTCATCTAAGAAGGCAAAAAAAGGGTTTTGTCTTTGATACCGTACAAAGAACGTTTCCCATGCTAAGCTGGACTATTGGTATGTAACAAGCCAAATAAATGTTTAACTTTGTTGCAATTTGTTATAAAAGCGCGTTAGCTTCGACAATAATAGTATATGGTTGTAATAACCATAATCGAAAAAATATTATGTACTACGATTACCTTAATAATTTAAAACAAGTCATGTTTTTAAAACTGCCGACTGATACTTTACTTTTTCTATTTGGCTACTCTTCTCTCAGTAGCAGAAGGACCCTACATCTTCAAGTTGGTGAGATTGTATGATTAACCTTTGTTCGTTATTTACATTTATAACCATTGTTTTAGTCTTACCTATGTTTATCTTCGGACCAAGGGACAGTGAGTTATCTGAATGTAATTATAGTGAAGCTTTATAGCTTTTTGTCGATCAAGTGATCAATATTTTACCAGTAAAATCCCTTGTAAGGTCATGGAAAATTTCATTATTTTGCTTTGTTAGAACAAACAACTTAGAAAATTCCTGCAAAAAACAATCAACGGAAAACGAGGCTAATTCAAAAATATGTGCTTTGAAATAGTTAAAAAATTTTGCAAATCGGTTCATAAAGGGTTCTGAGGAAACAATAATAAAAATTCAAACAAATTGATAACTTTCTACTTTTTTTAAAGATCGTTAAAAATATATTTAAGAAAACAAAATAAAAATCTTAATTTAAAAATAAATCTGCATAAATATTAAATATAAAACTTTCATTAAAAGCGTATAACTGATTTCGACTCCGTCAGCTCTCCTGCAAACTTAGTTCTTTAAGCCACTTCAGTTTGTTAGACAGCAACAGAAACAGAAAAGAAACTATTCTTGGAATAAATAATTTTCAACATTTTTATACCCAATGTGCCAATTATTACTTCAAACATCACAGAGATTCTTTTATTCCATCAACTTAAGTAAAGTTTTAGTGAATTCTCGCTTAAGAAACGGGTACAAGTAGCACAGCGCAAGCATAATAGAAAAAAACTGTTAAACAGAAAGGACAATGAGTCTGTTAGCAACAAAAAAAAAGAAAAATGCTTACTTAAGACGAAGATGTCGTACTTAAGATGGTATTAAATGCTAGACAATGAAAAATAAAAATTAAAAGAAAGAAAAAAAACGTTTGTCTGGTTAAAAATGAAAAACACTCTGTTCACATCCTTTTATGAAAGCAAATATTTAATCTTACTTATAACACCACTTCTTTTAGAACAACTCCTTTCAGCATTTAATTTAATGCTGCGCAGCGTAGGAAATTTATTTTATTTTTTATTTAGGGAACAGCACCTCACAAATGAGCTCCATATAGAATTTTAATTACAATCTAGCTTATCCTGTAAGCATTCAGCTTACAAGTAAACATGTTTGCAATGGAGAGAAACAATACTTTCGCTTGCAAAATTTATGATTTTTGTATGGGATTTGAGCGTCCTTAGAATGCATCTGTATATCGTTTCTGTATTTCTCATATCGAAAACGTTATCACATGAAAAGTTGATGGTTTCTCGTTTTGTAAGGGAAAAGTTTTTCTGTATTTCATTAAGAGAAGACACACTTCAACGTTTTCATTAATCGTGTGTCAAACAGAAGTCTCAATCGATGAAAATTGTTCGGCAGCAGCGTTGAAATATTTTCATGCAAAAGTATATTAGTTTATTAAGAAAAAATACTTTATTAAATGTGTTTCTACACGTTTTGTTTTGCTCATTATAATTTTTCATATATTTAAGTTATTTTAAAGTACTTCTTTCTTGTCATCCTTACAGTACAAAAGAAGAATTATTCATTTCGTACAATCGGTGCAGCGGGATCGCAATCTAATGAACAGTCTGCTGACCATCAGCCAAGGGATAGTTTATATTTTCTTAAAGACTTATAAATACTTATAACAAAATAGTTTAAAATAAATTAAAACAAAATAATTAAATAAATTAATTCTTTATACTGTCTCTACTTCATTGAAAAAGGTTTATTTTAATATTTTTTATGTAAAAATGCTTCTCGCCTCGTTTTCAAATGTGTTAATGAAAAACGTTTTAAATAATATTATAACAGAATTACGTTTACTCACAATCTTCCAAGAATTGTTCGAAAACAACTTAAATGACCGATAGTTCTCGCAATGTATAGACAGAAATACTTGTATGAGAAAATATGTTTTTTGTTTTAATTCACATTATTTTGGTTTCTTGTGACTCGTTTCATGCGAAATCTTTTATGATGTAGGAAATACAGAAATGCGGCACTGGTTTCTATATAAACGAAAACTCAAAAGCGAACAACTACACTAATAGTTGACCTTTGATTTTTAATTCTTTATTGCTCTACCAAGTTTTTCCTCGCAATTTTGGTTGAATAACATAATTTATAATATTTTATTTTTGCAATACAATCGTAATATTTCAGAAATTTAGTATAATTACATTTTGTTATAAAGCATCAATTATAAACAGTTCTGTAAAACTGTATTTTTCTTTTTCTGATAAACGGCTTAAGCTGTGTAGCCAGTTTTATTACCGACGAAGGCGGATGCTGTGATGTACATTAGCGTACACCATTATTAATCCGTGCCGGTACTGTTCAGTGACAAGTGATATGCCACCTTCACTTACTCGTAAACATAGTCCAACCACAAAAATACAATGGCATACTAATGCAATTCTAAAAAATGAAGGATATTATGACTTGCCTAAAACCGGGCTCGATTCCATGATCTTAAGCAGGTCATACTCGTCCATTATTCCAGTATAATGGCACAAACAAGTGATATTGAATCGTGTCTCGAAACACATACCATACAAGCATGCTGGTGCAATATTCATTTCTTTAAAATTTTTGTACGGGTGAATTGTTGCAACTGATGCGCACCGCATGTATTCTTTATTTATATCTCTTAATTTTTTAACCATATTTTCATAGCTTTTGCTTTTTAGCTCGTGATTGCAATATTCCCCACTTTTATTTTCCACAAACACGGCATTGACTCGTATAGTTCAAGAAATTCATTCCAAAATAGATTTTCTTTTGAATTCATTTGTTTTTTTTTTCTTAATTTTTGTACATATGCTGTTGGACGGAAAGTTCAAGTAGCTTTTATTAAAATAGCGCTAATAATAAAATTTTACTAAATACTCAAGATTGTATTAAAAGTTTTTAGTACAATGTAGCAGTAATAATTTGTTTTTCAACAAACAATGCTTTTTTAAAGTATTGTACCCTGATGTTTACTCTTTGGCAACTTTTCCCAACTGAGCTAAATTCACCATACACAATACCACAAACTGGCGCCATCAGCAAAATATCAAATTCTCTTTGATATCGCTACAGCAAAGCGTACAATCACACGAAATGTCCATACAAGACCAAAACACTGGCACCAACACTTGATTGCGCGTGCAGACTGGTGTAGTGTTTGGTGCCCTTTAGTCATTGTTTGCGTTGTAGTCAACGCTGTACCCACTTCAGCCAACAGCTTCTTGAATGCTCGCGCGAAACGTCAAATATTTCTTAGCAAAAGCTGTAAGGGAGAGTAGTTGGTTGTTGTTGTATGTCCTGCTTTTAAATACTCCGCCAGAAAGCATGATTTTTGCTCATATGTTTCGATACGGACTTTCCTTTTTTTGACACAAATCATATCGTATTTTTGCGGTACGAACTAAATTTAGCTAAGTCCTCAAACTTTTATATGGAGGGCAATAAGAACTACTTTTAAAAACTTGGTAACTTAGTTCCCATTTTGAGAATTAAGCTCCCAATATGAAGTCTTAATTCCCACTTTGGGGACTTGATTCCCACATTGGAGACTTAGTTCTTATTTTCGGGACTTAGATCCCACTTTGGGGATTTAGTGCCCACTTTGGGCACTTAATTCATTATTAATTCACAATGACCCAACTCCTCAATCTCAAAAACGAATTAAGTTCCCAAAAAAATTAGTTGGGAAGTTATTTGACTTGTTGATTTGGGTTTTGATAGTTATTTACAAAAAATTTTTTCATTGGAAACTTACCAAGTTTTTGTTTGGGGTATTATCCCATACCGTTCGCCAGTTAAATCAATTCAACAAATTGTGGTGTTATTTCATTGCGAACTTATTTCCTATTTCCTCGTGTTTCATAAAGAATATGCCGATCTTATTCAAAACTAAAGTAATTATTACGTAGAAGACATAACTAACTAGCACATCTAAAATTAAATGTCGAATAAATTTTCATAATTTTCTTTGTGTGTAACACCATTTGTATACACAAATTTTCTGTAATCATGCCCTTATCATTTGTGGCTTTCAAGGAACATGTATCTAAATATCAGCTTAAAAGTTCAGTTTAACAATAACCTGTTTATTTCAACCCTTATCTCTGTACTCTCACAGTCAATTCGAATTAAGTTCCATTTGAAATTCCTTCCGAGCTAAAACGTTGCAATTATTGAACATTATATATTTAGGCATCTGTTGCACAGAGGGGAATTTGTGCCAAAATGGGAAAAATAAATTTAAAGAAATCTTTAAAACTAACGCAGATCGATACATGACAAAATTTTACATCATATTGTAAATTTTGAAGACTTTATGTTGCGTTTTGCAGCTCTGAGGCATGCTGAAGCCAGGAAAGTGATGAAAATTACACGCGTTTTTAACGTTTTTTTTTTCATTTTCAAGATGTTAATATAATATTTTTTTTTGTGGCTAAACGAATAAAGGTATTAAATTGATTTATTTTCTTTGAAAGATTTGTTCAAAAGCTATTTTTGATATTTCAAAAATAAATTATCTTGAATATTAATGTTGAAACAATTCGCTTAAAAATTAAAAAAAATGAAATTTTTAAACTTTTTTTTGACAAAAAAAAAATAATCAGCTTTTTAAAAGTGAAGGTAGCAAATTTGGAAATTATGTTATATATCACAATAAAAAAAAAGTTTGAACAAGTTTGCGCCATTATTTTTAAAGATTTTTTGTTAAATTTCAACTTGAATTTTTTTTTTGCTGAAATACTTTTTTGGCATCATAATCTTTTGTGTCTGATGAATTATTGATTTCAAATGTTATTCACGTCAATTTTAACACTTCACAATGTGATTACGTGCCTATAAAAATTAAGTTGCAAAATGCTTACTATCCTTAATCGCTATAAGGAAATGTATAAAATAATTTTTTTGTTTACCTCTATACAACACTATTTGTTAGAAAAATATTTGTACATACCTAAATAAAGTATTTTTAAAAGCATTAATCACAAAACTAAAATTCAAAAAAAGAAACCTGGGCACATAAAGTATACATGGGGGTTTGCTCTAAAAACAATCAAAAAACCGCCACTAGATTTTTTACATCAAATTACACCTAAAACTATCAAAAAAAAACTCAGTCTTTCAAACCAAAAAACACGTTCAATAATTTCGGCCAGCTTTTTGGTTCAAATATTTCTCTGTGTGTTGCTCTTAAACACTTGACCAGAAAAACGTATCACATGAAGACTATGAATAAATTAATAATATAAAAATGTAGAAAGTGAATGAACTAAAGATAGATTTCTGCAAGAATATTTTGCTACAAATCGAAAAGAATGTATTAAAGTATGTACTGTAATGATGCGGACACAGACAGACAGACAGACAGACAGACAGACAGACAGACAGACAGATAGTGGTTGAGATACTGCTGACTGCGCTTGTGTTGATGACGTTGAAGATACTTGTAAAAACTTGTAAATGATGTTCACGCATAATAATTGTAATATTTTGTCCTGAGGCATTGTTTCTTCATTGACGTTTATCTAAATGGATGGCTAATAGTTAATTTTAGTTGTAGAAAACTACATTATTTGCTGTTTTCATTGTTTCAATTACTTGGAAACTCTTACGAATTTGTTAAGTAGTTTGAAATCAGGACGTTTTTCCAGTTTTCTCGTTGGTTTTTGTTTGATAGCAGATATTAAAAACAAATAGACTATTATTTAAGTTTAAAAATAAGATGACGACATTAATAGAGATTGTTCTAAATGATTTGCTGATGATGTCTTTCAGGTAAATAAAATTTAATTTAAAAAAACAAGGTTGATTTTATAATTTTCGTTAATGATATTGCTTCAAAGTCGTGTTAAAACAACATGACTTGCAAACAACAGCAGCACATTTCAATATAACTTGCGATTCTTATTGAAAAAAATGAACCCACATTAAAATAATATGACGAATCATGTTGAATAAAAATTATTTCACTTTGAAACAACATAAATTACATATTGAATGAATATATTTTCAGCATGAAATTCATTTAATCATTCATTTATTAAAAATAATAAGTAATTGTGATGTTGAGTTAATACGATTCAATGATTGGTCTAACACGAAATTCAATAAATGTTTGTTAGTCCAAAATTATGCCCTTAATTAAATAACCCATAAAAAATTTAATAAAAACAGTTTCTATTATGTATTCACTTTTTTAATATTTATTTTATTTACATACATTTGGTGCTAACGCCAAATCATCAGTAGACTTTAAAAACCTTAAAAAAACTAATGAGAGTTTCTTATACTTTTGTAATATTTGATATTCTTATTGAAATCGAGCATTAACTATTTGTTAGTTAAAATTTATAGTTTTAAACATTGAATCAATATATATAGTATGTTAGTTTTCAACAAAGTCAATATTATTAATAATAATTAATAATTGTTGAAAGCATTTTTAAAATGGGTAAAACTCAGATTTCAACTCAAGCCAAACATTTTTATTTCAATATTTTTGACGTATTCGTAGTAGATGCATTGCCAATTGTTACAATGAATTCAATTTTGCTGGAAAATTACATTAAAATATTTTAAATCCACTGTGAAAATGGTGGTTCTGTTAAAGTTACATTTCGTAAAATTCGTGATATTTTCGGACAACATAATCGTCCTTCTGAGACCGCTTTTAAGAGTTTGGTCGTCGAATTGGAGTCGACAAGCTCGATACAAAATGTGCCAACACCAACGCGTGTTCGATCGGGTCGTTCAACTGAAAACATCGCAGCCGTGAGCCAAACAAAACGTTGAAGAAGATCCAAATTTGTCAATGCCTCGACGTTCTCAACAATTTGGGTTATACAAACCACTACATGGCGAATTTTGCGTAAGGATTTGGCTTTGAAACCCTACGAGGTTCAACTGGTGCAGGAGTTGAAGCCGAACGACCATTCAAATCGCCGTAGATTCGCTCAATTCATTCAGAAACAACCCGCTGGTTTTTTTTAAGTAATTTTTTCAGACGAAGCCAATTTTCACTTGTCCGGGTACGTCAACAAGCAAAATTACAGCATTTGGGATTCTGAAAATCCTAGAGCGATTATTGAGAAGCCTTTGCACGCTCAATATGCCACTGTGCGCTATTGCTTTCTGGAGGCGTTATTGGGAGTTTTTTTTTTTTCGAAGATGTGGCTAGAAATGCGGTAACTGTCAATGGATTACGCTATCGCGAGATGTTAAAAACTCAATTTTTACCTATTATTATTGACGTGGATATCACTGACATGTATTGACAATAGGACGGTGCCACATGTCACATAGCCAATGAAACGATAAATTTATTGCAAACGATATTTCCCGATCGCATAATTTCACAAAAACCAGCTGTTAAGTGGCCAGCCAGATCATGTGATTTAGCACCACTGGATAATTTTTTGTGGGACAATGTTAAGGACAGAGTCTATACGGAGCCAATCGAATCGATTAAGGCCTTAAAACTCAAAGTCCATGATGTGATTAACGAAATAGAGCCGCCATTTTGCCAAAAAGTGATTACAAATTTGGATGAAAGAATCGACATCTGTCATCGTGGTTGTCGTGGACATTTGCCAGATATCATTTTTTATTCATAATTGCCAAACTTTTCTCTTCGTAATACAATAAAAATTTTAATCGTCTTCATCTAAATTTTATGTGTTATTTTGTTTTAGAAAATAAAATTTTTGGTGAATCAGTCGTTCATTCGTCATAAATTTATAAAAGTGAGATACCCAACATTTTTTAAAACATTATTATGTTTGTAACTTATTATCAAGGGAATATGCTGACTATACCAAGAGGGCTTAAAAATTAACATTTATAAGTAATAAAGCTGAGATTTGGCTTGACTGAAATTGTTTTAAAAAAAATCCTTAAAGTATACACAAACTTTATATTGTTAAATATACAAAAACCACCAACACAATAAATAGAACTAAAATGAAACCACACTTTTCATTTTCAAATACCAAAGTTAATTTACTTTGTGTAAAAACAAATTCCACATTCATTTAAATTATTACAACGAAAAACTTGTTCTCGAGTAAAAAATTTAAAAAATTTTTGTTTCTTTATTTCCAATCCAGACAAAAAGATTAAAGTATTTAAGTACTTATTAAACGAAGTTTTATAAAATTAGTTGTTGACTTTTTTTACATCATAATTTTCTGCTTATCTGTGCTGTGACCAAAAACTTGCTAATACTCTGGCTTAATTCCTTGGTAACATAAAAGTTCTGATGTCTAGATTTTTTTGTTATTACCAATAAGCTGGATTTTGAAATCATTTAAATGCAAATGTTAGATTGTTGTAAAAAATATCTTTATTAAAGTAAACTAAGAAAAATAAATTTATGCCTGAAAATACGAGTATCATAAGGATGTTTTATGTGCGCCCCTAATGGCATGAAGTTTCTACTGGTTAAGTTTAGCGATTAAGCAGCTTGTAGTGGATTATGCCAAAACGGTTACAAGACAAAATTAAGCGTGCCCAAGTAGAATAGTAACTAGTGTATTAGACTGTTAATCAGGGGGTCTCAGGGTATATTCCAGCCAAGCTCCTTGATGTATAACGAACAAGATAAAAAGTCTTAAAGATATGTATTTTAAAAGCCATGCAATTGATTTGCGCAAATCGTGATGTGTTTTTTCTCTTAAGACGAAAGAAAGCCATAAGATACTAGAGTCATGATAATTTTGAACTTCAAAGTAGAATAAAGTAAAAGCCGAGGCACATAAAATCCGTCGTAGTTAAAATGTTGCTTTTTTCAACTGACATTAAAGTGACGGCAGAAGAGGTTGACACAATGAGTACTTTATTGACGGATATTAAATCTGATTGGTTTGTTTAAAGTACATATTTTCCATGGAATTCGACAATATTCTGGAGTCTCTTTTAATTGTAATTTTTATAAAATTTTATTTAATTTAGTTTTGCCACCACACAACACAAAAACTAAATATAAAAAAACAAAGCAAAGAACTAATAGCAATCATAGTACGTTGAGAACGTTAAAAGTTGAAAGTTGCCCAACTTTAGTACTTTGAGTCGACGGAAACTTACGGAATGTGACAAATCTCATAAGAAACCCTGTATTTCAACTTACTTGTCAGTTGAAAAAAAGCAACATATAACGTACGACGAATCTTATGTGCCTCGGCCTTTATTCAACTTTAAACACATAGGACGCAGCATTACAACAAATTGAAAGTGATTATGGAAGAGTAGAGCTAGTTCCCTCAATAATCACTCCCCAAGTGTTTTTAATAAAACAATAAATAAATAAATAAATAAAAATAATAAATAAATAAATAAATAAATAAATAAATAAATAAATAAATAAATAAATAATTAAATAAATAAATAAATAAATAAATAAATAAATAAATAAATAAATAAATAAATAAATAAATAAATAAATAAATAAATAAATAAATAAATAAATAAATAAATAAATAAATAAATAAATAAATAAATAAATAAATAAATAAATAAATAAATAAATAAATAAATAAATAAATAAATAAATAAATAAATAAATAAATAATTAAATAAATAAATAAATAAATAAATAAATAAATAAATAAATAAATAAATAAATAATTAAATAAATAAATAAATAAATAAATAAATAAATAAATAAATAACTAAATAAATAAATAAATAAATAAATAAATAACTAAATAACTAAATAAATAAATAAATAAATAAATAAATAAATAAATAAATAAATAAATAAATAAATAAATAAATAAATAAATAAATAAATAAATAAATAAATAAATAAATAAATAAATAAATAAATAAATAAATAAATAAATAAATAAATAAATAAATAAATAAATAAATAAATAAATAAATAAATAAATAAATAAATAAATAAATAAATAAATAAATAAATAAATAAATAAATAAATAAATAAATATTTTATTGAATGTGTAAAATATTATTTTGGGAAAAAGTCCGGTTATAAATTTAAAAAGGCTAAACTGTCCCCTTTTGCAATAACAAGTTCATTTTAATAGTAACAAAATACAATAAATAAAATTAGTTTAAGTAAAATACTAATTTTTGGACAAAAAATTTCGATTATAAATTTAAACAAACTAAATCTTAGCAATTCCCAAAAAAGCACTAACTTTAATAAATTAATAATTTTAAAGCAGCCTTATTTTCTCATGTTTGTAGTTTTAAACTCTCGCCATTAGACGATTTTATTTATGCCATTTACTTTTTTTACATTTTGTGTCCCTAATTTGTTGTTCGAGTTGCATACAAATTTCCATGACATCGTTTTGTCTGTAACAGTTTATGAGAAACATCACCATGAATGAAAAAAAAAATTATGATGATGTGGCCGACTGAAAAGCTGGCTATGATCTTTTCACCATCTAAAAAGTATTTCTGCGAATATTACAAATACAATTACAAATTACAATACAATAACTTGATTTTAACGAGAATGTAGTAAAGCACAGAAGAACAGTCAGTCGACCTCTGGCCGAACTTCAAATGTCACAAGCCGCATTTTAGGGCGAGTGTTAAAAAACACAACAATATAATAAAGTGAAAACAAATCGAATATTATTGATAACAAAAAATAAAGAATTTAAATTATAAATAAAACAAAATGCTACAAAATCAAAAACTAATTCATAAGCCTATAAAAAAATTTAAAAGTATATAAAATGCATAATTAAATTGGAATCGAAACAATTTATTTAAATTAAAATTGAAAATAAGAACAAATATAAAAGAACAAATTCGCAAACATTAAAAAAATACTAAAATAACAACAACAACAGCAACTAACTATTACAACAAGATCAAACCCAACATATGTACAAATTTAACATTAAATTAACAGAAATAAAATTTCTTAAAACAGAAGAAATGTGTATGTACTTTTAATGATGAAACAGATATCGGGCCTGAACGATGTTTCCCACACAGTTTGACATGAAATTTTGCCAGCGAATGCGCTCATGAAATAGAATTTATTTTATTTTTACAGGGTTTTTTTTTATGCTGTCAATTTTAGATACTAATGTTAAGGTGTTTTTATGAAATCTTATACATGTTTAATACGAAAAATGCAAACAAAAAGAAATCAAATAATAATACGAGAGTACTTGAAGTTACTGCCCTCGATTTTATTATGGGCCACAAGCGATTATTCCTGAAGTTTCAGATTTTTGCAGCTTCATCATTTATGTATTTTGTTTCACTTTAACAACAAATCCAGCCAAACCCAAAAGCTGTAGATTTATTTACATGGAATCGTCTAAGGATATTAAATAATTAGGCTCTTCTAGTTTTTTTTTTTTATCTTGGACCAGCACTCAGGGGATGATGACCCCTACACATGCAATGCATTGTGCTGGAACTAGTGGAAAGGGATAGTGATAGATATGAAAGGAGGTGAAGCTTCATTCGTTTTTTACAACTCTGCTTTTTTTCTGCACGTTTATTCGTAGAGCAGTGTTGCAGCGCCTCTGGTGGCGAGGAGGACATTACGAGTTTTGAAGCTGTGTTTAGTTTAGTAGCCACTCTTTTTTTTTATTAATTTTATTTTACTTCGCCGTTAATTGTGCTACTCAGTACCAACGAAGGAGGGCGCTCTGATGTTACATTGGGATTAGTATCAGCTGAAGTTGGTACTGTTCAGTGACCAGTGGACCATGCCTTCGCCACTGAAATCTTCCGCCAACAACTGACACAAAGGCACACCAATGCACATCAGAGAAATGCCTGGTGTTTTTATTTCATGACCCTGTCTGACACTGGGTTTGAACCCAGGTCCTTCGGTTTGTAGTCAACGTGATTACTACCTGAGCCAACGCCACCCTCATTGGCTGCATCATCTTTTAAACTAATTTAACATTCTATAAGCTCCCAAAGGTGTTCTATGGGGTTGAGATTGAGCGGTTGCGGAGACTACTCCAAACTTGAACATCATGGGAACCTAGAAACTTGCGAGCTAAGCCACTTATGTGCTTACGATCATTATGCCGCTGAAAAATGTTTCCAGAGAAAATGTTTTCTTGAAAATGGGGAAGCATGCGACTTTTCATTATTCCGTTGTTGGCATTCGTTATTCCTTCAATTTTGGTTATGGGACCTGTAACACCACAAAAGATAGCTCCTATAAATATATATCCTAGATTTTTTACTTAAACATATTTTTCCTTACCCACCACACCATTATGGAATCTTTGCTATAATTATCAGATATCTAGGTGAATATTTATGTTTTGGCGGCCATCGCACGTAATTCAAACTATCATAGACAAATAAATCAATTTAGGATTGTAGCTCCACAGCACTTGAAGAACCCACTGGGACACCGTCTGTAAGTGGTCAGTTGAGATGCCGTTTGTACGCGGCTTTTTGGTTGGTCTTCTAGCTAATAAATTTGCCATTGTGATCGCAAATGAGAACTTCTAAGTATTCGTTTGCGTAACTGGTAACAACTCCAGCTATCATGCGTAGATCGATTTAAATTTTTTCCATTTGACAACCTTGCTGGGCAGTAGATTTATGTCTTGACTATCTCCTGAATTTATGGACACCTTCAATCAGTGCTTTATCTAGTTCCAAAGCCTGCATAATCGCAACTTTTCTATCAGTTGACAGCTGTTTCTGTGTTAAAATTAACCTTTATGTTAACAGCAGAGCACATTTTATATGCGAATTCACGCGTTGCTAAGTGTATTTCTGGTGTGTTGTTTTTTTTTTTTTTTGTTTTTGTATTTTGTGTTTATTGTTTTCCTACTTTGATTTGTTTTCATACATGAATCGTTGATGAGAACCCGCCAAGTTTGGAATAAAAGAGAGTCCGTTTCCTCTTATCCAATTAAATGACAAATTTATAGAGAGAAATACGTAGGCGAAAGAGTAGAGAAGGATTTGTGGCGTTAATCTTTTTCGTGGAAGTAGACAGAATATTGCTCGCGATAATTTCTTTACCAGTTACAATTTAGCGAAAAATTTTATGGTGGACAGTAATTTAACGATGTTAGGTACAGTAAATAAACGACGTGTTTTTGTAACACCGCAGAGTATCATTCCAAAAGGACGTGATGTAGAATCAACTATTTTTGGTTACAGCAACAATGATTACATATGTTCCTACATCCCAAAAATCAGTTTTAGTCCTTTCTACAACGTATAATACAAGCGAAGTAGAAGGACTAAAGAGGGAGCCACTTATGATATTGGATCACAACATATATAAAGGTGCCATTGATAAAATGGATAAATCGTTGACGGAATATTCTACAAAGCAACGAAGGAGTATATGGCCTTTGGCGTTTTTCAACAATATCGTAGATGCGGCTGCCTTTACAGCATACGTCATTGATTTTAAGAATAATCCAGAGTGAATTCTTCCACAAGCCATCGAAGATGTTCCTACACAATCTCAGCGATCAACTGGATAGACAAACTTTAATTAGAAAACAGAGCCAAGAGTATTGTATACCCGGAACGCAGTTGAAGCCACAAATTTTGTTTATATTAATATTGTTCTTTTACAATATTGAAAACTCTTTAATCTTATGAAATAGACATGCAATATTATTTTATTTCCATTTGTGTTCATATTCATGCCCAGGTATGTAGCTGTTGACATAAGGGGAGGGAATGAAAAAATTACCACATTCATGGTCTGATTTGTCCAATTTTATTCAAGCATTGTAATATGTTAGAAAACACTTCTATTGAGGATAAGAGGAAATTTCAGATCGATATGATAGCCTCTTTCAGAGATAAAGCGTTTTTTTTAATTCATAACATAATCAGGCATGTAGCTGTTCACGTAAAGGTAAATAATTTTGTACTTAATATACTCGCATATATTTAATTTTTAATAATAACAGTTTACTTACTTTTACTTCAAATAGACTTCGTTGCTTTTCATTCTCTTTATTCTATTATATTAAAATAAATTTATGTTTGCTTGATGATGCCATTAATTACATTTGAAATGCCAAGATAAAAAAATATAAAAACTGAGTGGAATCGGACATCTTTATTTGTTTTAAGCGTCGATCGACTATCATAGAAGAGAGTTTCATTTTCTACTCGCCACTATATATTCGGTGTTTATATTGTATCTTTTTAAACTGATAGTCAGTGTAGTCGTATTATAGAGCTTTTAATTGCCGGTTAAAACAGTTGTAAATACAAATCTTGTTATTTTTCCATTTTGTTGTTGACATTTTTCTACTTCCAGCTACTGTTGTGTTTATTGATATAATACAACACAAAGTTCCACACTTTATAATGACCAACAAACAAACCAGTAAGGCAAAATTTAACAACCCATCTAAATGCCAACAAAGCATTTGATAAAGACACAATCAGATTTTAAGAGCACAGCCAAAGGGAGAAATTTTATTGGGATAAATATTTGGTTTATTATCATGTGGCAGCATGAATTTGTTCATTTAAACGTGATTTCTGGCTGAACTTCAGGTTTGAAGATTTGCATTTATTTTTGTGCGGATTAATAATTATTTTTGTGTGGATAAATAATTATGTACACGCGAATAGGATTGTTTTGTTAAATTTTCACACTATAAATTATTTTCTTAAGTTTAACTCATACAACAATTAAAATTTAATTAAAAAGCATAAAAAATAAATATCAATTATTGCGTAGTCAAACAATTTTCTACATACATTTTTACTTCACCTTACGAAATAATGTCTCCATGTTTTCTTCAAGGTTGTATGAAATATTCTTAGAAAATTTTCTTAAATTAAGAGTCCCGCTCATTATGCACAAGGTAATTTACACGCACCATTCAAATCATCACTTTAGTAAATTCTCCTTTGCAAATAATTGTAGATGTAAAAGGATAAGGTCTATTGGACAAAAAAGTCTAGTTTCGAAATGGCATTTTTACATCTAAGCGCTATCTCTCTGGAACTCAATTCCTTAAAGATTCCAACTTTTAAGCAACGCGCGACAATTTAAAAACATTATTATTAAACTGTTTTCTGAATAATCTATTTTTTTCTCCCCTTTGTTTCTAAAACAACTGATAATTTTTTTTTCTACTCACTCTTAGTTTTATTTACAACTTTTTTTAATTATTTGATATTTTATTTTTTTATGTTTATTTTTCTTCATTTAATGTATATTTTTTTAATTATTTACTATTTTTTCTATAATTTTTTAAAATGGATTTACTTTCCAAACTAGTTTTTAAGTTCAAATATTGATTTGTAAATTATTTTATACTCAGTTCCTCACTGCAAAATAAGACCTATTGTTTTGTGTGTAGAACGACACTAATTAAATGAAAATAAAAAATAATAATAAAAAGGAAATTAATAGCAAAATGTCACTTTATCAATCGCTTAAACTAGGCCATTGGCTACAGTAAAATTTTCATATTTTTCAGAGACTGTAAAACACTTTTAAAAGGCTATTAAACATTTATGAATACACATTTAGCGATATTTGAATATTAATGTGTTCTTAAACTGCTAATAATCATTTATGAATTAGGGGGTAAGTCTATAGAGGTTAAAGTCCATATATTTAATTTAAATAAAGCAGAAGATAAAAGATACATTTAAAAATTTAAATAACTAATTTTTAGCAGACAATTTCGAGCGTAAAAGTTAAATGTCTAAAAATGTTAACATATTTTTTAATCATTTTGATTTTATTCGTACCATTGATTTTCATAGTTGCTATTTTAAACTCGTGCGTACTCATCTCGTATTACGTGCAAAAAATTTCAATTCAATTCAAGCAATATCAATTGCTTCAATCGCACATTCAATAAAAAATGCACTTTTATTTAAAATATTATTTTTACCACATTTACCTCACGAACGCAGAAATAAAATAAAAATTATAAAACGTTAAGATAACGGAAATGTCAACTCAACATTTTAATTTCTATAATGTTTTCAAACAAACGAACAAAAAACAAAAAAGAAAAATTGACACTTAAAAACTTGTTGTATCAGCATACAACTCAAATAAAACGAAAACTAGTTCAAGCAGACAGTCAAAATTCACCCGCATAAAATATTCTCCTCTTGACCGACCACCCATAACTTCACAAAATATAAAATTTATTTCAATATTAAACAACTAACCATTATGTTGGTAAACGGACATTTTTTTGTTGCTGCAAATATAATTTTAATATGCTGCTGCACATTTAAATTATTCATTTCCGTTTGGTGGCTTCATGTTCCTAAACAGTACATGCGCCTCTAACACATGCTCCTGCTAACACACAAACACACACACACACACACAAACACACTCACACATACGTATGCATTTACCATCAATGAAATATGCGATTGTTTATTCACATTCACAGATACGTTTGCGGATGTGTCGTCTTTTCGTTTATGTTCATTAGGATGCATTTTGTGTGCTAAATTACAATTGGATGAAAATATAATTTGAATTCCATGTAATCATTAAATGTCTGCTCATTTATTTAAATTTTACTTAGTTGTGATCATTTATTCGTTAATGCAACATAAAGTTCAAATAAATAAAAGTTAAAAATAAAAATAATTGTAAAAAATAAACAAAAAAAAACCTGCAGAAATATGGGCCGACCAGTTTTCAAATTAATAGTACTCAGATTTACCAGTGGACGCATGAGACAAGACCGTCATGGGATGTGATCACAGTAATATTCACCAAATGTGTCCACATTTAAGTGATTTAGGGAACTTCGCTTGCCAAAATGTTTATGCTCTTAAATATATATGGCGATTAATAAAGTTATAGTTGGTTTAATGTCGGATTTTTATATGGGAAAACTGAGTAAGGCCATTAGTAATTTATGCAGAAAAATAAAAGTACAATCACTCGAAGTTCTGTTTGAAGCTTTTTGGCATTTCATGAAATATTGGTGATCGGTCATAATGAAAAATAGCCAAAAGTAGATGTTATGTTAAAAGTAAAACGCAGCAAATAAACACCCACTTGTTTACAATTGTGGGTAACGTTCCTTTCGGTAATTATTCGTGCAGACTATCACCAAGATAGCTGCTCTACTATTCTGTAACTAATTGTGAACATCAAATCAATTTAACACACAAAAAAAACTAAGCTCTTGCCTACTTGCGATTGAGCATAACCATAAGATCCTCTTAATATTCCCTAATGATATGAAAATGGAAAGGGAATGTTAAAGGTAAACAGCAGTTATCAACAGGGGGGGGATAAGAACTTATTTTTTGGTGTTGACTTGATGTGACATTGACAAATAGTTACGAAATGAATGAGAATAATCCACGCAGTTCCAATGGAGTTGAACCAAATGAAAATTTAAAAATGTTTTTCATATATTTTTTTTGCATTTGGAAAGGCTTTTTAAAGTGCCATTTAAATGAAGTTGTAAAAAACTTTACAACTTGCAGTAACGTCAATCATTACTAGAAATATATTGAAAATATTTTCAATACAGGGGGCAAATGACGGCATTCAATATCGAACGAAATTTTCATACAAATTCAAAAAATGTTGTATGGGATTTCGTTCGATATCGAATGCCGTAATTTGCCCCCAGCTCTTTTAATTCAAGATGCTTTAATGGTTTGTTTTTTTTTTTGTTTTTTTTCTTCTTATAAACAGAATTTTAATATTCTTGTTATTTATTGAAAAGTGGAAGCGAATCAAATCAGTATTCAAAATTTAATTGTAATTAAGCTGGAGTACAAGTTTTGTTTTAAGTTTAACTTCAGGTTTGAATGTATTTTCAAATTAACGAAACATGTATACTGCAACTTTTTTGCTGCTTGTCAATTAATTAAAAACGAAAAAGTTTCCGAAAATTAATAAAGCATTTCATTGGTGCTAAATCCAAATTATCAGTAGACCTTAAACAATATTTTTGAAAAATATGGTTTAAGGTCTACTGACGATTTTTCAAAAATATGGTTTAAAGTCTACTGCTGATTTGGCATTAGCACCAATGAAATGCTAAAAAAAACCCTCAACAAACAAAAGTTTTTGAAAATCTTTGAAAAAAGATATCGATGCAATCTCGATTAATAAACTTAAAAAATATATTTTAAAATTTCAATTGAAAATTTGGAGCAACGATTAAAAAAAGAAAAATGATGTTACATGTCGGAGGCTTTTGTGAAAAATGTGTTGTCAAAGTGGAAGTTATATGCAAAATAAAAACAAAAGTGCAAAATTGTGAAGATGCGTTTTGTTGATCATACCAAAGGAATCGTTTATAAGAGACAGGGGAACTAAGCGTCTCTCACGTTGATTTTATTTTCATAATAAAGAATATGTTTACTTCTACGACTTAGCTTTTCAGAATACAAACTATTAATTTATTTAAACATACACGCACATATAATATAATATAATATAATATAATTTGCAAAAAAGAACTTGAAATTGCTTAAAATTTTTACTTGAAAAGCACTGTTATTATTGGTGCAGACTTTATTTCAAGAATTAAATTCAACTGAAGTGTGTTGAAAATGTAATGCTTCTTGTTCCTTCTTGCTAGAAAATACTGGAGAATTAAAGTCTATTTCGAACCTTGAAACTTGAGTGCATGACTTGAATACAAGTTGTTCTACTCTTGATTTCAATTAAAATTGCTTATTGAGATCGTTTAACAATTTTAAAAGATTGACAATAAATTTTACTTTTTCTTTGATGTCAAACAAATGATCAATATTTTCATATTTTTAATATTTAATATTTTGAATATTTAATTGATACATACATATATTTTCCATCAATTTTCATTAAAATTAAAAGTAAAGCTCAACAGGATAGTGAAATACGACATTTACCTTGAATTGAAATATTAATAAAAATCTATGGGTGAATATTTTAAAAGATGCAAGTTTTTCAGAGCGCACTTCTTTGTGCTTCCTGAATAAATTTTCTGCTTGAAAACATGACCTCAAGAAGGAAAGAGAAAGTAAAGCAATCATTGAAATACCCCAAACTATTAAATGAGTTTTCGAGGCCGCACATTTCTTTTCAGCCCAAAACCCAGTTTTATAATATGAATGTCTCAACGGACATTTTTTTAAATCATTGTGAACTTGAATGACTGACTTTCAAAATGTATCAATACAAAGTGTTATTTTTAACTTAATATATAATTTTTCGACCTTTTTTTAATATATTTATATTATTCTTCTAATTGAGCTTGAGGTCACTTTTTTTTATAAAAAATTGAGTTTCAATTGACAACCAATTTTTAATACAAAAACAAAAAAGAAATTGCTGATTTGTAATTTGTTAATTTTTTGTTATTTAAATTGTTTAACGAGTTTTTCCTCCTGAAGAAGTTACCCAAAGGGTAACGAAATATTGTGAAAGAAATTAATCTGGATATATTTTATAAAAAAGTGACCTCAAGCTCAATTGGAAGAATAATATAAATATGTTATTTTTAATTATTCCAAATAATCTAATTGGGCCTATTATGTTTACGAAAATGAAAAACAATTTTTCCATCTTTCTCCCAATTTTTCGTCAAAGTGTTATTCAGTTCTGCAACGTTTTTTAGGACGTGAAGGTATGAAAACTTCCGATAAGTAGAAAATCTAAGAGAAATTGTTGATAGCAAAATACGAGGCCAAAACAATGCAAAGACGGAAGATTTGACAGATGCGGTTATAAGCGAATGACAGCAAATATATAAGAAAACGTTTGATAATTTAATTGGATGAAGGCACTGGCGATTTTGTGCGTTGATCAAGAACAAACGATATCCCACAAAATATAGAGTCCTTCAAAGATTATTTTCCGATAAATTGGTTTTTAGTGGTTGTAATCCAAAGTGATTATTATTTTTGTTAAAGTGAATTTTAAGTTTCCATTGCTTCGCAAATGCCACAGAACTTAATTTTTAAATTTTTCATGTCGACATTCCCAATAAATATGTGTAAACATGAGTATAAAATAATACAATACTAGAAACTTTGCATATTGCTTTAGAATTGTTTGGGATTTTCGATCGCTAAGAAAGAATAAGTGAATATTTGGAAATGTTTCTATTGCATTATCGCCCACTGTATTGCATATTAATAATTAAAAATAATTTCGTTTTGTCCTCTTTAATATTGTAACAGATCTGACTGCTAACGGACAAATAAAATAAAAATAAGCCTAAAGTAGGCTTTAGAATTTAAAAAATATATATTATAATAAACAACAACAGCACCTGCAATGTATTGCTCTAACAGTAAAAGTGTCGGTGCTACCTATTTTTTTCTATCCTCCATAGAAAAAATGCTTTTTCTAGTATTTCATATGGCCGACGCAATCGACCATATTCTAGAAATTAAATATTAAACATCTACATAAATACATATGATAAAATACAAAAACTTTGAAATGACATACGTTATCAATGATAAAGACTTTATTTAAGAATTCATCGGTAAAAACAGATTTAGCTTAAATTAAAGATAATTTTGAATGTATTTGCCACGTAAAAGAAAAACTTTAAAATATTAGGAATAAAATATTTATTGAAAAAACGTTGACCAAGATTAAACATCGACTGATATTGAACGTATATTTTCAATATATTCGATCGTTTTGTGCGAGAATCGAATATCCTTTCAATTTGAAAACTTGCAAAAACATATGATTATACTTTGTAATAAATATTTGTTTAAAGAAAACTGATTAAAGTCTGAGTTTTTTCGGGTGCATATTTTTGTGCATAATTTAGTTTTTTTTTTTGGAATATTTGCATGCATATTTTAATCATTTTTGTGCTTATTAAAACTTGCCTTGATAATAAATCCAACAGCCACTGCTAAGTTTTTAACTAAATTGGGATGGAAATCATTTATAAAAACTTATTTCACTTAAACTTAATTCTCTATAACAGTGAAGGGTATATAAAGTTCAGCAGAACCAAACGTAGAACTCTTACTTGCTTTCTACTGTTTTTCAGTTAAAATTCTTTTGTGGTTTTTTATTTTTCAAACGGAATTGTTTGTTGTGATCTAAGTTTGTTGTGGTTTTGCAAATAATTGCATAAGTGAAAGAAAAAACAATTATTTTGAAACAAAATAAAGATTTTAAAGTTTGAGAAACTATTCTGTATTTTAGTTTAAGCAATTTCCCCCACTTTTATGAAAAACATTTTATAATTAAATATTTTGAATGTTTTCTTTTTTTAATTTCAAAGTTTATTTTCATTCTCAATAAGGTTTTCAAAGTTAAGGCAAATTGTTCAACTAAGTCCGTACCTTCGGCCACAACCTGTTAATTTTTGAAATTTAAAATTGTAATAACACAAAATTATCCAATACTTCGAATTGATTTTTTACTTATAAACTATAAAAGTTAATTAAGTAGCAAACTAAAAATATACAATGCAAAATTAATTACCTTTTCCAATTGTTGTAAAGATATTGACATATCTGTAACAAAGAAATGTTATATAATAAGGATATGAAAGTGAAAGTTCTTAATATTTTGAAATTGACATATCATTAAGCACACTTAAGCTTTATATAAATGTTGCTTTATTTAAGACTTTCCTTGAGAAAATAAAATAAATTTTCTTAAACTCGAAAGCGTTGAAGTGGAAAGTGCACAAGTTTTCAATAAAGAAAGCAACACATTCAATTAATTGTATTTTTAAAGTTCAGCTACTAAACTTTTAATTAAAATTTTTAATGCTAAGAATTCATTTAAATTGTTCGAAAACTGTATTTTGGATGATATCAGTGACTCGATATATTTACGGAGCAAATTGAAACCAATTGTTATTGTTGATAAATATATAAGTTTTATTGAAAATATGCTTTGATTAATTTTTTTGTGTGCATTAATGGCGTGTTCTTTTCTAGAAAAAAGTGCAACATTTGTTGGCCTTTTTATTGAAAATTTGCATTATAATGATTTCTTGAAATAGTGATTTTATTAAAAATTATTGTATCATCAGTTACGACTCAAAATTTTTATCTTAAGAAAATGTATAGCAATTTTTTTGATAAAAATTAAAAGAAATGTAAAATTTTTTAGGAAATGAAAACTGCAATAGTATTATACTGAATCTTTTTGTGTGTTGCAGTAGAACTATTTAAGTCTTTTGCATCACATGCTTAAAGCTCGAACATTAGTTGTTTTTTTTACATTTTTCTAATTTTTGCTTTTCCAGAAGTTGTTCAGGCATTATTACGGCTAAATATAAATTTATTTATCTAAATATACAATATTGTAGCTGATAAGCAAATCTTAAATATCATTTTCTACTGCCATTTACATGCACACCAGACATATTAGAGAAAGGCTGCTGTTAGCTGAAAAAGTTAGCATGCTGACTACAAAGTAGTGATGTAACGAATATTACTACTTAAACTTTTCGCGAATAAAAATATATGCGGTAATATTCGCGAACACAAACACGAACTTTCAAAAATTTAGCAACACATGCCTTTCAAATATAATTGGAAAATATGTAACATACGAGGGCAGAAAAAAGTGAATTTCGTGCAGTGGTTAAACACTATTATTTGAAAGGGAAAACGGCGCAAGAGACAAAAGAAAAGCTTGATAAACATTACGGTGAGTCTGCGCCGTCAGATTACATGGTAAAATATTGGATTGCTGAATTTAAACTCGGCCGAACAAGCACTGCAACAATACCATCAATAGGAAGGCCAAAAGAAGTGGTTACTAAAGAAAATATCAAGAAAATCCTCGATATCGTTATGAATGATCGCCGAGTCAAGTTACGTGAGATTGTTGAAATGGTAAACATATCATATGAACGTGTGTTCAACATTTTGCATGAACATTTGCATATGAAAAAGCTATCGGCAAGATGGGTGACGCATTTGCTCAATGTCGAACAAAAACGAGTTCGACAGACCACTTCACACCGGTGTTTGGACATGATAAAGCGTAATCCTGTTGATTTTTGGCGTCGATTAATAACTGTTGATGAAACGTGGATCCTCCACTACACACTTGAAACCAAAAATCAATCGAAATAAATGGTGGAAGCTGCTGGAAGTGCTCCCAATAAGGCGAAGACAGTGAAACCGGCTGGTAAGATTATGGCCACTGTATTTTGTGATGCACGCGGAATATTGTTCATCGATTATCTTGAAAAAGGATCCACAATCTCAGGAAAGTATTATCGTGCATTATTGGATCAATTGATTGATGCAACCAAGAAAAAACGACCACATTTAAAGAAGAAAAAAGTGTTCTTTCTTCAAGACAACGCACCGGTTCACACATCATTAGATACGATGCTAAAATTACGTGAAATACACTTCGAATTGGTTGATCATTCACCCTTATAGTCCAGATTTAGCTCCTAGTGACTTTTTCCTGCTTCCAAACTTGAAAAAATGGCTCGCAGGAATAAGATTCATCTCAAACGATGAAGTGATTACCGTAAATAACGCGTATTTTGAGGGGTTCCCAAAATCGTATTATTCAGATGGTATAAAAAATTTGGAATATCGTCATACTAAGTGTATTGAGCTAAAAGGAGAATGACTATGTTGAGAAATAAATGGTTTTTGAAACCAAGAAATGTTTTTTCCTACTTAGGTAGCTTCAATATCAAACCGCCCTCGTATTATCACACTATTCTCGGTATTTACATTCCGACAACAAAAAATCACTTTTCTAATCGGCAACAAGTTTAGTTGTTTTTTATAGACTGAAAATTACATATTTTAGGATTAAGTCCTTCTTTCTTAATTTCTGTTGGTACTTTTGATAAGTGATACAAAATGTTGTTATGTATCATATTTACACAAATAGTAATCAGCAATTTTACATCAGGGGCATAGCAACCCGGAACAGATGCTGCACCATCAACTGTGCCGATTGCTCTTACATTCTGCATATTGGCTAATTTTCTTGAATTTTCTTAGCTTAAACCTAATTTATCACATAAAGTTTTTGCCTCGATCACAAACTTGACATTAACATCAACAAGTGCCAATGGCTCTTATTTTGCGAATCGTAAATGTTTTTGTGTTTTGGATTTCTTCCATATAAAATTTATAAAGATCAATTTGTTTCATAACACTAAAGACCATGTTGGACTTGATTGAAGACGCCCGAACATTTTCATAATGGAGTAGTCCCACAAAACACCGTTAACCTCCTAGTGAAAAGTATCAATTCAGTTTTCGCTGTCGATGCAACGATTAAACTTGTACAAGTACTGACAAGCCTACGGAGTTGTAAAAAAATTATCAGAGAAAATGCGCCTCTCCATTTTAAGCTGAAATTCTCTTAAAGAAGAAGTCGAGAGATATTTATGTTCTCAAAATATATCTTGGTCTTTGGCAAAAGTTGTCAACTCGGTGCGCTTTGCACCATTTTGGGTGCTCGGTGCGGTTTTTTTAAATTTCGGTGCTTTTTTTTAATTTTTGGTGGCACCAAAGCAAATTCAACACAACTTTTTGTTTCAGTGTGAGAAAAAAAACTTTGCAATAATAATAAAATACATTTATTTCAATACCATTTCATTCAACAGTGCAAAATTTTTACAAACAATTCTACAGATATCAATACATCATCTGATAATATTTGTTATTTGGGATTCAAATTTTGAAAAAACTTGCGAATTAAAGAAAATAAACAAGGAAGCAAAGAAGCAATGAAGCTAAGAAAGAGATATCAAAAACTTGTTGTAAGTTCACAAAAAATAAAGTTGAAGCGATTCGGGTCAGACTGCCTTCTAATTTTGAAATTTTACAAAAATTAACTTTTTAAATTTAAAATGTGTTTTATACCATTGCAAAAAAGATATCGTGCCATTAGCAGTAAAAATAAATTTGTATCCAATGTCGAAATATTATCAAGTATTGAAAAAGGATGGTGAATATTTCATCTCATGCAATGGAACAATATTGATTCAACATTAAAATTTTGGACTGAAATTAAAAGTTATAAAGATGCAGTTAATATTAAACGTTTTCATGTAAAGGGTGGTTAAATTGTAAGGGCCGATGTTGAATGTGAACCACACCTAAACGCCAAGTTCTTTTCCGAATTTTATTTGACATTTCTCTATTTCAGACTTACTCAATTTGAACCATGGAGAGATACACAATCCAAGAACGTGTTAAAGTTATCCAGACTTATTATGAAAATGGGCGTTCAAATCAAAATGCATATCGTGCACTTCGTAATTTTGTTGGTCAATTTAATCGTCTAAATGTGCGTACAATCGCAAAAATCGTGGAAAAATTCGAGCAAACCGGGTCTGTAGAAGATGTGAGAACACCAGTGCATGCTCGTACAGCTCGTACTGCAGAAAATATTGCTGCTGTTCGCGATAGTGTAGCTGAAGAGCCGTCCACCTCAACTCGTCGTCGTGCCCAACAATTGCACCTCTCACGCTCGTCGTTGATGAACATTATTGGAGATATGGATGTGGACGATATGTGGTTTCAACAGGACGGTGCCCCTTGCCACACAGCTAACGAAACAATGGCTCTTTTGTTTGACAAATTCAATGGCCGTGTTATCTCACGTAATGGCGATGTTAATTGGCCGCCAAGATCATGTGATTTGACACCGTTGGACTTTTTTCTTTGGGGTTATTTGAAAGAAAAGGTGTACGTCGATAAGCCAGCAACAATTCAAGACCTAAAGGATCAGATAATTCGGCACATTAACGGCATAGAACCTCAATTATGCCTCAGCGTCATCGAAAATTTGGACCATCGGATGGAGGTCTGCCGCCGAGGTCGCGGCGCCCATTTGGCCGATATTTTGTTCCATACATAATTCAGTAATACCAATACATAATAATAAAATAAAATTACAATAATTTCCTAAATAGTTTGTGTTTTATTCAAAATTAACATCGGCCCTTGAAATTTAACCACCCTTTATTAACAAACATCGCGTTTAAAACTTTATCTCTTTCATACTCAAATGCAGAAGTTGAGCGCACTTTCAGTTTAATGAAATGAAATCTGTTTTATGGCCAGATGATAACAATAGTTAGGAAAATATTAGCTTTATTAATTAGGAATAATTATTATAAAATTTTGATCTCTTTTAAAAAAGTTTTAAACAGAATTTATAAAATTAATTTACACAAACAAATCTGTCATCTTGTGTATAAGTACAAATTTGTTGTTTTTTTTTGTTAAGTTTTTTTGTTAACTATATTGTAAAAGGAATAAGAAAATAAAAAAATTCTGATAAAAATTAATATATTAAAAATATTTTAATAAAAGGATAAATACTGAACTATTATTAATTTTTGAACACCTACTATCATTCGTTGATCTCTTTTCAAAGAGTTTTGTATAGAATTAATGAATTAAAAAATATTTATTATCTACTACAAATGAATACAAAGAAATTTGTTTAGCTTTTTTTATTTTTGTTCAGTTTTATTTTTTTAAGCCCTGAACTGTAAAAGACTTTTTTATTATTATATTTTTAATAAACAAATTTTATACTTTTTATGCAGAAATACTTCAATATATTTTAAATTCCTGTTTTTGTAAAATGAAAATAAAATTATGAATGAGAATTAATATTGAAAACAACAAAAAATTTTCGTATTTTATTGTTGTTTTCAATATTAGTTCTCACTCACAATTTTTTTTTCATTTTCTAAAAACAGGTAGGAAATAAAAATGAAATTCTGAACTTGGTGCGTTATTTTTTAATTGCACGTTTTTTACTCTATTTTACTGCGTTTTGAAATTTCAAAGTTGACAAACTAACGAAATCGCTTTGATATAAAGTTGTAGTTACAGTTGTAATTGTAGTTTGCAGATGTAGTTGTAGTTTGAAGCTGTAGTTGTAATTGTAGTTGACAATAATGTTCTCTCCTTTTCGTTTTTTATTTAATATTGTTGTTTGTTGTTGTTTTTTTTTTTGTAAGTAACTTTGTTGGCATAAATTCAAATAAGCTTTTTAAAGTATTTTGTAATTGTTTTTTCAATTATCCCCGACATTATGCTCAGCATGTCTTACTTGTGACGTTTGCAAAATTAAAAGAAAGAAAGTCGTATGCTGAGGCAAGAGTTAATTCATTGATGCGGTCTTTTTGTTGTAAAACTATTTTTAAGGTATTAATTGTTTTCATTAAAATTTTTTTAAGAAAAGGAATTACAACAAACATTTTTACTAGATTTAGTTTATAATATCGAGTTATATTGAGTTACACATGTCGAAGAAGTGCTGATCTGAGAACTATTTATTTTTTAAATTACACGTTAAATATATTCGAATTATTTGACGATTGGAAACCTGTTTGTATTCGTATGCCTCACTTTTCATTTAAGAAATATTTCATCATGAATTTCTTTAAAACATAAATTTTTTTTGTTCTTGTAAAAAAAATTCTTTGTTTTTGGGTGTGATTTTCATCACAATGTAAATAAGTTTAAATTTCTTTAGGAAGTAAAATAATAAAAACAAATGCTAAAGAAAAAATATTTTAATGCCTTTTAACAATGACTTTTTGTGATAAACCATTATAACATACATACATACATACATACATAGTTATGGTCGTTGTCGTCATCGCCGTCTTTATTGCTAACAGAAAAGTTTTCTTTTCTTTGCTCCTTAAACAAACTATTGTTAGGCTTTAGTCTTTAGTCTACTTTAAATTGTTGACCTTAGAATGTTGGCATAGAAAATAGTTTGAACTTTTACTACGGGTGTAAAGAAATGTTGTATGCTTGAGTTCTAAGTTTCGCTGTATGTTGTAGTTGTAGTTAGTTGAAAAGTTACATTTCATTTTTCCTGAATGACTTTTTAATTTGAAATAGTTTTATGCAGATACTACTTTTTGTTCTGCAGCACACACATACTTACGTGTACAAGTGATAATGTTAACTTTCTGCATGTTGCAGGATGCGATAATATGTAGAAGCATTCCTTAAGGCATTTTAGCTATTACTTAAAGCCGCCAAGGAAGGGATTCTAATAAAATTTCAGTACGTACGTATAACAAACAGATTTGTTGAAAAGAAATTAATTTTCCAAGTGACAAAAAGAAATGGATAAAAACAATTTTTGTTTCTAAAATGTCATTTAGTATACAATTTATATGATTCCCTGCAAAAACTTTTGGAATTTTTGTAATAAGTAGTGGTTTTTTAATAGGTCGGTAAGTAATGAGTGGTGTTAAATGATCTCATTATTTTGCTAAGTCTAAAAATTGCTTGTTGGTAATGAATGTAATGAATCCTCGGATTAGAGTGTATTTTTTATTTTTATTCAATCAACCTCTGTTCTTACAGATCAATAATAATGAAAACAGTTAGACAGACATAATCAATCATTAACATTTAAGAAAAAATATTTTCAAATGGATTAGCGTTTGCGTAATTTGTTTGAAGACACTTGCGATGAAGTGGTGTAAAATTCCAAGTGGAAGTAAGATCCAAAACAAATTGAGCTGTTCAATAAATTCACTAAAACGGTTACTTAAGCATCGTGTACTTTTGAAAGTCGTAAAATTAATTGTAGCAACTCTGGCTGAATATATGAGAAGAGACTTACTTTTCGATTCCATGTTGTATTCCCCAGAAAAAAAATGATTTTTAACAGACTTAATATATTTATTCTGGTAAGTAGTAATGTGGTCAAAATTAATAGATCCGTACTTCAGAGTAGACCTTAATAAAGGTGCGTAAGACCGTTTAGTTATCAAAGGAATCGTAAATCCTTTAGAGCAACGTTTTATAAAAGTCAGAACAGCACCTGCGTCATGATAGTATGCTTGTCAAAATTTAATTTCCTCTCAAAGAGAACGTCTTAATCGAGAAACTCCGTAACTACTAGAAGCTGATATCGACACAGCGGGGAAATGAGACCACCTCGTTGCGATATTATTATAATACAAAAAAATATCACATCATCTGCCAACAGTAAAACTCTAGATTTCATGATCACATTTTTAGATCTTACATTATCGAAAATTGTTTCTGATCTATTTAGTATGCTTTTACCTAGATAATATTCCGCCTTATTATGAGTGTTCTAGTCGGGGTTTCTAGCGAGGCCAAAGACAGTATGTAAAATTTTCGACAACACAAATATTAGTAACAGATTCAAATTGACAAGGTGATAAAAAAATTAAATAAAAATAATTATAT
This sequence comes from Gymnocheta viridis, assembly GCA_956483585.1. Taxonomy (NCBI): domain Eukaryota; kingdom Metazoa; phylum Arthropoda; class Insecta; order Diptera; family Tachinidae; genus Gymnocheta; species Gymnocheta viridis. Next base: position 23,850,362 of record OY101440.1, on the reverse strand, counting down.
ACTGAGAGAATTTTTTTTTAGTTAATTAGTTAATTACTCACAAGCATTAACTAAAAATAATTATTTAAGAATAACCCTGTGATAGAACTTGTCAAATGGCTGTTATTAATTTTTTTATTAAATAAAACTTATTGCTATTAATTGTAATTTGCAATTAAATGTTAAAAGTCGCTTTATTTTTATCTTCTAATGAAAAAGAATACACAATTATTGAAATTAATGTATAACTGGAGATTCCTTAACAATGTTTTTGAACTAAGACGCTGGATTTGATTATTATTGCGTATGATTTTAATTGCAAGTCTCGTATGAAAAACGGCAAACTGCAATAAATTACTGACAGCTTCCCCTGTTGCAGATAAAGCATATTGTTTGTAGGATCCACCACCTGTCGCAAGACATTCTCGTTTGTTTTGGGCTAACTTTTTCCTTAACTTAAAATTGTAATCAGTCCACACTTTCATTCAACGTTCGCTGGTGGTACCAAAATATTTATTTTTGCTCCAGCTTTGTTCCACTCTTTTAGATTAATTTTATTAGGAAAATTGTTATGATTTTGTTGTATGAGCTCTATCATTTTGTCAAATTGCTTTGAATTAGAGATTTTAATTTTGCAATTGATCAAAAGTTGAAACCTTTGGTTCGGTGGCATTATACTTTAAAAAGGTTTTTTACAAATACATTTGTACATTGTTTAACTATAAACATATAATTCAATCACAACTCAATTCGTTCAATTTAAAACCGAACTAAGTAACTTCATCAAAAAAAAGCAAGTCAGCCTTTTTGGTTACGGAATATTTAGGTTTTTTTTACTTAAATTAAAATATATGCGTCCGTCTTGTAATGCAATATTTACAATTTACCTTCTAAGAAAACATATCTTAAATGTTGAAGAATTTAAATGACTAAAATTATTTGTTTGGCACAAGGCTTCAATCACTTTCAAAATAAAGCGCTCAAACGTGGACGGATGGCGAATGATTAATATTAATTATTAAATAAAAAGTATACGTTTTTATCACTGTTTTTAGTGTTTTTTTAAATTTAAGGCGCGAAAATTTTTATTATTTTTCTCTATATGTCATTTATTGTAGCAAAACCAATAAAAATAATTTTCATTTTATTTGGTTTAAATATATTATTTACATTTCATATTATTGGCAATTTCAGCCACTTTTTATTTAATATCTAGCCGTTTTGCTTATGAATTTCTGGGAATCGCTTCTGCTTCGAAATACGAAGTAGAATTCATGACTTTTTTTCGTGATGTTCCTAATAGGAGCTCCCTTTTTAAACCGAATACAGTGCTTCGTTCAAACTATCAAAAACGCTCAAAATTATTCCTCGTCATCTTATTTCCTCATCTAATATCTTTCTAATATCGTCAAATTTCGATGTTACTTTTATGACAAACTACTTCCTTTTTGCGCATACTCGGAAGCGCTTAAAACCCGAGCATTTGAAAAGCTTGCAAATTTTTCAATGCTCCCATTATTACACTTGTTTCTTCGATATGCAAAATATATTTTTTATTCACTAATCTAATTAAAAAAATATTTTATAAAATATTCTAAAAATCTATTAGTGACATCTTAAGCTTAAAAATTGCATCTTGTTAAGCCTTTTGTCGTTTATTATTACTTCTTTTGACCAAATAGTCCATTTATTGGAATGAGCAGAAAAGAAAATTACTGCTTAACTTCACTTTCTTAAAAACATTCAAAGAAATGCAGCTGTGGGACGTAATCAATGGATTATTAAATAATACTTTAGGCAGTGCTTAACATCTTCCTATACATTTTTTGTTATTTGTAATTTTTTATGGTATCATATTGACAATATAGCTTTACACATACAAACATACCATAATATTGTGGCACGTTTACTTTAACATCACAGATTTACTTCACGCGAGTATGCTTAAATTCATCTACAAACGGTAACAAAGAATAATCGCCACAAGGTATAAAACTATAATTTTTTTACAAGAGCAGTGCAATTGCTTTTTTTACAAAAAGTACAGGATGCACAATGCCAGCAAAGACAAAATTATTTATTATTAATTTGTTGTTACGTACTCTGAAAATTAATTCTTTTGAAATTCTTCTGATTATTTTCAGGAACTGTGTTCATAGAATCCTAGCAGGCCTCCATTGCTTACGGTTGGTTATGCTATTAGAAGACCCCAAGCAAAAGTTATGCTACCGTGTGCTTGTACATTATTTATTCATAAACAATGCTTGAAGTAATGTTTAGGTAATGCTTCTTTTACAATTGCTTTAGTGCAATGGACTTCTATTCAATCTTTATGCATGCAGGAAAAATTAATTTGTTTCTATGACAACAGTTTTTTCTTTCATTGCATTGGAGTCAAGTTTAATAAAACTTATAAAAGATAAACATCTCCTTGCTATTTAATTCATATGAAACAATAAACGAATAACGATTTCTGTTTCAATCACATGAGCGTGCATGCTCGTGAGTATGAAAACATTAAGGGTGAGTGAGCGTATACTTCGCATAAGCGTAGAATAATTGCGTCAAAGCACTTCTAGGTTGCTCAACCTCCCGTTTTGGCGATTTTGCATAGCCAGCAAGAACGCCCGATTTAATAATCGCAGACTTCTTCTTTTGTGGCAACTTGAAGTCGCAGACTTATGCCAACAAGCTGCAGACAATCAGCGCAGCGATTATTAAGAAGAATATTCGAAAGGAATGCAAACAGTTGTCACCGTAAGTCTTGCAGAAAGTCATGAAAAATCTGATAAAACGGGCACAAATGAGTTTCAACGCTGATGGTGGCCACTTAACGGATATCATATTTTCCACTGCACAGAAGAAACTGTAAAGGTCCAAATAAATATTTTCCAAAAAGTTTATTCAAAAACAAATTTGAACAGTCAATTTTGCGCCACCTTGTATAACCAAATTTGTATTTTTCAGCACCAAAAAAAATAAATAAAAATGTCAACAAAATATCACGTTTGCATGCTGATCAATCTTTGGAAATTCATTCTTCATTTCCAGCATTTCACTTGATTAAATAAATCCCTCTACATGTACTGACACACTTTGTCTTATCTGCTTAGATAGTTTTTCTTTTCTTCATCGCTTGTATCTTGAACCTTGTACTTATGACATGTTTTTAAAAGGACGCTTTTTGTTGCTGATGAAAAAATAAATTCTAGGAAATGCATGAAAACCGCAGATCAAGGTGTTTAAATGCAATTTATTGCAAAAATGGATTTTGTCGCTTCTGAGTCTTTCTATGTGAATTTGCGGGTGTGTGTGTGTATGTCTGTATACGTCCTGGTACATTATTTCTTAATGTCTGTGTTTGTTTTTGTTATATTTTACTTTTTACGAGAACATGCAAGTTTTGCATTTTTTTCAAATTAATCATGAATGTACATGATTTTTTTATCTCTTGGTGTTCTATTTTAGTTTTTGCTCTGCTTTTAGTAAAACTTAAATCATGCAAATGATGTAAAAACTAATGCTTAAAACAGAAGTTTTCCGGTTTAACGAACATTTGTTTATACGAACACTTGATTTAACGAACAAGCTATTTTTTCTATTGAGTAGCTTAACAAAGCGAAAAAAATTTGTTTTGTAGTCACTTTAATAATCAAATAAACTAAGTAGCACAGAGATATTTGAAAAAACATGAAAGATTGATAAGCGAAAAAAGTACAAGATTTGTACAAAATAGTTTGGAATCATAAAGAAATGAAAATATTGAAAATACAAATCTTGGATCACGAAATAGAAAATCAATAAAGTATTCTAAGTTTGCAGAAATAAAGAATACATTTAATTCTAAGAAGTTAAGACACAATTAGTTTATACGTTGTGTGCTGTTACGAAACAGTTGTTTTGTTTCAGTTCAATTGAAAATCTGTATGTTTGGTTTGTTTTTACTTTTTCGTTCTGTTCTGTTGCGGACTATTCTGTAGAAAATAGAATACAACATTAAGTGACAGCCAAGATTTTGTATATATTAGCTTTTTGTGGAATGAAATATTACAAATTTTGTTTTAAAAACCCGAATATTTTATTTTAATCTAATTATTAAAGATTTATATATTTTTGTCGAGTAAAAAACATTTTGCAAACATTTGCAAAATTCAATCCTATAATTATATCGTCCACGTCCGAAAGTTCAGACACAGAACAAGTAAGTAAGAAATATTTTCTACAGAAAAGAACGGCACAGAACGGCAACGAAAAGTAAAAACTAATGAGGCCTTTAGTATTGTTTTTAGTCAGAAAGAAATTGGCATGAGCCAACCATACAAGGAGTTAAGTCTCTCTTTAATGTCTCTCTATCTCTCTCTCTCTCTCTCTTTGAGAGAGGGAAATGATTTTGTTGGAAAAACTCTCAACTTGAATTGGTTTAATTTTAATTTTTGTCCGGGCAAAATTGATCTGAGTTGCCACGTTATAGTGTTACAAAAGCTGGTCTTTTATAAAATTTTCTATACAATTTGTCACAAATTTTTATTTTTTTATTTATATATATTTCATGTGGAATTCAGTCTTGATGTGTACTTCTCTTGTGACCACTTGCTGGTTGTTAGATTTGAAAAGTTTTTATTTACTCGTATCATCATTAGTTGCCGATCAAACTTAGTTATATTTTTATTAATTCTTAAGTGTGTGAGTGAGTATGTTTTATTAAACTGTCTACCAATTGCATTGCATTTTTAATAAATTCAATAAATGATGTGACAAAGTATTATTCATTTATTTATTTATTTTAGTGTCCGACCGATCGCGCTTCGCTATTTTTTACAGACCTAATCCGAAACCGAACTTTTTTTCATTGAAAGAAAAAAAGATAATTATAACTACCTTATTCTTAATTGAAAAAAATATTTATATTAATTTATTGAAAATTTCAATTCAGCATAAACGTTTATGTATATCGTTCAATTTCAATAAAAGAAAATTCTCTTATCTTCAATCTCAAGTAACAAAAAATATTTTCATATCGAAAATACGCATACCAAAACGTTCTTTTTGCATTTCATTAAAAAAAAAACGTAAATTTTTTGTTTTATTTAAACAAAACGTGCTATTGACATATTAAAAGTCCTTAGATTTTGTATATCGTTAACATTTAGTGGTGCGACTTATTGTGGTACGATGCATTTTATAATAAGGAAGGAACTTGTTATATGTATATTCTGGGCTCATGCTATAAAATAATCGATTGAAAAAAATCACATATGAATCAGAGAGCTGCAACGAGTACCCGTTTTTATGATTTGAAATACTCGCCTAAAAATGAGTTGCGGTGTAGTTAATACAGCATATTGTTTTTGCATCTGCTCGCCATACTCGTAAGAATTTGTGTTTCAACATACGAGCTTGTTACAGGCTCGTATAAATTTCATATACGTTGTTTATTTAGTATTGTTTCGTAAATATTTTTTTCAACATTCGGCAATTCTATTCGTGCTTCTGATAAACAACATAAGAAATGCTTGAGTATGAATTTGAAGACACACATTTAGCTTATTAACTAGAGTTATAATTATCCGAGTTCATAAGTGATAAAATGAATTTAAAAACTATTAAAAGAAAATTTAATTAAAATATATTACGAATGCCACAGGTTTATGAATTTACAATAGGCAGATTTTTATGTAATGCTTAAATCATAATGTTTTTTATAGTAATATGTATGTCAATTTCATTTTTTTACAAATAATAATAATTTTTAGGAATTCAAGAACAAGTTGCCACAAAAAAAACCATAAAAACCATAACATATTGGAAAAAGCTAAAATCATAAAAAACCCTCAAATGATAATTGAAAAATCTACCTGCATATTAAAACTAATTGCATGCAATAACAGGATAAGCAAGACAAAAATAATAATTGTTTTGACTTACGTGCATACATAGTATTACATACACACATATGTATGTATGCATGTATGTATGTACATAGAGTTTATGGGAATCTATAAAATTTTTTCATTCCTTTCTTCTTTGTCTCTTATTTTGTTATTAAAGTAACAGTTTTATTATATAAGAGAACACACAGGTACCTTTAAAAACAATTACTAGTTTCTATCCATAAACATGCATACTCGTAATTAAATAAATAAAATAAATAATAAAATAGGCACTAACTCATCAAAACGCCTAAAATCGTCAAACCTATGACAACTCATCAAATCCGGCATCAGCGGCTGAAGTGTACACAAGTATATACTAAATAAATATGCCGCGAATGATGTTCTTGCGAGCTGATCGAAACACCAAGTCGTTTTAGTTGAATACAAAGAAGTTACCGAGTATGAAAATAGAAAAAACACGAAACTTTGCTGTGACTGGTTCTGATATTCTATTTACTTTTTTCTGCGCTCTTACTTCTTTCTGCAATCAACACATGTACAAGTAAAAAGCTATTCTGTGTATTGTCATGCATGAAGCTCGCGGCGAGTTCTTAAAAGTATCCGAGCCTAAAAATTACTTAGTAAAAAGCGAGTGGGCTCGCGGGTATTATGTATTGTTGCAGATGTCTGATTTAAATTTAGTTGAAATTACACAGATAACATCAAATTCATAATGTTACATTCAAATTAAATTCAATTGTTGTAAATTGCCGAAACCTTTGCGCTTTTAAAATATTCTATCATCAGTGTATTTGTATTATGAGGCATATATTTATGATCGCACTATTATAGCATTTGGTAAATTCATTAAAACTTAATTGTTTATCCAGTCATTCAATACATTTAATTGTTTGCTTTTACGTCTAAATTTATGAATGAGAAATACTAAATTAATATTTACATTTCACCGCAGATACTATCTCGTTATTTATCAACTAATGTATATGTAAAACGATTACTTTGTATATTATAATTACACCTACACAAACATAGTAAATATACATATATTATGTACATATGAATGTATGTGTGGATGCAGTGTGAATGTTTTTATGTATTTTATGTTCCTATGGGTGCGTGCGTGTGTCGGAGAAAATATCATAATAACGATTATTATTTACAAAAGAAATTACATGTGTAAATAGTATTTAAATTGCAAAGGCAATGACGTACTAATGTTTTAAATCTAAACGAGCATAAAGCGTACAAATAGCCTACATGTGTATCTAAATATATAAATAAAGAATTTTATGTTACACATTTTTGTAGTTTATTTAAAATACATAAATTTAACAATTTAACAATGTGAACTTTGATAAACATTTTCTTTAATCATATAAAAGCGAAAACTCAAAGTCAACACAATGTGGAAAAGTAGAAAGGCCCTAACTCGTATTTTTTACAAAATTTGGTTTTTCAGTGATTCCAATACATTGCACAGATTGTCACAAAAATTTATTGCAATAGTGTGAAAAATAATGCTTCTATAAGCCGGGACTTATTTCAATAAGCTGCGAGTTTACAATTACAATCGTGAACATGTTTCATAAAAATAAAATTAAGAGTTTGTGGCTACAAGTAAATTGTACAAGTCACAAGTCATACTTCTACAAGTGGCTTTGTTTCATTAAACAATTGTCGTGTAGCAATAGGTTCTTGTTTGACAATGACATAGTCCATGACAGCATTACATATGCCCATGTTGTAACTAGTCCGTTTCAACTAGATATAATGGATCACGTAGTCCAATATTATCTTCAGGGCTGTTTCTGGATAGTTTTACCAAACGAAGTTCGGAAAAAATCGAATCAAATTAGGAAATTGAAGTTACGTTATTAAAGTTAATTTAACTTCTGTTTTACAGATCAACTATTAGAAAACATTACAGTAGATTGTGAGTGATATAGAATATTATTGAATTCGTTGTTATAAAATTGCATTCAAAAAAAAAAAAAGATTTCAAATCAAAAAATCGCTAAAACTTCGGGTCATTAAATCGACAATCTTGCAGCTGCATTTTCCTATGAAAATAATGTAAGTAAATTTTTAATCATTTTAACCCATCTTCAAGAAAAAGTAAATTGCGGATATTGTCGCGTCCATTATATGTTCAGAAATTACAATCAGTTAATTATTGAATGCATCCTCTTCATCTGATGAAATACCTTCCTTTTATTTTATAGAAAAAACTTAGCTGCCCGAAGTTAATAATAGGGCGTTACACTTTATAGTAAATTGTGTTTTGTTCTAGTCAAATAACAAATTATATTAAGTGCGTTCGAGTACCCAAAAGTTTTTACAAATTTTTACTGAACTTTACTATGTTTTAATAAATTGCGTTCGTTTACCCAAAATACAGTAAATAAGAACACAAACTGAGAGCATAAAGTGACAGTTCATGGCTGAGTATTTAGAAATTTTTACTGCAGAAGTTTCTTGTAGTAAAATTTAGTGAAACCAAAAAAAATATGATTCAAAAGCTACGAGTAAACAAACAAAAGTAAAAAAACAAAAAGTATACAATTTGTGAAAAAATTATTTTAAAAAATAAAAACTGACATAAAATAATAAAAAATAAGTGAACAATTATTTTTAAACTATTCGTTCGTTAAACATTTATATGCCTTTTAAAAGAAAATAAATGTTGTAGAAGACATTTACAGCAATTTTCGTTAAGTTGTTTTATTTCTTTGGAGTTGTGAAAGTGCTAAGTTACTTAGCACTGAACTTGTTTTTAAGGCAATCAATATTAATAACAAATAATCAAACACTTTTGGATAAATTTAATCAGACAAAAATTAGGAAAATAAAATAAAATAAAATAAACTCAAATAAAATAAAATAAAATAAACTCAAATAAAATAAAATAAAAGTATATAGTATATGGAAAAGATTACAGAAAATAATTTGTTTATATTTTCTTAAAATATTTTTATTATAATAAATATTCCATGGAGTACCAACAAGAAAAAGATTTGAGTAGTCAAAAGTGTTATTATTTCTGCACTATATTTATTTGCAATCAGCTGTTTCCTTAATCTTACAAAATTTTTTTTGAAAGTTAATGTTTCCGTTTACTAAGTAATTACTCATTTACTGCATTTTACTGTAAAAACACTGGAACGCACCTATTAAATCAGGGCTTAATATATATTTTATACGAGTACCTTTCAGAAAGGTGACTTTTTTGTATAAAAAAGAAAACACCATAAGTAGATGAATTTACAATTCTTACAGATTATTTATACATGTGCGTGTAAACAATAATTTTCAATTATTTAAAGCAATTAAAATATTACGTTTGAAAAAGAAATCAATATAAAAATAAAGTTTATTGAAATCTCTGAAACTTTTCGCAAATGGTATCAGCGTTAGCATAATTTGTTCTAAATGTTTCAATAGAAAGTGGAGAATAATATCCTGTAAGACAAAAGATACGTTTTCAATTAAAAATTGCAGCCAGTATTATCATTAATTATGTTTAAAATAAATTTAACTAATTAAGGATAATAGCTTAATAAGCGCATGCTTAGCTTGATACGAAGGAAGGCATAGAGGATCCCATTGCAATTTGCGAAGGCAAAAAACTAAATTTTGCTTTTGTACCGAATCAATTGCGTTAAATATATTTTAAAAGTTGGTTCAATCGGTTGGCATATTCAAGAACAGGACGAACAAGAAATGTAAACAGTTGCTTAGTAGTTCCTTAGCTCAACGTTTGATGAAACCGACTAGACATCTTGGTTTACTTATAATCAATATAATATGTTGAATAAAATTAAGTTAAGGATCCAGTAATATTCCAAGATCTCTAAAAGTACAAGCGATTTCCAGCGCATAACTGCCTAAGAAGTATTTTACGGTTAAATGGCTCCTTCGTTAAAAAAAAACACATATACTTTCTTTTTTTAATTCAATTACATTTAGTTCAGATCACACCAGGTTTGAAAGTAATTTTAATCTTCTTTCTTGTAGTATCATATCGCTCCTTTATTGCAACATAGTCATATCTCAAAAAAACGTAAGTTTTGAGTTAAGAAAGCAGAAATATTCGTTGTATCGATCTTCATTTTGTGTAAAATATTTATATCTTGTTTACTCACCTTTTGAGAGGAAAATACTTTTTTATTTTTCCATTGATATATGTTTAATTTAAAACAGTTTTCTGTGATAATAATTGTAAGAGAGTTTGGTTTTTTAGAATAATTTTTAATTTGACTTTGGTTTTTTGTTTGTTTCTTTTTGTATTTTATTTTTATAGTGTAAAGTAAAGTACAAAAGTAAATTTAAATATTAGTAAAAATTAAGATTAAATACTAAGTACAAATCATACCTGAGGAAGTTGGGAATTTCCAACGAAAGGCAGGATGAAGTATAATAAATAATCTTTTATTTTTATATATCATGACCATGACCTTAAAAGCCCAATAAAAAGGAAAATTACAAAATTAAAAATTTTAAACTCGCTTTCTGACGAACGAGTTTTTTTTAGATATAACTACGTTGCAATAAAGGAGCGATATCATCCTTGCAGTAATTATGGCTAAGAAATATTTTAACATCACAGCGTACATTAATATGAACAAGAGATAAATCATTGATAAATAAAGAAAAAAGGAATGTACCAGATGACTTTCTTGTAGAGCTCCAGACGTAATGGGAATAGATTTGGATGTAATATTTTTAAATAGGCAATTTTTCCCCTCTTAGTTAGATATGAGATGATCCAAATTAAAGTTGAGAACCAGTTTTGAATAATCAAGAAACTCACAAGATATATCAACTGTTCTATCGGTTGTGTGTACCGGGTGGCCCAAAATTAAAAGTATTCTTTAAATAATCAAAAAAATTTTAATTTATTATTCCAGCCAACCTAGATCTCCGATAATAAGTTTGCAATACTTAACGATGTAGTTTAAGCGTAAAGCGACTTATATTGTTAGACGGATTAATGATACTGAATGATAGTCAATATTTCGGACTGAAGAAATGTATCAGTGTCAAAATAATAAGTGATTTAAAAATACAAACATCTTTGTACCAAACAAAATACTGCAAACATCGGGGGGATCATCTGCATTATTTAGTTTTTTAAGCTTAAAATAAATTTAAATACTAAAGTGTTTTTAAATCTAAGCTTTCTCTTGCAAGTGGCTTAAATTTCTATAACAATTTCCATAATACTCACAATATTATCAAGCAGGCAATGAGAGATAATAAAAAGGATGAACTACTTTTGAAACTTTATTGTTGCAACAATATAATAATATCAAAGTTCAAAAATCGTTGCACGTATAATATGAATTAAGACAAAAAGGGATACTACAGGGTATTCCAATAAGACGTTTAATTTCGAATAGTCCACCATTTCAACAAGTAAAAATTATGCTATTAATAAAAATTAAACGATATATGCTTCAATATCTCATTGAAGTTATTAAAATGCACTACAAAAATGGTGAACATTTGGCGGACATAGCGCGCAAGACTAAAGCATTTTTGGGCCGACTTCTCGACTAGGAATTGTGAAAGCGTTGGAAAAATTTCTGTTGTTGGGACAAATTAGAAATCTAATAAATCGAACTCGAGCACCTTGCTAAAAAACAAGTCCGGAGGGATTATTGAGCCTTAGTTTTTCGAATATGAGTCTGGATCAACTGTTATTGTGAATGGATTGCGCTATCTAACGATGAATAATAATTTTATATTGGCAGATATTGATGTGAACGACGTTTATTTTCCACTATACGGCGCTATGTGGCATAAAAGCAACAAAACCATCGTTCTATAGTGTGAAAAGATTCCCAATCGTGTGATTTCTCGAAAAGGCGATCACAATTGGCCACCGAGAACTTGTAATTTAATACGTTTAAACTTGTTTCTTTGGAGCTTCATGAAAAATAAGGTCTATTCCAATAGCCAACAAGCGATTCAAGATCTCAGAGGTGAACTTTTTGAAGCCATCATTTCCTCGAGATCAGCGAATTGGTGATGGAAAATTTCATGTATATGATTTGACTGTTAATATGTTTCATTATTAATAGCGCGACCTCCTCTGTAAAATTAAATAACCATGAATTGGTTTCGCTTAAAAATTGTCGATTTTTACATATCAAAATTAAACCTCTTAATGGAAGATCCTATAAAAAACTATATAAAAGTAGAACAAAGTGAAAAATATCTACTGTGAAAAACATTCAATAAAAACAGGCTCTAAAGCAAAGATGTTAATTGTGAAAATAAAAAATACTATAAAAATGTATAACTTGTAGTTCACTTTTTATTTCGTTTGAACTCAATTATATTAAAGAATCAGATGCCAACAATAACAACAACAAAGTTAAATATAGACATAAAACTCATAGTGTTTCATATTAAGGCAAATGCGTATTATCGTTCGTTGTTTAAACAAATTATAAACCAAAAGAAAAAGCCATAATTCTCACTCAAACTGCGTCCGGCATTTGCATAATAAATGATTTTTTTTTCACAAAGAAAATATTTTCTTCTTACTCACAACATCATCATTATTCAAGTTGATTTACAAACTTTTAAATGTAATTCACACAGTTGCTCAGTCAACCATCGCAAACGCGAAAGCGAACACACTCACTCTTAGCCACAGACATAACATAAACTCACACACACACGCAAACACACTCCTTTGAGAAATTTTTAATATACCAAAAGAGATGAATCGTATAATTCAGTCAGAGCAAAGTTAAGGGAATAGGTCAATGTATGCCAAAACTAGAAAAAAAGTTACAGTAAAGTAGAAAAGTTTTCAAGCACCTTTTTAACGGAAAGGAAATATAAAAGAGTTTTTTTAATCAAGACGATTTTTGTTTACTCTCACACAAACTTCAGAAACATCTGCAATGGTACAGGGCTAAAAATAAATGCTGCCAAAACATAACAGTTTCAATGACCATCAACAACCAAACATTTGAGACAAGTCACCAATTCTGCAGTCTAGGATGCAAGTTAACTGCAAATGGAGGAACCGAACTCGATATAGTCGCTACAATAAGGAAGGCCAGTTCATCTTCTGGCATACTAGATGCAATCTGACAAAGTAATAAAATTAGCCATTCCAAAAAACTGAGAATTTTCGAAGCAAATGTTAAGTTGGGGCTCTTATATGGGTGCACAGCCTGGAAGGTTACAAACGACGACTTAAAGCTTTTATTAACCGCTGCTTAAGAAGAGTATTATGATTTTTTTTTGTCCTAGAACGATATCAAATGCCAAGTTGCTAGCAAAGACAAACAAACAGGAGAACGTTATGTAAAAATTAGAAATATTTACGATCATCACTGTTCGAAGCCAGTTACTTAGTGCACAAGAAATATGCAGGAAATCAGGTGGCTGTTAGCCTCACGAGCCCGAGGGGATCTCAACAGAGCAGGCTAAAGAGTAGTCTCGTGCGCTGCTGCTGAAAAAATGATCAAGATAGGAAGGCCAACATAGTTTTGTTTACCTGACAATATAAATAAAACTTCAGATGATAGGCGTCACAGTTGTTGAGTCGGTTGTCTTTGCAGAGATCTCTATACTCAGCATATGAGACTGATTAGTCATCACCTGCTCAGTTTTTCAGTTAGAGATCTACTTTTTACATAAAGCTACAGGAAAAATTTTGGAAAGGAATATTTCTGCTTTAAAATTCGAAATCCATGTGGAGAATAAATTATCAAATCATGATGTGCTCTGAGGTATATTCCCCCTTATTCCGAAAGTATTTGTCAATGTCAAATCAAGGCAACATCAAAAAATAACTCTTTCTACAATCGCTGTCTAAAACGGTTACTACTTTTATTATTCTCTTGCTTTTTTATGCCTAAGAGAACAGTGAGAGGCTGTTAATAGAACTAAATACTAGAGGGGCAGAGCTCACGTGATTATCGTGACCATATCACCATCACTACTTTAATGGCGTCTTATCCTGCCATACCTCTTCAATCCCGACAACAGCATAATAATCTCTCAGGGTATTAGTAGCTTTCTAGTTTCCGCAGTTGGTTCACGTGGTGGCACGCGGGTTTCTAGTGCTGCCTCAGCTTTATAGTCGGTTGGTATTGATAAGCAACAGCAAATAAATAATTTATAAAGTACATAGAGCTCAATGTAAGAAGTTTTTTTATACGAAACATGTTACATATTTAAAAAAAAATATCTTTTTAGTATTAATATATATGAATTTTTTTTTTCTTTTTTATGTAAAGAAACAAAATAATTTTGAAAACGTTGACAACCAAAATTCAAGCGAATTGAGTCACCTGATCTCTCGAGGGCAGCTGTTGTGAATTCGCCTTGGTATTATTGGAACAATTTATTCATCAGACTATCAGAACGGATTAGTAATAATAATAATATTTTTTTTAATTTTTTTAAGCATTTATTTCGTGAATATTTTGTGAGCAGAGTTTTCGTGATTGTGTGTAACTTTTTTCCACTCACTTGAGCGTGCATGAACGTGAAAATATAAGGTCCTGCATGAGTAAATTTTTTTTAAGGTGATCGTGCATCAGCTTGAGTGGAAAGTCTATATACTAAAAAGTTGCCGACAGCGAGCAGTCAAGAACTTATTTTTTGGCGTTGCCATGATGTGACTTTGACAAAGGGTGGTGGTTCTGATTCTCCCGCTCATATTGTGGCGCACGATATTACGTTGGCTTGTTTACCTGAGCAATTAAAATATATATTTATGTAAGTATGTTGAGCAGAGAAAGTAATTGTTTTAAACAAAAAAAACTGACAGAATATCTGTTACAAAATATGGAAATGTTTTCAATACAGAAATTTATTCAAGGCAATTTATATAATAATATCTACTTATTTACAACAAACGCATGCACTAAACAATTCTTCTCAGCTTTTTCCTAATCATGTTGTAATTTAAAATTATAACGTAAATAATTATGCCGATTAGAGTCTTTAGTGCTCCAGCGGCGGTGAGACAAAACAAAACTATCTTAAAACCACATGTTTTTTTTTACATATTTTTATATTTTTGTACATATTTGGGGTTCTATTGTACATAAAGAAAGTTTATAGCTAAAAAATGATTTTATGTGATTTTATAGTTTTGCACATTTAAAATAATTATTATCATTGAAGCAATTTTCGAACTAACAGATCATACTGAAGCTTTAATTTGCAATTTTTCAGATCTTCATACATATATTTTTGCCCCACACTTTAAAATTTCAAAAAAAAAAATTCATTCATTACAACTTAATATTTTCAAACATCAAACAGATACACGAGGAGCAGTATCATCTATGTTTCTATGTGTTTGCATACAAATTGTAAAAAAGCAGGAGCAAGAAAACTTTGTTTCGAGTAATAAATATAAAACAGCAGTAACTCCAACAAAACCAAAGGCTTTTTTAAGTAGCCATAGTCATAGACTGTTTGTTAACACCAGAAGAGTTTGCAAAACGAAAAAAAATTAACAATAAAATGGAAATTTTCCACAAGTTACAGCAGGTGGTGGAATCAAAGATATTACTTTTAACATTTGCTATAGTAAATTTTCAAAACTTCTTGGCACTTGTGCAGAAAGGACTACTTATAATATTTTGTACGTTTTGTTTTATTGAATGCCAGTACTCGTATATGCAGGCGTAGTAATGTCTGAGTTAATAATAAATTAATTTATTTAACATTTTGTCTTTTTTTAAATTCAACCTGTAGTTTTTGTGTTTTTTTTTTCTTTTATAATATGAACTTGCTGAGCTTTAGTCTATTAACAACTAATAAAAGTTCCTCATTAAAAAGTGTAGTGACTATAAATCAAAAGTTTATCTGAACAACTTTTTACAATTTAATACAGGTTGGAAAATTTACAAGAAAAACTAAATTGTAAAAAACAGAAAAGTAATGAATAATTTGCTTTATTATTTTAAGGAGGAACTTTTAATTTAATTAACAGTTAATATTTCTTATGTATTCAAAATAAATGAGGGGTTTATAGATTTCATATTAAAATATAAGTTCTCAGGGGGATAAGGAATGCTTGATGCCAATCACAGCTTCTACACATGTAATAACTACACTGAGCTACAAAATAGGAATTAAAAAAATATAATTGAAAAACGTCTTAGTATGAATCATAAGTCTAGTTGGGGAGATCATATATCCAGGTTTAAAAATACGATTACCCCCTCAACATCGAAAGTTTTCGATAAAATACAATTTTTTGGGCTTTGTGAATTTGAAAAAAATTTTTACTCATATCCGTATTCTAAAGTTGAGAAAAAAAATTACCAAATTAAAAATTGCTAAGCTTTTATTTTCTTTTAGATATTCTTGAGAAAATCTCTACCAACATTCAAGTCAGATATTCTAATATTAACATGCCTAAGGAGGCACGTTATCCTTCTTTCGAAAGCCATTTAAAAAATAGAAATCGGCTATGCAAAAACATGGTTTTCAGAATAACTCAAACATTTTTGGTTGAAATTTGTAAGATCGATTTCAGATTTACAGGGTAAGACCTACAATATGCACTAAGTCGCTTTTCAAGAATATTTTCACTTTGGCACCGTGTTTTAGCTTACACTGAATTAGCTTACTTCGACTTAAAATAAAATTCTCTTTGTGTTGCTAATTAATTAATTAAAAACTTCTAAAAATATTAACAAATTGTGATAAAGGAATAGCAGAGCAAGGGCAACTAACTATTCAGCTTAAAAAGCGTTAAGGCTAATACAAAATAAAAACTTTTACATGCATAATGTGAATCTTAGATAATTTTTTTTTAATTTTTATTGAGGCTAAGAACTTTGTAATAAATCATACAAACTGAACATAATGTTGCTTTAAACACATTCTCCACTACAAATTCACTTAATCGGAACCACATCGCTATAACAGCTATTTTTTCAACAATTACAGATTTCATTAGTGCCACTTTGAGATATTTAATTTTATAAAATAAAATTACTTATTCCAAATATACTTATATCAAGTAAAATATAAAAACAAATCAATTCATTTGTTCAAAACATCCTTATTGTTATTGCATTTATAAAGTGTTAATTTTATGATTTTTTTCTGTTAAATAAAATAATATATTTTTATACTGTTATTTATTTCTTACTTATTATTGTATTGTCAGCATTAATCTATTCGTTGTCAGCAACAAAAATGTAAATTAGTAGTCGTGTAGCTACATATGTGGTCATTTTGTAGTAAAACTAATCAATTTCATATGTACACATATATTCTAGAACCTCCCAAAAAATGGTGAAGTCTGCAGTCAGTCTACTGTCTTGAATGTGTTCTGCTGTGTTCATATAAATAAATGAGGAATTGTGTAATTTTTTAATAGAAATTTTTGAAAATTTTCATCAAGCAAATTTTTTTTTAAATTATTAATTATTTTTAATTAAAATTTAATTTTTTTTTTTAAACGAATTTTAATAAATCAAATTTTTCATAATTTTATTGGCAAAAAAAAATTTTGTATATAAAATTTAATTCAGCATTTAACTTTTCTTCTGCAAAACATTTTAGCATAATTTTATCAGCTACGTACCGTTCTACAAAATTAATTTCCGGGCAACACTGGGTTATTAATATACCAAGATATAATTAAATAAACTGCACGCTTTGTGACGTTAATACGAGTATGCAAGTTAAACAATTTCGGTGTTTAATATAGCACTTATTGCGTGTGAAAATAGAGAGAGATTAGTAATAATTAAACAACTTAAACACCGAGTGCTAATGCATTTTTGGCAAGCGAAGAATTTTGCCCAACTAAACTAAGCACATGAATGAAATACAGCCATTTTGCAGAATTAGGGCGTGATTAAGACAAACACATACTAAAATTGATTAAAGAATTGAACTTTCGTATACACTCACAAAGGCTGGCGCACATTGGGGTGTTAACTTTTTAGCATTTTATGTAAATATAAAGATTGAGAAAAGACAGTTGGATAGGTCGCTTGATTAAATTGGGCAAGTTGAGCACCTCAAATATATAACAAGTACAATCGGAGACCATTCAATAATATTCAAGGCGTTTATTAACAGCTCTAGGTTAAATTAAGAATCTTATAATATTTCAGAATTGGTGCCCCAAAACTATAAAATTCTTGCCTTAATATACACAAAAATCTCTTGTATTTAGATATGATTATATCTGTGAGTGTTTCATTAAATATTACCTTTTCTTAAGTTACGTTAAGACTTACGCACTGTTTTTTCCGAGTACTACTAATTGCTACAAAAATATAAATATATTTTTAAAAATCCAAAAAATAATAATTTTGAAATTTGCTTGGCTTTATTCATGTTCTTTGGGGCTAAATTTGGTTACCCCCATATTGCAACACATTAATATTTTGACAAACTCAAACAACTGCAGATTATAATAAACAATGACAACTTACAATTCCATAACAAAGTGTGTAACGGAAGCAATGTCAGTATGCCGAGCACAAGCTTGTCATCATGCTACAGGGTGTTAAAAAACAATACATATTCAAAAACGGAAGGGGTATTTTAGCGAATCCCATTTAAATGAGGTATTAATTTTTAAACTACCGCATAAAACGTTTTTACAATGCTTTTTGCAAACAAATCTTAGTTATTTTGAAATATTTGAAGAATGACTTCAGCCAAAATGAAATGTCCTGAAATATACTTTCATGCAACTTATAAACCTTATTTAACTTTAAAAAAATATTAATAAAAGCATGTCAATTATATTATCCGTACTAGGTAGCGTATCTAAGTAGGTTATAATAATTTAAAATAAAAATACACAGAAGCATTTTTCCGCCACACCCAGTACTATTGTCAATGTCTAATCGCCCCCCCCCCCCTTTAACTCTCTGTGAATGCTTACTTGTATTCTACATGTTTGTCTTTTATGCTATTGCATAAGTATGTACGTAGATATGAAAACACTTATCTAATAAGCATCCATAAAATGACTGAAACTGTCAAATAAACTTTGTCACTCTTAAATTGTCCAAATAACCATTCATCATCAGGGTAATCATATTAACTACACAGAGATATTTACACGCGTATTTGAACAAATACCCACAACGTTATTCAAGAACTTAATTACTCATGCTCTGTTTGGCAGTCGGGTGTTTGGTATTAAAATCCATTTCGACCCTGAAGTTCGAAGTATTTTCTCATAAAATTGCACCAGTGCTTAGCAAGTCTTTATGTGATGGAGTTTCAGCCAATATAAATGCCGTTTTAATAAAGAAAATATTTCTGACAGAATTTAAATGAAGCCAGGCCATAAGAGGTGCTATATGAAATCCATTTAAAGTCGCATTGTGGTACCCTCGGACTTGTTCAACATAACTGAAACTAATCCTGCTGTCATACTTTTTTTACCTGCGAAGTTTTATTGAATATAGAATATCTGAGCTCATTAAAGCATCAGCCTTCCTCTTGTGCTAAATGGTGTAGTGCATTATGTGCAACAAACCGCGACAACCACTGTAATAATCGTTCTAAATTATACACACTCTCATAATTCAGTTATCTCTATTGAAGACATAGTTGTATCATGTAGTTCTAATAATTTGCAAATACCATCAAGTTTCCAGCTTCGTTGTGGCAAATTCCTTTAGGTCATACTGAACTTGCAGCATGCATGGCTCATGACACTAAAGTGACTGATTATTGCGTCCCTTGTTTAACAATGACATCTACAGCACAGATACCAGAATGATCTAATTATCACGGAATTAAGAACACTCTTAATCTGAAACACCAAATAATTAGCAATACTGTGGAGTAGATAATAGGTCTTTTGTTGATGGCAGACATAGAAAGCTCTTCAAAGCGTATAACGCAACAATATTCCAAGTTTGCTGATAACTCAGAAGAAACTTGTTAGTGACTTCCATTAAGTACAATATGCTTTTCAACATAAAAGCAAAAGCACTGCTTCGTCTGAAGTAGGTTAAAAACCAGAGTTGTAGGTTTGTTGCTTCCTGCTTCAAAATGCGCTTTCAGACGTTATTATTTTTTTTAGTAACGTCCCACTGGGAACTCGTTTTTTTACCACAAAACTGCACTTCATTCAAAACATCAAAAATTCGATAAAATCGTATCCCTTCGTCTTACTGAGTCATGCAATTGTATGATAGTTAAATTCTGATGCTGGTAATATGGGATCTTTAGACAACAAACGATTAAAACGGGTGCATTAATTTAAGTCTCTCTCGCTTTCGTTCAGTAAGTGAAATATGAAACTATTTAATTATTTAATGGAATTATTTTTCGAACTGAATTGGCTAAAGTTCATAATATTTTTGTAGAAAGAGTTGGATATGACACAATATTCCAAAGACACTAGGGACGAATTAATATCAATTAATTGAAACTCACACGGCAGAACACAAAAACGTTGTTTTGCGGCAGCCACTACACTCCCATCATGTATGTTTCCATGTATCAGCCACTGCTTAGGTGGCTCGATTGAATGTGATTTCAAATTTGTATTTATACAAAATACTTATGACCCGAAAAAATATACGAGACCTATTTGTATTGTGGAAGATATTATAAGTTGTTTTTAAAGCAAACACAACATCACCACTATTCACCGAGGCACCTAATCTGCGGCGAATACATGGAAACACACATGAACACTGATGATGGGAGTGTAGCGGCTCCCAAAAAATAACGTTGTTTCTGTTCTGCTGTTTAAATTGAAGTATATTGATATTAATTCGTCACTGGTGCCTTTGGAATATTGTGTCATATCCAATTCTTTCTACAAAAATATTATGAACTTTAGCAAAAATAATAATCACTTCGGATTAAAAACTATTAGAAACTATTTTATGTTTGAAAATCAATGGACAGATTGTGCGTCTGCAAAAGGACTTCAAAGCAGCGCATTTGGAAAGCGATCAAATTTTTACTGCTTTCATAAACCTTATTTTTAAGATTATTACTAGAATATAAGATAGTAAATTATGCTTTAAGTGGCGCATTAGTAGAACGTGCACCTTTCATACAGATGCTCATAGCCTCAACTCTTGGCGAAAGCATGTGTTTTTCTCGTAATTGTGTTAATGTTCATGATGATACTTTTTTTAGCGCAAAATAAAAGAGTTGTGTAATAGACAAGTCAGTGAAACATCAAATTAATGCAATCTCAACAGATCCTTTCAAAGTGTATTCAATGACTTCGCACTGTTGATACTTTGAAGTCCTTATTTGTAAGCCAAGATGGTAAGTACTTGCTTCCAAAAACATCGGCAAGTTAAAGCAATGAACTAAAATACCAAAGTAGAAGGAATGTAAAACAATTGGTTGATTATTGAGTTCTTGTTACAGCATTGATATTGTTTAAACTTTTCATTTGTTTTACTGAAGGTTTAATATAATATCTCCAGTTGTTCTAAGAAATATTTGGGTAAAGTTCCCTGATGATCTGCATTAGCAACAGTGAAATGCGCATAGGAACAAGTTATACCCCTCAATAATCAATTGCAATTTGTTTTTAACAAAATTGTTAATGTTTTACTGAATAAGTAAAATATTAATATTGGGAAAAAGTGCGAATAAAAATTTAAAATATTGAAATAAATATAAGTTTTTTTTCCAGCAACTTCTGCAACTAGTTCAGAGCATAAATATAGATATTGTAAGAAACTGTATCAGTCCTTAAAAAATAATACTACTAAGCTGTTGTGTATGCACATCAAATGAACTAGCGGGAACAGAAAATTTTAATTTTCTTATATATTAGATACATATTACAATAGTATGAATGCATGCAAATAAATGCGTATTTATGAACTCTCATCAATAAACTATGTAGAAAGTATAATTAATTAAAACGATTACATAATTTAGCTATTTTGACAGATCGTTAAACAACTCATACACATGAAATATAATTTTTTGTATGTATGCATGTATGTATGTCCACAAGTCTTTTCTTTAAAACAGCACAGTTGTCAATAATAAGAATACCAGTAGTATGGAGAACAACAACAAAATTATTGATGACTATCTGCGATAATTAATGAGCTTAAAAGGAAGTACGTGTGCCATATTCGCCATTGCCAATTTGTGTACATACTTTACATAAATATAGAAAAATGAATTTTTTTTTCCAAATTAGTTTATATTAAGCTAATGTTCATTACGTTCTAATGAAAAAAAAATTGGGTAATACTCGAAGAAACAAGTTACTTTTAACCCTCCATTTGTCGCACTAAGAAAATTACACATTGACCCCACTTTTAATATTTACTAAAAAAATAAAAAAATTTTAAAAACAAATATAATTAACATGAAACTTCATGAAAATAATCAGCAGAAACTCGCATTTTTTACTTATGGTGGATGTAGTAAAACTAAAAATTGTTTTTTTTAGAAAATCTTGAAATACAACAATGGCTACAACACACACTTGCTAGAACAAATATTTGGCCAAAATTATTTTAAAATTAAAAATCTTTTTTTAAGAAACAGCATTTACAATTAAGCTTAAAACCCGTTTCATGCATATGTTGTATATATACAACAAAATGAAGTGTGTCGAAAGCCATTATATGATTTTTATGTCCAACTTAAACCTGAGTAAACAAAAATTAAAAAAATGGGTTCACCAAAAATTTTTTATAATTGATCAAAAGTTGCTTCAAGAGCACCGTGTACGGCATATTAAAAAATGAATATCTCAAAAATCGCAAATTTTCGCAATTCAAGCTAAGGTGAAATGAAAAATATACATCAATATCTTCTTTTTGTTTAGTCGTATGCCAGCCGAACTGACCCGAAATTTTATAACTCTACGTAAATTTAAAAATCGTAAAAAATTCATAAATTTTATAATACACCAACATATTGATATTTATTTACTTCACCTTAAATATTTTGAATTGTTTTTAATGTTTTGAATACACTATATACCTTCAGCTTTATTTTCCATTTTAAACTTTAGAAATTACTTTTTTTTAAAAACTAGAAAATATTTAAAAATGTTAAAAAACTCCTGCACTCAACTATGTTTTCAAGTTGACTGAAGTTTATCAATTTTAATGCTGTAATGTTAAACGGTAAATTGCAATTTACAAAAACAAAATGCATTCGTGATTGCTCTGATGTGTTTGCTATTAGATTGCAACAACAAAATTATAATCGTATCCCATGTAAAATATTTAGTTTTGACCAAAAATTTGAATTTTGGGATCTTAGTGCAACATTTTGGCAACACTGGAGATGTCATTGCGCCAGTAAACGAGCTGATCTACGTCTTTAGAAATATTTGGAGATCGTAAGCATCTCTCGACTTCTTCTTCTTCGGATTTCTCTAATAACAGCAAATGCCCTCAAAGTTAAATCTAAAGCATAAGAGCAAGTCGTTTTTTAATCAGCAAAGCGGCTGCAAAATAATAAAAAATATGATTATTCCGGTTTTATTTTATGCTCTGATTTTTCATTTGCATTCCTTTTTAGTTGTCATACAGCGAGCATTGAAAATAGTTAAGCAATTTCAATAACTGAACTATTGTTAATGTTTATTCATTAAAAATTAAAAAAAAAAATTTGACAACTATCGCTTTATCGACAATAAAATATCGCCGATACCGATATCCAGGCTGATAGTTTTAATTGAAAATATATGAATCTATTAAGTTGAAAAAAATTTACAATGAAAAGCCATGCTTATCTTATCACACTGTAGATAAAATAGGATACACTCGATTAATCTTTGTTTGATTAATCGAGTAACGTTTTTCCATTATTTGATCGGATAATGAAAATAGTGAATTTCGATTAACCAATAACTCGAACAATTGATGTCAAATAATCGAGTAAAATGAATTTCTTAGTAAATTCACTTTTTTGAATAAACCATCTTTTTATTTAATTTCTGACTGATAAAATTTCTAACATAAAATAAATAACATTGCTCCTTTATTGCAACGTAGTCATATCTCAAAAAACGTGATTTTTTGAATGGTAACAAATGCGCAATAATACACTCGCAAATTTTTCAAATTTACGTTGACGTTTATCATACAAAATCTAAATAAAATCCGTTAAATTTATATTTAAAACGAGACATATTTAGTTTTCATATCTTTTTATTTTATTTTATTTTATTTTATGTGTAATTTTTTCAACAAAAACTCTAGCACAAACTGCATTAGAATAAGAGATGATTTCATGCACTATTTAGATTAGAAAAAGAATAGATCAGAAAAACTAGAAAATCTTTTAAATGCAATCCTATCGCTATCACCAAAATCTACTTTAAGTGAAATGGTATTTTCAACCTCAAGTTTTATTAAAACAAAACAAAAAACGGTTTAAGAAGCAAACATCTAAGCTGTATACTATTTTTAAGAGACCATTATAACAGATGTGATTCAAATCTCATCAACATAATTTTTGATATGCTACGAGTATTAATTTTTAAAAGTTTTATAATTTTATAAGTAGTTCAAATGAATCGTTATTTTATTGTTTATTTTTATCTACTTTTTTATTTTATTTCTTTCTTTTTTGTTTATTAATATATTAAAAGTATCAATTCAAACACTCCTGTATATTTCTTGCATTCGATACAATTATTTGAATCTTTTTTTTAATTATTTGAATTATTCAAGTTATTCGAATAATTTGAAACCATTACTCGATTAATCGATCTCGAACAAAATCAATAGTCAAATAAATTGATATTCTAGTAGATAATATTTCTCTTCGTTATTATTGCTCACAAATTTTGCACAATTTTGGAATTTTTTTTGTCACTTTGCAGTTCTTTTTATGAGAACAGTTTTTGCAATTTCCACACTTTTCTGTGTTTCATAAATCCAATTCCGTGTCTTCATCGCCACTAAATGCAAACCTTGACGTGAGCTAGGAAATTACTGGTGGCCCTCCAAAATTCAATACACTAGAATTACATTTTTTTTTTGTTAAAGATCTTTGACCCCATTGGAGCAATTAAGAGTTAAAAATTATAAAAAAATATATGAAAAGTTTTATAAGGTAGAGAGACGACAGCGTTAATTTCCATTAGCATTCCTAATTGATATTATCTTCTGAATTATTCCCTTCCCAATGTATATTAATTACATTTAAAGTATTTCGACAAAGCAATAAAGTCAATCAATCAGTAAAGACAATCAGTGAGTTGTTAAAAATTTATTACTGTTTTAAAATTAAAATGCATACAAAGTAAAAAAAGGTAAGTTATATAAATTGTTTTTAGCAAACAAAAAGCGAAATATCAAAATGGAAACGCATTTTATCCACTTAATGATTTCCAAGGGAAAAAAGCAAAGTGTGTGGTGCGACAGGGATGCATAGGTTCTGTTCAACTGATTTGCGGCTCAAAAAAAAAGAAATGGGCAAATTTACAAAGAGATTGCAATGCAAATAAACAACAAAGTTATCTTGGAAGAAGTGTAAGTCAAAATAAGAAATTTCACGCAAACATACAGGTAATTTTTTTATCTCCTAACAAATTTTTGGACAACGTTCGGAAAACTTTTCGCTGAACATCGAACGATAGATACATATCATCAAAGATATGCACAAATATAACCCAGTAGAATATTAAAGTAGAAAATATACAATGTCATGAAAAAAAAGAATTAGAGATTTATGTTTGTTAATTATGTCTTCATTAAGTACAAAAAAAAATTGTTTCTATTTAATGAAAAAAAAGTTCGGTTTCAAATTCCGTGTCGTAGTTCTCTTTCGGGTTCGGTCTGAAAAAGTGCTTTATTTCGGTCACTAATGATTATTATTTACTTTGTTTCTTATACGAGTACTTAAATTTATATGCGTTAAAATTGTTACAGTATTTCTTTATTAATACCAGCGTTAACACTAATCTGACTTTACGCATTTCTTTTTTAATATCAGAAATTTTCTTAATAACTTCAAAATATTTTTTTAAGAAAGTAATATTGGAATAATTTATTCATCATACTAGCAGAGGATTAGCGTTTTTATAAAAACCAGATTTAACCAAAAGAAAAAGTGGCAAATGGTTGCACCTAAGGCTGATGACAGAGTGGCTGCTAGAAGCTTTAACATAAGTTGGCGCTATATGCCGCTGCTTCTGTTTTCTTATCTGATCGCGCAAAAGATGTCAGAGTGCGAGCGAAGCTAGATGTGCGTGTGTGCTAAAAGACAGGAGATGTCTAATAATTTCTAGCATGTTCTTCTTACACGGCTGTATGGGTTGTTTTTATAACATTTGTTACACTTTTTCTCATCCTAAGGTTTATTTCCCTTAAACTATAGTCAAAAGTGCTTATTGACATTCTGGTGTAGTTAACAAAAATGTCAGGATGGTTTCTAAGTTCATCGTACAATCTGGTCGACTTCTTTTTATGCCATGTATTTATTCTTTTTACTAAAAATGTATTGAAAGTATTAATTGATATAAAAAACTCATCGTCAGATTATATATTTAATACAAAAGCAGTTACAACACACTAAAAAAAATTAATATATAAAAATAAATCGCTTTGTTCAATATAGCGTTCACTCTGACATCTTCTGGCAGGATATAGCACAAACTATTATAGCACACACTCTGACGTCGGCCTCTTTAGCCGATCGTAGAAATCGTAAATGTATCGTATATGTAAATGACCGTAAATGTTTGTGTACTTATAGAATACTTAAAATCGTGTCATGTGTTTTTGATATAAACAAAAAAAATCATTTCTAAATATGAAAAATCGAAACAGTGATGGAAGTTCAATATGTCCAAAGTATTTCTTATTATGTGGAAAAAGTACGAAAACTATTTAACTTCTGGTTGCACCAAAACATTATTTTATACTTATTAGATGACATTTTAGCTTTATTTTTGTTATTATTGTTGTTGATATTATTACTGCCATATTCATAAAAATTAGTTTAGGTTTGAAATGTATTTTAAAGAGAATTTTTATATAAAATATGTCTTAAATACACTTCAAATACAAATTATTTTTTATGAATACGGCAAATATTATCTGCAAATAATTTTTTCTATATTTGTTTGGTATTAGTATCATCTAAAAATTATTTTTTGTACCCTTGTTTGTATGTATGTATATACGTATATACATATATACTTACATATGTTCAATATTGACACTTAAATTCTACAAAAAATAAGTGCATACGATTGGAAGTCTCTTGCTAAATTTTATAAAGAAAAATAAATTGATTAATAAAACTAAGTTTATTTAATATACACCATGTATTTATACAAATTTAATAACTAAAATGACTCATATATCAACAAAAAAAGTATCGAAAAAGGGCTACTGTGCCGCATTCATAATCAACATACATGCATTCCATCACTGTCTACATTTTTCACATAAAATCGTAATGAAATTGTATTTTCTGCAGGTTGGTACGTTACGTCCATGTGACATTTCAGTCAGGTAAGCATTTTCATTGCTTTTTCATGTAACAGATACGATCAGCTGACACGACTACATTTACGGTCGGCTAAAAAGGCCTTAAGTGGTTTTCTTCCACTTTGTCAAGTACATGAAGCGTATGAGTAATAAAAAACACATTACTCATACGTTAATATTTTATCAGCGGCAAAAATTTTACCTATAAAATTTAAACACGCGCGATATTATCGTGCGTTACAAACTGCGTTGTTAACTTTTTGTAATCAAAACGCGTCATACACCTTCTCACGCTAAAACGCGCTAAGTCATGGCGTTAACGGATATTCATAACCAAGACGCGCTATTCCCAAACGCGCTAAGTTAAATTTTGATGAAAGTTGATGCATATATTGCAAAAAAATACAATATTTATTGAAAAAAAAAATAATAACTACAAGTATCTATAGTACGTATCTGTTTTCAAACTCATTCAGATGCAAAAAGTAGATACTTACAACTATTCACAACAATTAGGAAGCTTAAAACGACAGCAAAACTTAAAATATTCTTTTGGTATAACAATACAAATTTTAATGTTTTATTTATTACATAAAATTATACGTCGTAAAATTTAAAAGATTAAATCAATAACTCAGTCTTGCTTTATTTAATATTAAACTTTTAGGGCCTTATTCATTATATATTATCAAATGTTTATTAAAGGTTTACGAAGCAGTTTTACTTACAAAATTTGTTTCATTAACCTATTATACACTTTTGGTAAATGTTATAAATAAGGGTTTAATATTTTCATTGACTAAAAGCATCAATAAGGAACTTTTAACTGTAATAAAAATAATCAAACAAATACTTTCATTTACATCGTCTGTCCCATCTTCTGACCATAAAACCGATTGTTTTTTTTAAAGAGAAGTAACACTCAGGCAATTAGTGTGCCTACCAACACGTAGGTGTGTTACCTTCTTTGCCAAAGGGATAGTGAGAGAGGACAGATGGTGAAAGAGAGAAAGCTTAATTTTTACAACTCTGATATTACGCGTTGTGTTAGTTTTTTTTAGATCAGTGTTGCAGCGCCTCTGATGTCAAGTAGGCGCATTAAATTTGTTTAAGCTGTTGTAACCATTTTATTAATTATTTTACTTCGCCGGCGATTTCGCTACAATACCGACGAAGGAGGGCGCTGTGATGTCCGCTAGCATACACCAGTATCAATTGCTGCCAGTATTGTTCAGTGACCAGTGCTATGCCTTCATCACTTAAACACTCCGACAACAACAAATACAATGGCATACTCTAATGCACATCTGAAAAATGCTGGATGTTACGACTTGCCTGAAGCTGGGCTCGAACCCACGTTCTTAGATAAACTAAAATAAAAATATACTATATTTCACTCACTTACTTGCAGGGAGTATGTTATACGTACGAGGGCGGAATGATATTGAAGCTACCTAAGTAGGAAAAAAATATTTTTTTTTTTCAAAAACGCTTTATTTCTCAACATAGTCTCCTTTTAGCTCAATACACTTAGTATGACGATATTCGAAATTTTTTATACCATCTGAATAATACGATTTTGGGAACCCCTCAAAATACGTATTAGTTTCGGTAATCACTTCTTCGTTTGAGATGAATCTTTTTCCTACGAGCCATTTTTTCAAGTTTGGGAACAGCAAAAAATCACAAGGAGCCAAAGGTGGATGATCAACCAATTCGAAGTGTCTAATGCTGTGTGAACCGGTGCGTTGTTTTGAAGAAAGCACAATTTTTTCTTCTTTAAATGTGGCCGGTTGTTATTGGCTAGGAATCTTATATCAATCCGCCCTCGTATAATCAAGCTTATATCTTTAATCTCTGTCTTACAGTAGTCTTGTTCTGCATGCATCACTGTAACTGGATGTATAAGAATTAATTTTTACTTAAAGGAAAAATATAAGATTTAAAGATATTTTGCAATTCAGTTTATTCAGGCAGTTTGTATTTCAATACTAAAAAATGAATTTGTTTATTCATATCATATTCGTATTTGCGAATATTTATTAATTTATATTCGCTAAATCACTAGTAAGTGTGTCCGTATGATATGTAATTCGAGAAATTACGTAAAATTATTAAAATTATGTTCTTCAAGGACAATAATATTTCACACTCAGCTTTCCATCCAGTAGGAGAAATATTTTCAAGGATCTTAAATCTTATTTGACACAAATTGTACTTGTTTGTGCATGACATTGTCTTTATAGCGATTCCATTTAATTTTGCATTCATTTCGAAAATGTTAAAAATAAAAGATATAATCATTTGTCATCCACATTTGTGTACGCCAGAAGTCTGTCTATATTTGCCTTTCATTTGTTTGTGTGTATGTGGGTTAATTAATATGATATGGGTGCAGGTGAATATGTTTGCTTGAAATAATTTATACTGCCTGCGGCTCATAATAGACATGTGACATATTTTATCATTTGCGGTTGTTGAAATGTCAAAAAATGATTTTACTTTTTTTGTGCTCTCTCTCTCTCTCCCTCTTTTAAACAGACGTGTATGAGAGTGTGAGTTGTGTGGAAAAATAATAATTATCGGCGTCTTCTGTTGCTGCTTCCTCGTTGTTATATTTTTTTTCATCTCAATCATTTTAATTCACATCACATTTGTCACAATTCTGCTTTCGCCGTGAACAATTTTTTTTGTTGCGGTTAAAACGTGCTCAACGGCAAAACCTACGTGCATAAATAAAAGTTATAAAATTTATGTATAATTTAATAAATATTTGTTTAATTAATATTAGTTTTTGATGTTTTTTGCCAAAGTACACAAAAATGTAACAAATTTAATAAAATTGCGACATTTTCAGCAAACAGAGTTTTCCTTTGTTGGCAAGAGAAATTGAAAAATAATATTCGTAAGAATAATTTTTGTGGAGCTTGAGTTCGAGGTTTGAATTTCTTAACGCACATTATAATTTTTTATGATTTGATTGCATTGAGTTCTCATGAATGTAGATTGAAATAAACGTGTATGTTGTGGTCCAAATACAAGAACATTTTTTTTATGAAATAAAATCAAATTAAATTAATTCCTTTTGGCATTTTATGGCTTTACTTAGAAAGTATTCTTAGAAGTATTCTTATTATTTATGGAATAAGATTTCACTCGCATGACTGCCGCGGCTGTCTGTGATGTAGCTTATCTGATTAGTCCAACTTTCAATTTACTATCAAGAAAACATTTTTTGATTTATTTTTTACAAATATTCGGCTGCAATTTAAAACTACTAATTAAAATCAAATAATCAAATAAGTTTGTGAATAAAAGTAACAATGTTGTTGTGATGTAAAGAGCAACCATTTGACGGGGTTTTCTTGACGATGACATCTAGAAAAATAAATTTGCTCTAAATTTGTGTGCATCCTACGAAACAGCAATTAATTTAAATGAATTTTGATAAGCAGTACACGTGATAAACTTGAAAGAAAAACTTGAGCGTGTGGATGCAGGGTTAAGAGTTTATGTTGAAAATAAAATAAAAACCACAGGTTTTTTATAGTCCTGTCAATATAAATTCCCAAACGAAAATTTTCATTTCATTTGTAAAAACAAACAGTAATAATTATTATATCGTCAAATGATTGAATTAGTAGCCTATTAAAAAAAATTTAAATGCTTAGTTTTGTATTTGAATTAAAAAAAATACTTATTAATAATTCTGTAAAACAGTGTGGCTGTAAGAAATCCATCTTCTTTTAAGGAGCGTAAGGGAGGTAATTCTAAATTCTGTACAGCTTCTGCCACATCCGCCGACATTTTCACTTGATAACAATGTTTACTTTGTCAAAAAATTAACAATTTCACTACTAACTATGACAAAGAATTTATCTGTTCCACTGGTATATTAAACAATCATGCAAACACAATATTAGAAACCTTCTTTAAATTAAAAGATGAATCAATTGTACACTCCAAAGACAAAATTAAAACAGAATGTTGGCAGAATATACATATTGTGGTAATATGTTCTACAGAAGGAAATCCAATTAATAAATTTAAAAATAACTCGTTTTTTTTAATTTCAACTGATACCGAGGAAGATTTGTTCATTGATATTCTTTACAGATTTGTAAAAACGATTACGTTTGACGAAATACACTTAATTGCAACAAAAGTTTCACTAGTGCTAAGAACACTGTAAAATATAGTGTGAGTGCATTGAGACCGATTGGGTGTATATTTTCCTTGTGAACAATTATTAATTTTATTAAGTTTGCTATAATTAGTTTTTGGATCATAGTAATTTTAAGAAAATTTCATTTATTCGCAATTTTTTTTATTAATATTTATAATTTTTATGAACTTTATTTAAGAAGCTTTTATTTGCACTTTAACTCATTTTTGATAGCGGATGATAGTTCGTAAGACTTTCATGTTCGCTCATACGATCACGGATGTTTTAATCCCGATTTTTATAAAATACAATGCGTTCGCGTATAATAATCCAATAAGTATATTTTTACGTGATATAATTTTTGAACAATTCGATATATTGAAAAGTTTGTTAAATCCGGTACAATTTTTATTTAATTTTAAGAATTAAAAAATACGTTACATAGAATTTCTCATTTTTGTATACAAAAAACTGTAAATTGAGTCGATTATAATCCAGTGGCTTTATGTTTCACGT
This sequence comes from Gymnocheta viridis, assembly GCA_956483585.1. Taxonomy (NCBI): domain Eukaryota; kingdom Metazoa; phylum Arthropoda; class Insecta; order Diptera; family Tachinidae; genus Gymnocheta; species Gymnocheta viridis. The sequence continues at coordinate 23,818,377 of OY101440.1, read as the reverse complement.
AGCCCCCATGTCTAAAGCTGTATAATCACAAGATTTCGGAAACCAATGTAATCACCTCTTCGAGAAACCACACCGTCAGAAAACTTTGAAAACTGCGCAAAAGAACACCGATGGTATAATTATATGTGTGGCACGTAGCACCCATCGCTTTGTTGAATACAAACGTAGTGCATATCAATATCTTCTAATTCCTGCCACATCAAATCATTAATCATCGTTTACACACACAAAGTCCTTAAGCCTTTTTAGCCTTTGTCTTTAGAAACAGCCAAGGTCTTGCCAGGAATAGAACCCGTTATTCTACTTGGACACCATCCACTAGTCTACGAAGTACCCTCAGGGTTAATTTAAGGGGGATGAGATTGCATTAGAAGAGATAAGTGCCATTTCAATGAAACCAAACGTCAAAAGGAGTCTGATTCAGTTCTGTCTGTCAAAAGTTGCCATTCCCATTCTTGCCTTTTCTATCCTTTGTAGGTTAATTAGTTCCCTTTATTGCAACTAGAAAAATAACATTATGGATCTTTAAAATTCTGAACACGTATTCCCATCTTCCCAAAAATTTATTAAATATATTAAACTGAATGCTCTTAACAATAGATTTTTGAAAGAAAAAAAAAACTGAAAAAAGTTTCACATAAAATATTATCTTAAAATGGGTTCAAGTGTTGTATGTTTCTTCATAGTTAAAAAAAAACATGTAAGTTTGAGTGATTGAAAGAATAAAGTAAAAAGGATGTGAACAAAAATAGTTACCATTAAAAAATTCAACACACATTATTAATACACAGAAGTGAGAAATTAATGTCAAATAGGGCTTAACTTCCTAAACACATTCACAAAAAACTTTCCAAAAACACAAATACATACAAATTCAGAAGACTCATACAAACATACATACATACATACAAGAGGATATACACGCTTGAGTCATTCCTTTAGTTTGCAAAGCAGATGATGTGCTATTGGTTGACTAGCAAAAAATATAGAGTTTATAAATGATTGGACAGCTACTGAATTCGCTCGTCATATGTTTTTTCAGTTTTAACAATAAATTCTGTTTTATTTCCTTCTCTTGGCTGAGTTCAAGGCAAAATATAATATTATAATCAGGGCAAGTTTACAAATGCACAAAAATTAATCAAATAAGCATGAAAATATTCCTAAAAAAGGTTTGAAATATGAACCCGAAAAAACACAGACTAATAATTTTTAATCAGATTTATTTGAAAATATATTTTTTACAAAGTATAGTCACATGTTTTTTCAAGTTCTCAAATTGAAAGGATCTTCGAGTGTCGCACAAACCGATCAAAGATATTGCAAATATACGTTCAACATCAGTCGATGTTATTGTAAATGTTGTTTTTAATTTTGGTCAACGTTTAAATATTAACATTTCTATTAAAAACTTTGTTAAGATTTTCAATAACAAGTATTTTATTCTTAATATTTTGAAGTATCTTTTGACTCTAAACTTTCATGTAAATCTGTTTTTACCGATGAACTCTTAAAGCCTTTGCATTATATATCGAAACTGCTTCATCATCAGAAAGCTCATTTAAAACGCTGCTTATTTCTATAAAATTGGCGCAATAATGTACAGCAACCTTTAACCAAGATCCCCATCAAGTGGAACAGGACTTTGCGGATTGATCCTACTTGGGCACATGGAATTCATTAAATTGGTACGAGAAGCGCCCTCTCTGGAACTTAATTGTGACAATAAGTTCATTTGGGAAAAACTACATAATATGTATGTATGTAGTTCTACCTTGAGAAAAACGGATTGCAATTTGCAACAAGACACTTAACATTACAAAATGTAAGCGAACAAAATCTGCAATTCTATGCAACCCTTGAGCCAACCATGTAACTTACAACATTTTCGGGGTAAAATTTTTTTAATGATCGCATTGTGGAGAGGATAATATGAAGCTGCGTCACTTATCACAAGTAATTTTTGTTAAAAAGAGTTCCCAAATTGCGTAATATGCAAATTCATGCAAGTTATATCAAAAATGTTTTTTTTTGGGAAAAATTTTAAAATAATGCAAATGCATATTTTTCATGTAAAAAGCATAAAAAACCTGCCCTGATTATATTATCGATTTCGATTGTTTGAAATTTAAATTTGAAAGTAAGTCCCCGTCCAGACTTGCAATTTTTGTTGCAGCAGTAGTTGATTTCATTGGTGAGAGAGTTGAGAAGATTGGGAAATGTTACAAAGTTTCATTTGCTCTGAAATTCCCTTTTGATTTGAAATCCGCACTTGACAATTTGAAGTTGACTGCAGGCCTTTTACATTTCATTTCCTTTCTTTTATATGATATGAAATTTCACTTTTAAAAATGTCATAGTACAAGAAGAAAAAGAAAAAAAGAATGTATAAGAAATAAAAAAATGCACAATTATAATTTTATTAATATATATTTATTATGCACTAATGCAATTTCTTTGCAGTATTTAAAAAAAATTGCAGCAACTAAAATTGGAAAGTCTTGATGGGTGGGTTGAGGTCAACTAACAATTTTAGCAGTGAAATTTATGAAACAAAATAAATAATATTCACAAAACCAATGAACGAATATTGCTGATAAGAATTTAAATTTTGTATATTAATTTGATATATAATCCAATAAACTCTCAATGGTAGTATTCAAAAATGTCCAACGAAATAATATCCATGGACGTTCTTTTCATTTCAAAAAGGTAATAATGTCCATTGAAATTTTGAAAAAGGTAGTACTAGTAGTAGTAGTATTTATTTAGTAGTATTAAAAATACTTTTACAATATTTCAATTTACACCATGAATATACATATTACAAACTTTGAATATTATCAATTTTTAAGTATTTAACAATTTTATTTTTAAAAAACATTTGAATTAGTTTCAACTTTAATGCTGTTTGGAATACTGTTATATAATTGAAGTCCTTTATAAATGAGTGACCTCTGCATTCCCACATTTATAGCTCTTTTTATCCTAAAGTTTTCGGCATTTCTACATGGAACATAGTAAAGATTGTTTGCATACCCCATACCTTCAGCCGGTCTTAACGTATTCTTCCCTAGTGAAGCCGATATTCGATATTACTAAATGGCAATTAGGTCAATTGATATTACAGCATGCAACCCTTTCAATCAGCTCTATTTCTCTGCTGTAAGCTTTTAAAGCAATTTTTTTTATCCTACAAATTTCATGCAAAGAAAACATTGTTGAATAAAAAATATTACACATCAAAGCGAATTTATTTTGCAGAAGCACAAAATGTCAAAAATAGCCAAGTCAATATATTTTTAGCAACTTTTATCACAATCCATATGTCTCAAATAAAAATATATCTTTCCTTAGTGCAAATTATAATTGTCTATTTCCAAAAAAAAAAATCATTTAAAAACACTATAAAATAGAAATGAAAAACATCTAAGATATACAGCCACCAAAGTGAAATAGTCAGCTGTGCTTTCAACTCCACTTCGTAAGTGAACTCTTCTTTGTGTGGAATCATAGTACAATTATTACCATATTATATACAATATACAATTCTTACAATAATTGTATGGTATGTCATGGAACAACCGATGAAAGGAAATTGTGGTACAGCTTTGGGTCTACAGGAGAGATTAAACGGTATTGAGTACGCTAACGGCATATGCCTCTTCTCGCATTGCTCTAACAGTATGCTAAACAAGCTTAATGTCCTTGCCGAAAATGCATCCAAAGCCAGTTAAAAGGTTAACATATCTAAGACAAAAACATTACATGTCAACACCATTAGCACGGATCCCTTGAGAATTTCTGAAAACTCGCTTGTAGACGTCGATAACTTCTGTTATCTCGGCAACATAATAACTTGTTATGGCGGTAGTAAAGAGGACATAGCCTACAGCACTAGGATAATCAAGCATATGGCGCAGTAAACAAAGTAAGAAAGTCAATGCACAATTCGAACGTGAAATTAGTGTTAGTAATATTTGTGAACCGCTGTTTGCGTAGAATATAACGTGTTTTCTGGCCCCAAATAACATCAAATAAAGATCTCTGGCAAAAAACACAACAAAACCTCATTACTACTGACATTCGTATAAAAAGGATGAACTGGTTGGGTCATGCGTTCAGAAAAAGCCATGATGACGTTACAAGGAAGACCCTTTACTACCGTCCTCATGGTAGCCGGTGTTTGAAAAAGACCTGCAAATACATGGCGGCTTCAAATAGAAGAATAGCTGCTAAACACTGCCAGAATAACATAGAGTGAAGCAAAAAGGTACGCTTTGCTCGAACTAGGAATTGCAGGATTATATATACATACATATGTTAGGGTGGGTCGATTTAGTAATCGATATTGTGCCATTGATTTTTCAACAGCTTTTGGCATGAGGAAAAGACATCTCAAAAAAATCATTTTTGAAGCGACCAAATTTCAATTTTATTTTTAAGGTTGTTTTTTAGTAGATAATAAAAATATCGGCTGATTTAATTTTTTTAAATATTGCCTTTCGAAGGTGAAATTTATTTTTGTATTAATATTATTTTAAATTGCGATTGAATTATTTTTGATGAAATTGTATTATTTATTGATGAAAATTGGAAATTTGAATTGAAATTTGGGCGCATTGAAAATTATTTTTTTTAAATTTGTCGTAGTGAAACTTTTATTCTCCTGCCAAAAGCTATCGAAAAATTGATGCCACAATATCGACAAAATTTGTTCTTTACAAATCGGCCCACCCTAATATATATATATATATTTATTTTATTCTATATAAATGATATATAGAATAAAATATATATAGAATAAAATAAATTATAAATATTTATTTTATGAATTTTACCTTTTGCAAATTCGCCTTGATTTCTTAGCTTCTCTTCAAAATAAATTTAATATTTCTTATGGACCCAACTATAGAACAACTTAATTGTGGCCTCTCCATAGCTGATGTTTTTCATTTCATAAAAAGCTTAAAAACTCCTATATCACTACGGAAGGAAGCACTAACTGGCGCTTCTGCCAACGGTAATAGCCGTAAATTATGTGTAAATATGTATGTTTGTACATACGTTTAGCTTACATACAGACGTGCATTTGTATGTATGGATGAGTGCAAATGTCTTCATATCAAATTTTTTCCTTTTTTTTCTTTACAAAAATTGTTGAAATACTTCATTGAATTCCTTTAACAGCATTTTGCGTACTTTTTCCTGCTTCTACTTCTGCGCTAACTTTAACGATGTGAATAAGATTATGATTATGAGTATTACATACATCCATACAAACATACTTATAAGAAAGGATCAAGGTAAATGAAATGAAAGTAACACAACCAGGACAGCATGAGCGAAGAGAATTTTATTTTAAAAATCTTAAGGGATTTAATAATGTGTGATTTAAAATTTTTGACTTTAATATAGATAATATACATATGTATTTTGAAAATTCATTCATACACACATATGTATGTATGTATGTAACTATGTTACATTCGGTTATATGACTTGGAAAACGCAATGAAAAGTGAACAAGACAAATGGAATTTATTTTAACATTTCTCAAGTGATTTAACGTGGTACCTGGGGCGAGAAAAATTTTGAAATTGAATAACTTTATTTCAAAAGAAATTTTATATTTATTAATAATGTCCGTCTGCCCGTCTGTCACAGGCTTCTATCTCGTGAACCATAATAGATAGACATATTACAATAATATAATAATTTAAATGTCTTCTTTTAACTCCACCTCGATCAAACACGGTTCACTATTTGTGAAATATTCTTGTTTAACACGAAAACAAAATTTGTTCTTCTTAAAAATGAAATTGTTTTTGTAATCTTGATATTTTTATAGTTGGCTGAATTGAATCCATCTCCAGCCGTTACTGCTGATGTGGCTGAAAAATATGAGTTGCCAAAAATAGACTGCAATAGTTCGAGCTTAGAAATTTAAAACGTTTTTCTCTAAGTTGAATGGCCTGCAAAATTTATACGCAGATCTCGCATAAACATTGAAATTTGCAGAACATTTCTAACTTTTAAAGGACCAAACATAAATAAAAAAGACTTTCTACAAAAACTAACAATATCGATTCACTTAAAAACGTCCACGACTTAATGCAGTGCTGGAAAATACATTTATTAAACATACATTATTATATTTTTTAACTAACAAAATTTGTTTCATTTGTTGCTAAACTTTTTGTTAAGTATAGTTAAAATTGAACATTTTCTAGATCTGTTGAATTAAGTCTAATAAAAAAGGATCACTGAGAATGTTTTATTGAAACCATGGAACATAGATCGCCTTTTTCCAATGACTTCTTGTATAGATTAACATGAAATTTCCTAGGAACGCAACTCCCTTTTTAAGCGAAGTCTCTATAGTAATTACTGTCGCCGAATCTTTTGCATGAAATGAAGATCCCTCTCAAATAATTTCTCATTAAATGCTTTATTAACATTTCTGAAACTTTAGAGAAATTTTAATCTTAATTTTTTTTATAAATTACCAAAAGCTTATTTTATTAATACAAATGATTGAATCATTTTTAAGACTTTCAAAATTTCCGCGTACACATGTGTATTTACATGCACTCATAATATTGTTACAGGACTGTACGTTATTCAAGAAGTAATCTGTCCAATCATTTTTAAAAGAATAAACAAACATATAAAATTGCAAGCAATTTTATTTTTAACTGATTTAAACATTCATTAAAAAAACTAAGGACATATTAGTACGGATTTGTTTTCAAGTGCGATTTTATTTTCATTGTTTGCTGTATTTGATTATTATTATATTTACATTTATATAAGTACTCCATTAACATAGAATAGCCGCACTTCATAATTATAAAGAATTGTAAAAATTTTGCTGTTTCTTTAATAACTAGAAAATATCTATTAAAGTCGTTGACAAGAGCGTACTCTGTTGTTATATTGACAGAAATTCCTAATGGGTCAGTAAAAGTTAACAGGACTTTTCGATTTGTTTTCGTTAGCAACAAGAAACATTTTAATATTTCAGTGTCAACTTAGATTAGCCTCAGTGCAGAACTTTTAATTTTTGTTGTATTTCTAAGAAAAATTTTACTAAATAACGTTTAGTTTCGATAAATAAACGTGTTATTTGTTTAAAAAAAAATTTGGACAAACAGCCGTCGCTTAGTTCCACGGAAATCGCAAAAATTGACGAGTACCATGATCAAGCGCTTTCTAATCGTGCTATTGCCAGAAAACTTAGTCGAAGTCCTAAAGTTATAAACAATTATCTCAAGAATCCATCGAAGTACGATAAACAATATAAAGGAAAGACGTACAAAAAGGTTTCAGCTCGGGATAAACGCAAAATACTCCAAGTTGCTTCGAAATCAACAATGAGTTTAAGTAAAGTCGGAGATGCTGCCGGTGTCCCAGTGAGTAAAACTACAATTTATGTGATAAAAAGCTCTGAACACCTGAAGCGTCGAAAACTTCAAAAAAAGCCGCCACTGAAAGACGTACGTAAGCAACAGAGACTAAAATTTGCGAAAGACCACATGCCGTGGGTAGTTCAAAAAGATGATCAAGAGAACGACTGGAAAAGAGTAATTTTTTCAGACGAAAAGCGTTTTAATATTGATGGCCTAGATGGACATAATTATTATTTCCACGATATCAGGAAGGAGAAAAAGATTTTAAGTCGCCACCATAGCAGAGAGGGTGGCGTAATGGTCTGGGGCGCTATAACGTATTATGGGGCTGCTAGTTTAGTTTTTGTAAATGAGCGAATGACTAGAGATGGTTACAAAAACTTGCTCTAAATTACGTTTGTGGAGTTTAGGGTCATTTTTTGCCCCCTTTCTTTAATTTTTCAACACGACAACGCCCCCATCTATGCTGCTCGCATGGTAGAAAGCTCGCTTCAGGAGTAGGAATTTGAAATATTTACATGGCCACCGTATCTTGCTGACTTAAATATTATCGAAAATGTTTGCTGATGGCTAACACGTAAAGTTTATGAAGAAGGAAGGCAATTCTGTACAAAAGAGGAGCTAAAAGAAGATATAAAATCGGCTTGGTCTGAAGTTAATTAAATAATTACTTAAAATCTCTGTACGACTCAATGCAAACCCGACTTTTCGATGTTATTTCAACGACGGGAGGGCATACAAAATATTAAATGTTGTAAAACAACTATAAAAATTTAAATATTAATAAAAAAAAGTTAAAACCAAACATTAAATTTTCGTTTTATTCATTTTTAGTGAGGCTAAGTTAACAAAAAAAATAACAATAAAAACCAACTATTTTTAATAACGTTTGCGAAATCACCTAGAAAAATTAAGTTAACTTTAACTGACATAATTGGCTCTTTCGTCAACTAATAAATAGACAATAAAGCTGCTTTTCACATTTTCATATTAAAAAAAAAGTGAAACATGCTTAAAATTTCTACGAATTTATCAAATTTATATATGAAGCTATCCTATGTTAACGGAGTCTATATATGTAACACAAAAATTTTGATTGACAGTAAAAATAGCAGAAACAAAGGAAGTCTTTTATTTTTACGGGAATAAGTTAAATAATTTTTTACCGGTTTTTAAATGAACTTTAATTTATTTTAAATTACAATTTCAGTTAATTTTACGTACAGAATATTTTGAGTGTATACATGTACATATTTTGAAAGGCGTAAACCGAAACTACACCGACCGCTTTTAAAAATATCAAACATAAAATCGGGGTTTTTAATTTTTACGGTTTTTAGCTAACTGTATGGCGCATATTTAGAAATCATAACCAAAGCCGAAACTAATAAAACAGAAAGTAACAAATAGTTCACAGAATGTTATAGAATTTATTCAGAATTCAGAATTAGTGCAGAAACTGCTTCCAGCTGATTTAAGGAATGCAACCCTGCATATTGGCATGTAGAGATAATAAAATGTCGATAACATTTTGAACAATACTTACTGTAATTAATTAAAAATCTTATGAAGCTATTAAAAAAGAGTTTCTAATCTTTAAGACATTTATTAAAATTCTAAAAAAAAATTGATTTTTTGTTCGCCGTTTCTATTTATAAATCAATTAAAATAATTGGCTATAAAAGTAAAGTTATTCAATAAAACTTTGTGGACCAAAAACACATTTCTAGTGTATATTTTTTGTACGGATGTTTTTTGGACGCAATAGAAATCAAACAGCTGTTTAAATATATGAATTAGTTATCATTTTGTTACCGCTTCTCCCACAACTAAGTGCGAACTTTTCGTGCTGAAAGTAACCAACTGTGAATAACTTAAATAGGTGCTTCAAAAAGTTACCACTTAGTGGTCATTTCCAAATATGCGCCTATGTGTTTATCAATTTCACGTATTTGAATATTGAACTTTCTTCGATTTTTTTTCTCCCTGTTAGTATAAATTTCAAGATTAAAAACCCCTTGTAATTGTTTTCAAAAGTTCTGTAAAAACGATATATGTCAGGGGACAACGCGGTACCACATTTTTCATTTTTTTTTTATTTAGGACTCAATTCTGATAGCTGTACGAGAACGTAGCCCAAAAAATAAGAATGGCTGCATCATTCGTTTTCTCAAGTTGGCTGCATTAATAATTTAATGGCTGTGGAATAGACAGTCCTTTTTTTCAGAGTGAATTAGATTTTAAAACCAGAAGAACATTGAATATTTCAATATGCAAAATAACAAGTGCCCAAAGTTGGATGATTATATAATGTGGATATATGGAAAAGGTGTAAAGTTTTCTTTTATGAAGACAGTAATTTAGTTACAAGACCTAAATGGACATGATGAATTCATATGCTGCGCATGCATAAATTCCGGTTGTAATTATTTGACATGGTAAACGGGGATCGATAATGATGTATCCAGCATTAAATATTTTATGACACAGCTTATGATAGTGCACCCCTCTACTGACAGTGAACAATTACAAACGGACAATGTACAATATGTCCTTCCAATTAAAATAAAACTCTTCAAATAAATAATTTTCGCAAAAATATTCGAATGCAATCCCACCATCAACTTGAGCAACTTTTCGATTACGTATCAATTAGACTCCACCAAGTGATGGGTCATGTGCATGCAATTTTTTAATACATTAAAAACACTTGATAGGAATTCATAATATTCAAATGTATAAAGAAAAATTATATATTTGAATTTCTTAAGTTTACAACATTCACAATCGCTGGCCACCTGCAGGCACCGGCCCACTTCTTTTGAGTTTATGTACTTCAACTAAATTTTCCCATTGACGTTCCTCAAAAATTATTCTTTTCCTCTTATTCAAAATTTAATATATCAAAAATTAAATGCTTTAAAAGATAAACGCACGCTGTTTATAAACTGCCAAAAAAGAAAAAAAAAAGAAAATTTCTAAACATGAGCTCAAACGTTTTTAACATATTTTAATAATTCTAATACTGTTTGCCAAAAAAAGAAAACAAAGTCTTCCAAACCATTTTCGAAAAGCATCAAAAGGCTCAAAAATATAAAACAAGAACTGTGTACAAAAGGAAACAAAACAGCAGCAAAAGATCTAAAAAGAATTAATGTGGGTGGTAATAAGAACGAATTCATTGAGTTAAAAGCTGTTTATTACCTTGATTATTATTTTCTTCTTGTTTTCTCATGTTAAAAAAATGAGTAAAAAACTTTTAGTACTGCTAAAATTTTGTCTGCTATTTTGTCTTTTCCGGTGGTATTACAAACTTTTAGCGCGTGTGTCACTGTAGGACAAAACATTTGGTTTATCGAAGAGTGACTAACTAAGGATATTAGCGCACTGCATCAACATCCTTCCACCATCCGGTAATAACGGTCGAATTCGGTAACTCGTATGGGTAAACAAATTAAATATTAATTGGGTGATTCCAAAATTTTTCGAATTAGCCTGGATCCCAATCTATTTTTTTCTGATTTAAGCTCGAAGATTTTATTTTCCGTTTACAGTTTCTATGTTTTTAAAGTTAGTAATCTTTAAGATTGAATAGTAACATTAAAATCATTTGAAAGGCTTAGATTATGTCTAAGCAAATATTTAATTTAAAAATTAAATAGATTCTTGTAGCAAATATTTCGGAATTAAAAAATTTTCTTCAACTTTCAGCAGCTTAAAAATTGTCTTTGTATTTGTATTACTTCTATTTATTAATTTTAATTTCTAATACAACAAGATACAATATCTTATAAATTATAGTATTACAATCAGACAAGTTAAACAGAAAGTTGGATGGTTATGACATAATTCTAGTCAAAATTAAATTACAAATCGCAGAATCTAAAAGATTTTTAACAATATGAAGAATAAAATATAATTAAAGAAATAAGCATTTGATATTAACCTTGTTTGGTGCATTAAATTAAGATTATAATCAACTCTGGTCTCCAGAAAACAAGCCTGATAATTAGTTAAGATAAAAATTACGAAAAATGTTTAAACAGTAATTGTATTTTAATTTTCAAGAAGTTCTTATTTGTTGTGGGTTACAAGTCAAGACTGCTGTATTAAACCAAATCATCAATTGCTCCAGTTCAGCGATTGGTGTAATATATCTCATTTAGTGTTATCGGTGAGTTTGGGTATTTAAACTCTAGTGATTTATATATGCGAGATATCGATGAATTCAATGTATCAGATGAATACCTGAAGTAGCTTTACGATATAAATTTCAAAGTACAAATGCTAAGCGAAAAGATAAATGCTTTTACTTTTATCGCCTCATTGACTTAATTAACTAACGGCAAGTAAACACTCAAATTCCAAGAGATAACTGAATCGCCTCTCGATTAGCTAACTGTAGATTGAGAGCAAAACTTGCTCCTGATTGTCTAACTACAATTTAACTGCAACCATCCAGAATGAATTTTTCAGTTGCTCATATGGGTATTGTATTGTCTGGGTTAATAACTTTAAATTTTAAAGCAATTTGTGGATCTTATATTTTAATAATTGGTCATGGTTTATGTTCTTCTGGTTTATTTTGTTTAGCTAATATTTGTTATGAACGGTTAGGTAGACGAAGATTATTAATTAATAATGGATTATGAAATTTTATACCTTCAATAACTTTATTATGATTTTTGTTAAGTTCTGTAAATATAGCTGCTCCTGCGAATTAAAATTTTTAATTGATAGAATTGTAAGTTGATCGTCAATTTCTATATTTATATTATCTTTTTTATCTCTTTTTAAAGCTGCTTATACTTTATATTTACATTCTTATAGACAACATGGAAATATTTTCATAGGAGTTAATTCTTTTACTGGTGTAGAATTTGTATTGTTATTTTTACATTGATTTCCTTTGAATTTGTTAATTTTAAGAGTGATGCATGGTGTAATAAACAGGAGGCATTACTACGCCATATGATAATTTTTTGCTCTAGAATTGTTTTTCTAATCAGTTTTGTTTATATTAGAGATGGGCACCGCTCACGTGATTAGCGTGAGTGATCGTAATTAATTTTTTCTTTCAATTACGTGAGCGTGCATGAACGCGAGTACAAAGAAACTGAGCGTGCATAAGTAGATTTCTGACGTGATTGCTTCGTGATTCTTTTATATTGTTATTTTTTGGAATACTTTTTAATTAATATTTCTACATAATTACTTAAATTGCTTTAAGTTTATGTTGAAAGGAATTGTTTGGCTTAAGTTCAAACCTTACTTTACGCATTTCTTTATTAATTTTAGAAGTTTTTTGATAAACTAAATTAATTTTTATTAAGAAAGTTTTATTGGAACAGTCTAGCAGAATAGATCAGTGATAATAATATTTTTTTAATTATTTAAAATTTTTTTTCGTGATTATTTCGTGAGTGTGAGTTTTCATGGTGGTGCATAACTTTTTTGCGTTCCCATCTCTAGTTTATATTTAAAAAAATATCCAAGCTTTTGTTTGTTCAATTTGTTTTTATTTTTTTATTAACATTTTCAATAATTTTTTATAGGTACTTATACATTTGTGCTTGTTTTGAGAGTGGCACTACCTTCTATATGGACCGCAAATAGTTTCAAAGTAATCCACACTTCCTTGACATTTTTGACAAGGGCTTAAACTTTATACAAACAAAAATTCCTTTTTTAGTTGTATTGTTGTAGTTGTATCCCTAATAATGCCACCTATTTATTTCATATTATGATTATATTTAAATAGTTTAATATAAATATTGATTTGTGATGTCAATGATAAGGTTGTCTTTTTAAATTTTGAAATATTTATCAATTTGAAGAATTAGTTTTATTGTTTTATATTTTATATGATTATTATTATTAATTTTTTAAATTTTTTGTTAACAACTTTTCAGAACTATATTTTAAAACCAGGCAAACCAGCAGGCTGTGAAGGCATCCCGTCAGAATTTTTTAATGTAGAATCAGAGACAGTAGGATTCTGGAACCACTATTTAGACGCATATCGAATGAAGAAAATTACCAGGTGAATGGAAACAATCTATAGTAATAAAGATACCAAAAAAATGGGAGACAAACAAAAATCTAGCAACTGGCGAGGCATTTCATTGGTGTCATCTGCCATGAATATTTTCAACAACATAAGTTTTAATAGAACTGCTGATGAATCACTCGATAATGAAATAAGTAGAACACAAGTTGGATTAATCCCAAATACCTTTTGCGTCGACCACATAAATACCACAAGAATTCTCATTGAACATTCAGTCGAACTAAACGCTTCATTCTTCATGACATTTCCGGATTTTGAAAAAGCATTCGATTGTATAAGCCGCGAAATTGTTTGCAAGTCTCTGAGTGCCGTAGGAATCCCAGAAAAAATCTTAGATATTCTACGAAAATCGTATGATGGAGGTCAGCAACAAAGTGGAATATCTAAGCGGAAAATTCCAATCCGTCAGTGGAGTTAAGAAACGTTGTATATTATCCCCTTCACTTTTTATAACAGCTCTCGATGCTATATTTGATGAATCAAAACAACAACTTCTCGGTAGCAACTGGAACCTAACGAAAAAGTTGGCGACCGTGCTTTTGCAAATGACATCCATTGTTCTACTGAGCAACAGACAGAGCGAAATGCAACAAAAATTAACGCTTATCACAAATGAAGGAAGTAAGGCAGGCCTCCGAGCAAATATTGCCAAAACCAAAGTCATGAGAATGAACTTCATTAACAACATTCGCACTTGAAGAGGTAGATAAAATTCAAATATCTTGGGCAGTATACCATCCTGCAAATAATATTGGACTACGTGATCCATTATAGCTGAAATGGACTAGTTACAACATGGTCCTACGTAATGCAGTCATGTATTATGTCCTTTTCAAATAAGAAGTTATTGCTATACGACAATTGTAACATCCTAATGTTAAACAGACTAAGTTTTCTACATACATTTGGGTTACTTTTGGACTAGTCCTAGTCCTTTACGGAGTAGACTTTGCATGGGTGTTTGGAGTAGTCGCGTAATCTGTAGGATAACAATAGATGGTGGCGTAATGGTGGACGCCGAAAATATGATACACAAAGGTCGTGTATCTTTTGCGATATTGAATCGCATTTGGAAAGCTACAAACCTTTTCTTTTTGAAAACAAAAACTAATATATTTAATGCCTGTGTAAAGTCAGTGCTGCTGTATGGCTGCCAAACCTGGAAAACATTTATAAGTAAATTTTTACGCTGCATCCTCGGAATCTGGTGGCCCCGTATTATATCAAACGAACATCTATGGCATATAACATATTAAATAACCACCGCAAAGGAGATACTTTACGAAAGCCATCTTCTGATATTGCGCATGCTGCATGCGAGAGGTATCCGCAAGGATCAAGAAGCATAGATCGGAGAAGAAATGTAGAGAGAGAGAAATAGAGATGACCAGATCATTTAAGTCCGTGTACTCACTATCCTACATAATCGCACGATTTGCCAAATATGGCGTGTGTGCTAAAAATGTATGATAGTGTGGACTAAAAATGCAACTGTGTGACAGATTTTTTTGTGCAAGTCATGCGACTTGTTGAATTTTATGAAAATTTTCATAAAATGAAAGTTTTTATGCGATCAGAGTAGTATTTATTGTTAACCAGCATCAATGATGATAATATTTTAACTTTTTCTTTATTCGTTAACATTTTATAATCACTTTCTCTATTTTTAAAACAACAAAAGCAAAGTATTTTTTATAATAATGGATTACATGTACATATATACACAAACAAACAGATGTTTGTGCATCATTTAAATTTTCCTGTAAATGAATCGTGCGATCCTGTAGAAAAGTGAATCAGAGCCTTTAAAGAACTAAGAATTCCAGCAAGAAATAGAGATGAATGGAAAACTTTGTTAAAACAATCTGTGAATAGACCACGTTCTTCAATATATATTTATGAGCATGTCAATAAATATATGAACTGTATGATATCTTCGTTTATAAAAGGCAACAAAAATATCCATGTTTCGCTGATTTCTGGAGTGATTTGGAGGTTTTTTCAACAATTTACGGATAATATTTAACAGATTAATACAATATATAGAACTATTTGAGATTTAAAATATGTGTATTTTATTTGTTAGCGAATTAATTTCGTATGATTTACCATTTGTCCCACCGTTTGCCATCATTTTTGATTTCTTCTGTTTTTAAATTTACAATTTACACCCCGTTGTGGTGTTTAGGTACTCAACTCTATTACGTAAAGTGCTTTAAGCCAACACCATTCAACATCTGTTGGTGGTACTATTAAAAAATTTATATTTGTTTTTCCAGTTCTTTCTTGATGAGATCTTATTTTGTTGTTTTGCTGCTAAATTTTTTAGTTACCGTCAGGTTTTCACTTTGGCTTTGCTTGCGTCCTTTTGCCATTTTCATTTGCATTTCTTCTTATTAATATATGTATGTATTTACTCAAAGTTATTTATATTTAAGATGTCAACTTGCATCACATATCTCTGGCATTGGCTTGGTGGCATTTTCAAATAGTTCGGTATAAATAATATGATGTCACGAAACTGCACACTTGTCAGCTTCTAGTTCTACACCACAATACCTGAACTTACTCTATAGATAAAATGTTCAATAGGTTTCTTCTATGGGATACAAACAAACATAAATCATTCATAAATAGTACGAGTGGGAGGCCCAAGCGAATTAAAATTGTTGGACAGCTTTTTCTAGCTAATTTTTAAATGATCTTTATTTTTATTAAACCTCACAAATTTTGTTGCGAAAGTAAAACCACTAGTGACTGATTTAGACATTTCATTTTCAATGTTATCGACACATTCGTAGCACAGAAATCGGATTTTATATGAAAACATTTACGTTTTCATTCGAGTTGTCCATCGAGTCACTCACTCTACGTTTAGAAATAATGTTCTTTCGAAATCGAAATCAATGTTCTTTCTCATAGAATGCGAATGACGGTGTTCGTTTTTATATCAGAAATAGGCTATTAATGCAAGTCTAGTAAACAATATAATTTTTAATTGAACATAATTTTGTATATAATAATATTTTCTAAAAGTTTCAGAACTTTAGACGTAGGTATTTTATTGCTAATTATTTTAATTTTCAAACCAAACACACATGCATATTACTTTAAATTTATATATAAAACCGATTAATTCCTTAATTTCTTACTCAAAAAAAACCAAAAGTCAAATAAAAGGGCACTGTAGTTAGTAGTAACTAAGTGTGCGAAGAATTTGTACAAGTGAGACTACTACAAAATAATTATTTGAAAAAAAGTATAAATTTGGATATTTTATTAGTTAGATGGTTTTGCATTTTAGGCTAAGATGTGTGATTTCTTTGTTTCTCTCTGAAGTTTTTAGATTTATTTATATTGTTCCTATAATCTTAGTTCAGTAAATTATTTTTAAATTGCAAAAATTTTTTATTTTTTCTTCTTAAGTCAACAAAATTAAATAATTTTACTTTATAAAATGTCGGTAATTTATTTCACAAAAAAACATTGCAACACTAAAAGTCCCGAAAAATATCGATTAATCCCGAGATCTGACATATGAAATTTAAAAGTCCCGAATCCCGGGATTTCTGAACCCCAGTCCCATTCGTTATTCCTATTTCAAAGTAAATAAATTAATTTTAATTTTTTTTTGTATGAGAATTTTCATAGCATCGCTCAGTTGAAATTGTTTTTTTTACTATCTGCTATTTTTTACATGTGAATTGTGAGAATCCTGGCTGGCTAAATTCAAAAATAAAAAACTAAATTTGTAACAGGCACAAAGAATTTTAATTTCCTTTAAATGATTTACGAGCTTATTGATGAGACATAAATAGAATTGTTAATCATTTTTTTTCCAAGAATCGCAAATAGTTCACAATTTATAATAATTCCAAAAACAAAATAAAATAGAAAGTTTAAAACTTTTTACAAGGACTCATAAATCTTTGCCAACGTGGCAGTAAAGAACGAACACAGTTATTTTTTGTTTGCTTTGGCACAGATACAAAAGCAAACAGGCATCCATAACTAAACGTAAAGTTTTTCTTTTAACTCATGCATTCTTTTTTTTTTTTTGTTTTTGTTATTCTTTTTTACCTGAACAAGCAATTATTTCTTGCCATCGATGTAAGAGCTTAAGGGAGTGTGCTAAGAAGAAGAAAAAAGTAAAAATAGAGGACAAAAAGTACTTTAGTTCAAAAAAGTAAGATCTCTTTACCAATACTAAATGGCAATTTTTCATTTTCTTGCAGTTTTTCTTTTCGCTTTTTATTTTTGTTTTTGCTTTTTGTAACTTTTCCATTGTACGTGTGTGTGTGTATGCGAGTATTTGCTGAAGTGTGAGTAAGTGTGTGTGGCTGGAAAATATGTCCTTCATTTATAATTTCCTTTTTGATTTTAAGCTCACTTCTGTGATATTGTAAGTGTTATTGAGTAAATAAGTGTGTAAGTACAAGCTGGCTGTAGTGTTGCACTTCACACCCAATACACAGTCAAGCTCAATGTTCATTCAATGCAGCAAATTGAATATTGTAAAAAAATGTACTTCAAAAGAGCAACAACTACAACATATCCCGTACACCACTTCAATTTACAACACAGAAAATAACAACTACTGTTGCGACAGCTACGACAGCAGCGGCAAACTTTTCCCATCAAAACTTTTTTTCGGTTTAAGTTGAGAAACCTAAACTGCATAATTTTTCTCAAGTTCGTCTTTTTTTCCTCTACTCACTGGTTTTGTCGCTACTTTTTGGTTATTTTTTATGGCGAGCCGATGTTTGTCTTGCCAAGAGAACGAGCAACAAGACAACTTGCTTCCGAGAAAATCCAACATATTTTTTTACAGCAAAATAGCTGAAACATTAACATGTTATTTTTCATTGAAAAAACATAATTTAAATAATAAGGAAAATTAAAGAGTGGAAAATCTTGGCAATGCCTTCAACAGAATAGCTGAAAATTTAATAATATGACTTATTTGCGTAACAAGAATTTGAGGGGATTAAAAAAAATATAAATGCAGAATCGTAATTGAAATTGTTATAGTTAGTTGGGGGTACCAAACTACTCAATAAGCAAATAGCCCCACTGTGCGTAACATAATCTTTATTACTGCCGCATATTTTATTTACAAATACAAAAATATCAATGTTAAGTACGGAAAATAAATATAATATTCGATTGAAACATTTTGAATACACTTCATTGTCAGTGTTGCCAAGTTATGTGTAACTACACTTATCATGTGTAGCCCATGTGTAATTGGCTGCATGTGTAACTCATGTGTAATTTAAAATTTTATCGTTTTTGAGCACTACTTTCTTTGTAGTGATAACGACTGTTATGACGACTAATAAGGATTGGCTGTGATATTTTAATTTATTTATGAACCTGTTTTGCAATTATTTACTTTAAATTTATTAAGAATCTTTTTATGATTGCAATTTTTACACAAAACAAAACTGTGATATTTTGAATGAGAATGATGTAGAATTGGTTTAAATAAGATTATATATCTACAAAAATAAGCAAATTCTCTGAAGAAAATGGAAAATAAAAACGAAACGTCAGAATAATATGTAAAAAATAATCTTTAATGAAAGCCCAAATGTTAAAAATATATTCATCATCAAAAAATTTTGGAATTACACCAAAAAGGTCAAATATTTAATCTAAACACTTTATTTTGCAAACAAAAAAGAAAGCATGAGTAATTTCGGCATGATGCATGTGTAATTTAACATTTCGTTGGTGGCAACACTGTTCATCACAAAACACAAACAAAAATCGATTGAAATAAATTTTTTAAATAAAAAAGAAAAACAAACAAAAACTAGCGAGCGCTAAAAACCCTACACAATTGTTGTTATGGGTCAGAAATACGTTTGTTTATTTAGAGTTTTTTTTTGTAATGTTTATACTTTAAAGTGACAAGCTGGAAATGAAATCAACCAAAAAATGTTTAGAAAATGAATGAAGTTTATTAAAGTGAACAAAAAACTGCATACAGAAAAGCAAATAATTATGAAAGACAGACAGAACCTCTTTGTTGCGGCAGCAACTCAAATTAGTGTATGATGCGATGTAGAATAATAATAAAACGAATGTTCTTGAATATCATTCACTGATGCTTATTTGTTGGCTTGTTTTATTATCTGCTTATTAAAAAGGAATGTTATAATAAAAAATACAAATTACACAGATTTACTTACTCTATTCCACCGCTTCTTAATTAATAAAAGCGATTACCGCGACATACAATTAACAAGTAATCGCAGTGTTGGGCAATAAAAAATAACTAATAAAATTTAACTCTAATTCTTCAAAAAAAAAACTCACAACGGTTCTTAAATTTAAAATATAAATAATTTTCAAATCAATTCGTAACAACACTCTTTGTTAAAGAAAAAACATTAATTTAAAGCTTTTAATTTACGCACAGCTCAGCGAAAAAATAAGATAATTTTGGGTCTATTCATATAGTCTCACTTTTATTTTGAAACTAATTAAGATGCATTTGGAATCATGTTTGCTTTTATGGTGTGACAAAAAATTTTCTACAAAAACAATTGTCACACAAATTTGGTGGAAAAACAATTGTCGCAAAAAATTAAAAAAAAAACGTAATGTAAACATAAACGTCATCTACACATAGAGAAAAACGCCGTACTAAATTCAAGTATTTTCTGCTTACTTTGAGTACGAATGGTACTCAAAATTTTGAGTACAAATAACAATAAAATGTACTTTAATCAAGACAAAAACGAGATTACTTTAGCTAACCAATCCTGGAGTTTCTTAAAATGAGTACAAAACCCTTTAATCATGTGAAAAGTCTTAAATTAACTAAAAAATTAAATTTACCACTTAATAGTCCGTACTTAAATCAATCTTTCTTTACTTTCAACACCGCTTGGTATTGATTTCAGTATGGATGAATTGATTGGAGTGTAGTATCATGATGATGGCGTCATAAAATCACTCCATACAAAATGTATGGGAAAATTAACATTCTTGATATTTTTTTTTCGGGGATATTTCATGAATTTTCTTGGATATTATTTTTGTTTGATCGGAGATCAGTCCCAATTTGATGCGCATCATTGAAATCGGTCCAGGCGTTCTTGAGTTATAAGCGTAGTAATTAACGTCACTCTCTTTTATAAGTATACATTTTTATTGCTTTTTTAAGTGACGAAAATTTGGAAACTAAACAGACTATGAATAGTCTAAGCAGCAACTATAAGTAGATTGGAGTTTAGTTGTAACTAAAAGCGACATTGTCTTCTCAAAAAGCAAAAAATTATTTTTTCATTGTTTTTCTACATTAGCCGGGATTACTCTGTTCTTGGTGTATGGCACATTCTGACATTTGTGTATGATTTTTAAAATGTATGAAATATAAATTTAAAAGATTAAATTTTAGTAATTCCCAAAGAAGAAATAATTATTAGCTTGACAGCACCTGGTCAAAAGAGACTTGTTTGATATCACTCTGTAATCAATGTTGTTCTTTAATCTATTTTCTACAGAACTCTTACGACTAGAACTAGATTTAAAAAAAAACTCTATTTGGTTGGTTTATTGGCCAAGTTATTTTAAGACTGATATTGTTTAAAATCTTCATTTGTTCTGATGAGAGTTTATGATAATATTTCTAGTTTCATCTTCATTAACAACAGTGAAATTTTGATAAAACAATATATCATTTAATATTTTAGAGGAAAAAATGTGCAATCAAATGCTTTCACCAAGTTGGATGTATGTGGAACTAAAACCAATTTTTTTCACTATGAAGTATTCGTAGGCAAGCCCTTGAAACTCTTGCGATTTTTCAGATGCCCCCAATCGCAAACTAATGCCATATAGAAATTTTATCAAAATCAAGAGTTCTAAATTTGTGTAGAGAAGGCGAACAAAAAATATATTTTTTTAATGGACTTTTTAAAAATGGACTAAGCATGCCGTTAATCAAAACTGAATTCGCTAAGAAAAACGAACTGGAATCACACATAAATTCACTACCCCCGACCAGGATCGTTAATTATAGTGGCCATAATCGTTTAAGAAGGAGAAACTCTCAATGAAATTTTACCAACATATACGTTTATCCGAGGCATAGTGCCAATTACTTTCTGTGTATGCTGTGACAGCCGCTTTGACAACTCCTTTTTAATTTTCTTTCTATGTTTGTTAATATTATTCAGCATTCGTCTGAAAATATTTCGTTGATTTCGAGTCATCTACAATATTAAAGAATGAAACAAAAAACCGAAAGGGTTTGTTTAAATATTCTGAAATATTCTTTTTCAGATTGTTTTACGGAACACTTGGAAAATTGTTAATGGAAAAGGTACACTACTGAATATTGAATTGACTTTAAATTAAACAAATTAAAGACTATAAAAAAATACTCGTTTCTTTTGCATAAAGACGTGATCATGAATGACGTTACGTTGCCATCTATGTAATATGAATACTTACATGAGATAGATCTTTTTCATTTTCAGTTTCACAAATAAACATTTCAAATAAACAAACAAAGTTTTATAGTAAATAAAAACCAGAACGGCCTTATTAAGCAAAACCTATTTGCCACTTCATTAGACTATTTGTCTAGCTATCCATTCGTCTTTGTGTCTGCATGTCTTATCAGTCATCATCACTCACATAAATAATGTCAAAATATATTTTAATTTAAGAGGGAGAGTGAGAAATAAACAAAGTAATTGGTATTGAATTTATCAATATAATAAAAACCAATATATGAAAAAAAATAAAACCCTGAAAAATTAAAAAAAAAAAATCACAAACATTTTGTTAACACAGAGTTTTTGTTTTAATTTATTTGTTTTCTCTACAAAAAGAAAACCTCTATAAATCTATAAATTAACAATTAAAGAGCATGAAATTTAGTATGAGTATCGCTATCAAATACGTGACAATAACTTCACACAATTTTATTTTAAAAAGTAAATGAAGTGGAAAATATTAAGTAAATACACATTTGTCGTTTAAAGAGAAGAAGTAACCTTTTCAATTGAATTTTTAAAATATATTTCAGTAACAAGCAGCAAAAAAAAGATTTTAGTAAACTAAGAATTACTATTGATACAAATGAGACAATTTAATGTTGTGGAAAGCATCATATAATCCACCATGAATTTATTAATGTGTTTTGATGTTTAAAATTTATTAAAGAAAAACTTTTGAAAATTAAAATTTATAAATTTTTTTACAAAATTAGAGGCTTATGGAAATATAATATCAGCAATTAAAAGTGCTAAGTTCCTAAAAGATTCCTAATCTATCTACGAGTATTATATAGGCAAAGACAAGTTTTTATATCCTTTTTCTTTTTTTTTGCCAACCGATTTTCTTCATTCTTTTACCAAACTGTGAACATTGTTGAGCTTTAGTCATGAATCAAGAAAACAAGATTGCGCACTCAGCCGTGTAAAATAATTTTTTAATGCGCATCTACGTCATCAAGAATACAAATGAGTGTTTGTTGTAATAAGTGTAAGAGATTTTTGCCGCAAAATTGGAAATAACTAAATAACTTCAAAACGGGTGCATCGATTTTAACAAAATTTTAAATGGACAGAAAAGAAATGCAGTCGAGTAAAACTTTTGTGTTAGGGATTGAAGCTATTTGAGGAGGAGCTTCCTCGGACTACCAAAGATTTACGTTTCGGCTTACTTTCCATACAGAAGTTGTACTTTTGTTTACAACATATATTCTATGTCTACGTCACAACACAGCACAATCAAAACACAACAAAATAACGGACCTGCGTAATGCGCAATCTGGTTTTCTTGATTCGTGAGCTTTACTGACCCGACCATATATTATCTAAATCGGTTCAGTATCAAAGGAATAAAAGGCTCCTAAGGCTGACACTACTACATATGCTAAAGATACACACGTACATTCACTTATGTAAGTAATTGTTCAAGTAAAGCAATGAGGGTGTTTAAGAGTACCTACATATTTATATAGTAAAAAGATTTTTTTCTCTTCATATTAGTGAAGTCTAAAAAAAAGACCAGAATTGTAAGAGATGAGACTTAAATATGGATCTGTTAGAGCCGATTTACATTGAGGGCAGTATTGCCAGTGAAATGATGAGAAAGATACATTTTTCCCAAAAAGATACATTTTGAAAAAAATTTTAAAATCCATTTTTAACGTTTAACATTAAACATTTATTTAACGAATATTGTAAAGAAAATGATATCATATAAATTCATTTTTATATATATTTAAGTCAAACTTTAAAATTAATTATATGTAACTGTCTTTGGATGTTATCAAAGCAAATTCATTTTTGTAAAAATTTATATACGAGCTAAGGCATTTATACTAAGGCGATTATATCAAAAAGTTCATATAAATTTTTTGAAAATAAAAAAGATGTGCATATTTACTCAGAACAACTTCGCAGTACTAGTAAGCATCGATTTAGGTGGATCGTTTTCTTTCACCATTAGTAAAGCTGCTATTGTATTAGTATTGAGTCGGTTACGATGATCTGTCTTAATTAATAAGCTTTAGCTGGCTAAAAATGCTCTCCACACATGCATTCGAAAATGGAAGTAGAAATGTTAAGCAAACTACTTTTTTCAGATTTTTATAAATCGGCTCATTAACAACATTTTTTAAATTAAACACTTTTTCCCAATACTCATCAGCGGCCATGTCACTGTTTAACCCAAGCTCTTCGTGGTTGAGGAGAGCGTGCTCACGTCATTACGATAAAATTTAACAAAGAAGGAAATTTTTTTTAAATCAACAGTTAAATCCTTTTCTTTAAAAGATTGAGCTTCCTTTAAATTAACACATTTATAATATTAAATATTTCATCTGTAAATACGAATTTTATATTAATTTGTTTTGATTTCTTATGCTGATCTTCTATTAGGGGAGCCAGCGAAGTAAAAAATTTCATCTTAACACACATACACATGAATAAGCAGAAGACAGAAGAACTTAAAAAACTTAACTACAAAATACATGTTAATTTTGTATTTAGTTGTCACTGTTTTTTTAGTATGCATAACGAAATGATAACTTAAAAGAACTTTGGCAGAGACGGAAAATTTAATATTTTGTTTCTGTACATTTTGCGTACAAATTTAAAAGGTACGAAAAATTTCAGGATTATACATGGTACCTGAGGTCATGAAAAGATACGAAAAATGGGTCTTTCGTATCCTAATGGCATCACCGATGTCGCTGCGACAACCGTTTCGTTCTCTTTTGAAGTACCTTCTTAAATCCTCATGCGTTTACATTAAGACTTTTTTGTCGAAAGAGTCAGGGGACTTTCATAAATTTAAGTGATCAATTCTTCTTTCTTAGTTTCTGAGATATAAAATTAATATGCTTACAGGCAATACTGGCAATAATTTATAATAATTGATATAATCAAGGAAGAAATTAATGAAGAATGCAAGTCAAAAATTAGTCTCATTGGCAACACTACCTCATACATAAGAAAACAAAAATACGAGAGAAAGAAATATACAAAAGAAAAGAGGCAAGATTGTCGCTTCAAATCCTATTACGTGTGACTTTTGCTACCCCGCAAGCTTCTCTATACTTTTCCCCAACAAACACGAATCCTAGGCAACGTGTAGCAAGGACATCCACCCTAATGTAAACATGCTCTTAGCTTCAAGCAAAAACTTAACAAAATAAATGTGTGTGTTTGTATGCAATTTTATTTCGTTTATAGTTTTTACACACTAGTGATAGAAAACAGTGAGCAAAATGATTTGATTCACGCCATCGATCATTTTCACAAAAAGCATCCAAACTCCAACAAAAGTACAATTTTAGCAAATTAGAAAAAACAAAAAACCAACATCAATCTCTTTTTACTTTGTATTAATGTATTTATGAAATTGAAGCAAATTTACAAATAAGTGACTTTAGTCACTTCGGAATTTCGCTAGAAACTGCAGTTTTTCTTAACAAAATGCTACTGTTATTTACATTAAAACCTTTATCATAAAATTTCCTACCATACTGCATTTAGAGAATATAAAAAAAGTAAGCGAAAATGGAAAAAAGTTATAAGTTCGTATTTGAAAATCTGAATTTGTAATGCCATGAATAAAAAACAGTTGAACAAAATGGAAATGTTACTTTAAGAAACATTTAGGATATTTAATAAGCTTTCTAATGCATGTAATTAAGTTCAAATCCGCTAAGAACTGCTTGAGTTAAAAGCAAATTACTAAAGAAAGATTTTTTTTTACTTTTTGGGAAAAAGAAATTTTTCCTAAAAACAAACAAAAAACGATTTGAGAGACCACTTTCCGTTCATAAATATTTAAGTGTTATACACCAAAATTCTTAGTTTTTAGAGTAGATTAAGAAAATCGATGTTCGTGAAGGAATTTCGAAAAAAGTATAAAAACTGAGACGGTCTAATACACATTGATCATATTCCATCCTTCGGTTGGCTAGAACGAAATTTTACTTCATCTACTTAAGTTTCTTAACTTCTCTTGTTTTGTTTTTCATACAATTGCCAGCCATAGAGTTCAATTGGTGCAATACATCTCTCAAATAACAATGTAGGTGCCGCTTGGTCAGCTCAGTGCCTACTGCAAATACACTTTCCATTTGTTATTGGAATAGGCAAGCAAGTGGCTAATTTTTTTTGAATAAATCTGTGACACAGCTCTTTCAGTTCCACAATTGTACACGTTGAATTGATAAGAAAGATAAGACTATGACTTTGCATATCTTAGCCATTTGTGAAACTCATTTTTGCTGATTTCCTATATTTTATGACACTGGTTCCGAATACTATTTAGCAGTGCACCGTAATATTGCAGATTTTCAAACTTGCAGAGGCAAAAATTAGATTTACAGCTTTTATTTATTTTTAAACGGCAAAAAAACATCTTTCGAATAATATTTATTATTTCACATTCGGTTGAAACACAATTTATACAATTAATCACACACGCTTATACAATTTACAATAGCGCTTAAATTAAATGGCATTAGTAACAAACACTTGCGATTAAAATAAAAATAACACGGGAAATTTTAGTTTATTGGTTGCTTTTTCTCACTCCTTTGCTCTCAACGCACATGTATGCTCTTGACTTCAATTATAATCTTTCCAATGGCCAAAATCACATAAATTGCTGATATTGTTAAAACGTACAAGGGATTGGAGGTAAACACCATTTTCGTTAAGAGAACAGTGCCAAAAATAAATGTGGCCAAAAGAAATGACACTATTAAAATGCTTTGTAAGTCACGATGCCACAAGGTGTTTGGATTTTGCTTAGAAGGAACGTTAATTTTTGGCTTAAGAGGACGATATTCCTGTTCATATTGCGTTTCAAAGCCACTAGTAAAATCCACATCATCTAAGGGTGGCGTCTTTTCTAAATCATTGGCTGCCATCTTTTTTATATTGTTTAAATATTATTGTTTTTTATTTCCACCGCACAATTTGATAAAAACGTATTTTTATTAAAACAGTTAATAACTTGGATGACTTCATTTACTTGTCCATATGACAGTTTGCTTAAAACTGTTTCACCCAGTTTTTGTTTTCTAATTGTTTTGTTGTGACCCTCTTCAACGTATCGATCGTTTTTTTATCATATCAATAAAATAAAACAACAACAACAACAACAACAAAAACAAAGGTGTTAATGATAAGATAAAAGCCACAACATCCACTGTATGGGCTCCATACAGTTACAACACAGTGGCAAATTGAACAAACAATAAGTAATAACACAAATATCAATGATATACATACATATACAGGGGGATCCAAACACAAGTATCGTTTTTAAATAATTTAATTAAGTGAAATAACAAATATTCCCATTATTAATGGAGCACGATTTCATGCATTTGAATGTCGTAACTGGCTTCGCAGTAGCTTTTCCTGTCAGTTCAGTTTTCCAAGACCTTGTTAACGGGTTCTGGTTGTACCACACGAATGGTTCGGACAGTGTTCGCCTTAAGGATTTGGATCATTTCAGGATTATTTGCATAGCATCTATCTTTACCAACATCCCATAATTAAAAGTTTAAAGAGTTCAAATTACAGCTTCGAGACGGCCAATTGAAATTAAAATGACGGCTGATAATAGGATTTTTTATGATATTTTAGCCAAACTTGAAGTTTAATAATAAATTTTCAATATTTTACAACATAATTCAAGCGAAAAGCAACTCATTTTGGTCCGTGGAGGTACGACACTGCCTCACAGTCGATATTTCGGACAGGAAAAAAATGTATCAGAGTTAACGTAATATGCGATCTGAAAACATACTTGTATTCAGAGCACCCTGTATATACATAGGGTATATAAAAGGTATTCCAAAGTTAACGCAAGATTTATATTTGTTACCATTTGTGCAAAAAAGTGTTGGCAACCCTTAAAAAACGAATTCGTCAGCCGACAGTTTAGGGTTATTAAAAATGAAGCATTATTGAACTTTATTTGAAAAAGAATGAAAGCTTGGCGGCCGCAGTTCGAAAATTTCACACAAAATATGGTCAACTTCGTCTACTGTGAAGAGATTAAGTGAAAAATTCAGGGATACTGGATCCGTTGGAGACGACAAACATACTGGTCGTCCAAAAACAAGGAGACTATGTTGAGAAATATATGGTTTTTGAAAAAAAAAAATATTTTTTTCCTACTTAGGTAGCTTCAACATCAATCCGCCCTCGTAAGTTTATAAAAATTACAGATATTTTTCTTAATTTTAAATTTTTTTTTTAATTTTAATTTTTTTTTTAATTTTTTTGGTTTTTTTTTTTTTGACAATTTTCGATGTTTTATGGTATTGAGATTTTTTGGTAAAATTACCACAATTTAATCATTTATGAATAAAATCAGCGCACTTTATTAAAAAAATTAGTTTCATAAGTTATATAAACTTCTAAAAGAGCATTTGTTTTAATTTGACAATCAGTCACCTTCTGGGGAAAAAAGATCAGCCGATTTTCAACATCTTAACCTTTTGCCGTTTAACGTAAAACTATACGTCTCAGTACTTAATCTTAGTAATTACAGTGCAACGTGGTGTAAAAACTTCTTTAAGAGTACAATTGGCGGCTGTCGTTTATATCCAAATTAGAGGGAAGAAGTATTTTAATGTTCACTTCAGGCTTGATGCTCTGCAGATGCAGATGGACTGGCCCAGTCTAGTCTTAAAGCTGTCAACCGTTCTCAATTTACCTTGTTTGATTTTTACAGAGATGCCTTAGCTGGCCAGTTAAGCCATCTTGCGGTAGGATGTTAGATAGCTGATACAGTTTATCAAAGTGTTCTAAGCACAATTTCCTCCATAACTTCTTTGAGGGGCCACAGCTGTAAAAGAGTGCAATCAATTCAATTGTAACTCCATGATTTCTTTCGCATTAATGGTTGCTAATTTTTTTATCGAATTTGAAATCGTAAATTAGTTTTATAATTTCATTTTTAAATCATGAAATCAATTTTGAGTTTTCCAATTAATTCATATATTAATTGATTGCAATATTGCAATTAAAACTAAAAAAGACTTAAAATATTCGCTCTCTTTAAAGGAAACTTCTACTTCTAAAATAAAACTGACTCTGATAGTTTTGAAATGCCAACAATGTAAATTTTTAGTGGAAGCCGCTAAATTCCACGTGTATAATATTTCACGATAGTTATGATTTCAGGAGAATTGCTTGATATTGTTTGATTTGACAAGATCTCACTTTGAAATTAAAGAATGAAATCAGTTTTGTTGAAATCACTTTTATTTCAATGCCAATTGATTACAGATTTTTACAGCTCTGCTTCCAACGAGTGTACGCTGTCAGCGGGCAGCTTTGATGAAGTCATTGTGTTCATCTCGTGTCAAGAGCTCTGCGAAGCTGTGATGCATCAAGAATTCTAATTAGATTTATCCAATTGTTTGTCACAGTGTAATTAAAAGAATTTATTATTTATTAACTATTTCAATAAAAGTAAACATACTTAGTTATACAAACCAAATTAACATAGAAATTATGAGCAAAATTACTAAAACATTTGTTGATGTGAATAGAAATATATCATATGATGACCATTTATCCTTAATTAAAGTATTCAAATCCAAATTAGGAACATTTTCAATTATTATGGAATCAATTAGCAGATTTTGGCTTTCGCTTTTCTGGCCACTGCTTATTAGTAAGCACTCACAAGATTCACTAGAAAAACACAAATGTTCTTTTACATAAGTTCTTTTTTAATTGATTCACACTTTTACCCGATCGAAGACATTTTTGCAATAAAATTTTATATGTAAAATATGTATGTAAGTATGTATTAATAATATCTATATGTATGTATGTCTTTTGAACACCAAGAATAATGCTGCCTGATATACGTCTTGCTTGAAACTGTCTTAAAGTAAAATAAACAATAAATACATACAGTTTCTATTGATTTCATTTAAGTAACAGAATATTTTGCGGTCAGAATCTTTTCTAGATATTTATAATCAAGAAAAGATTTAAAAAATATGCAAATTAATTAATGTCGAGCTTTTTTTATATTTTTACTAGTGCATATTTTGCCATAACAGTTGAATTCACAAACTAATAAAACAAATAAACATAAAATATAATTGAACTGGGCCAACCAACCGCATAGTGCTCTCCATTGAATATGAACTTGCTAAAAACAAAAGATCTTGAATGCTGTAAATATCTCAGTTAACTGAATACTAGGGTATTCGTTCGATTAACTGTTAATAGAATAACCGATTAATTACTATTACTGATCGGTTACTTTAAAATTGGGTATTTGCGATTGACGATTAAACCGGTTAATTTCACTCGATTAACCGATGTAACAAAATTTTTAATTTTTTTGTAGTATTATAACCAGGGTAAATTTAAATATGCACAAAAATTATTCAAATATGCATGCAAATATTCCTTTAAAAAAACTTTAAAATGTTCTCACAAATATGCACCCGAAAAAACACAGACTAATAATTTTTAATCTGATTTATTTGAAAAAATATTTATTGCAAAGTATAGTCATATATTTTTTCAAGTTTCAAATTGAAAGGATTTTCAATTGTCACACAAAGCGATCAAATATATTGCAAATATACGTTTAACATCAATCGATGTTAGTGTATATGTTGTTTCTAATTGTGGTCAACGTTGAAGGACAATATTTAGAATTAAAGCTTTGTTCAGTTTTCAATAATCATTTAATTCTTGATATTTTAAAGTTATTCTTTTACGACTTCTATGACGTATAAACTTTTAGGTAAAGGAAGACCTTGGTTTCCAATTCTATTATACTGTAGCAATTATATTCAAAAATATCTTTAATGTACGTATGCTAAATCTGTTTTTACTGATGAATTCTTAAATAAGGCCTTTGCATTACATATCGACTCTGCCTCATCATCAGAAAGCTCATTTAAACCGCTGCTTATTTCTATAAAATTGGCGCAATAATGTATAGCAGCCTTTAACCAAGATACCCATCTAATGAAACAGGGCTTTGCGGATTGATCCTACTTGTGCACGTAGAATGCATTAAATTGATACGAAAGTTCGCCTGGAAATTAATTAAGACAATAAGTTTATTTGGAAAAAAACTAAATATGTAAAACATAATATGTATGTATGTAGTTCTACCTTGAGAAACGGCTTTGCAATTTGCAAGAAGAGAGTTAACATTGCAAAATGTAAGCGAATAAAATCTGTAATTCTATGCAACCCTTGAGCCAGACATGTAACATACAACATTTTCGGGGTAAAAAATTTTCAATGATCGCATTGTGGGCAGCATAATATGGAGCTGCGTCAGTTATCACAAGTAATTTTTGTTAAAAAGAGTTTACAAACTGAGTAATATGTAAATTCATGCAATTTATATCAAAAATTCAATTTTTTTTGGGGAAAATTTTATATATATGCAAATGCATATTCTTCATATAAAAAGCATAAAAAACTTGCCCTGATTATAACATATTTTTTGTGTTTTTCCTCATTTCTTTCATCTCATATACAAAAGGTATTTGTTTAGAAAATGTTTTTCATACAAACAAAGTGATCATGATTTTAAATAAGTGTTTGCTGTCACCAGCTTTTTGTTTTTGGCTATAAAAGACCTCAGTAAATAGTCTGATACTCTAGCTGAGCTTGAAGGAGTTAGGGAGTCCCGTAGACTAGTAGATAGCGTACTAGACTATTAGTCGAGGGGTCGCAGGCTTGATTCCTGCCTAGACCCTGGGTGTTTCTGCAGACAAGCCAAATGGCTTCGGGGTTTGTGTTTGTTATTAAAAAAATAAGATTTTTATTAATAATTTAATAAGGGCCAATAAGACTATTGCCAACGATTTAAATAAAAATCTAAGGATTAGATTTATTGAGAGACGAATCAAGTTTTGAAATACACTTATTTTCATATTTCCTTCTAGCAATACATTCTTAAGTACAGAACAAAAATTCAAAAAGGAATCATTTAGAATCTACTTGAATGCCTACGTTTAGAGGGCAGTCACGTAAACCAAAAACACTAGAAACTAAGGAATTCGGAAATAAACTTTTTTGCAGAATGTTGAATGCTGAGCTTTACTAGAATTAGTCAAATGATGACCAGACAACAGAAGAAACTCTCGATAGTAACACAAACAATCTTTTAACAGAATTAACCGAAACAATTTGAAGTGTTAAAAATTTTCTTTTTAAATAAAATAGGACTCTAATGGTTAATGGTAGATTTTATATGTTTAGAGAAATCAGATATTCTGGGTTGCTTTCGAGTTCTCTAACATAAGTTTTTTAAGAACTTTTTCCAAGTCAAGTTTTATAAAAACTAATGAAAAACAACTCACTTAAATCCTAAAGATTTACAGAAAATTATTTTTCTAAAGGATTATTTTACAAGATATCCTTAAACTATTGAAATATGTAATAAAATGATCTCACAGTTTTTTCGTGTTAGCTCAAGAGTTGTTATGCTGGTTCAATTATTGTTTTTAGCAATAAACTCCAAACAATAAATAATTTATGTATTTCTATTTATTGAAATTACTTAATTTATAAAAAAAAAAACTTTATTAATCGGCTAAACGATCAGCAACAAAATGAAGTGACTATTAAGCGATTAAACCAAAATCTCAGTTAATTAATCGAGCGATTAAGGCCAATTAAATGAATACCCTAGTAAAAACTCTGCAACAAAATATTAGATTTCTGAAAGCAATAACAAATTTGCACGCTTCAGAGAATGCAAAATCTCTCAATTTATTTTCAAACACAAAATAGTTTAATATCTCATTTGGCTGAGGTGCCAAACATGACGATTTTACGTCATTATCACGATTTTTTAGAGCGAATTACACAAAATGACGATTGACGATTTTTGTTAAGTATCTCTTATACATTGTCGATTTTTTGACATCACTACTTTTTGCACAACATAACCGCTACGTGTGTGGCAATATGTCAAAATCGATAGAAAACATATTTATTTTGAAATGAATTGTTTGCCTTTAAATTTAAGAAATTTATTGAATAAATTCGTTGTTTTATGAAGACAGTACTTTTTTGGAACAGTTTGTTATTCATCAGACTAGCAGAACGGATCAGTAATGATTTCGAGGTCGCTACACCATTTCATCGGCGTTCTTTAATCGATTTTACTACTTTTGACGGTGGATACTAATGATTAGGAAGATCAACTTTTTAACCGTATTATTTAACAAATTAGAATACGAAAATTTCTTCTCTTCATTTCTACCTGTTAAAGAAATTTCGGTTGGTACGGAATTCTCACCTCTGATGATTATTTATTCCATATATCCCATGCTCTCCCGCTTTTTTCAGAGCCCTTGGCTGCTGAGATCCAGCTATTTACCATTTTTGTTTACTTTGTTTTTGTCTTATGTACGAGTAGTTAACTTTTTTAGTATTCAACCACCTGTGACTAGTGTTGTAAAAGTATTGAGTATTTGAGTACCGAGTACTCAATATTTCCTGGTTTTCAATATTCAAAACTAACTATTCAATTCTTTCAGAGATGAATTTTCATACATAAATACAAAAATTTCACTTGAAAATGTTTTAAATTAATACAATTCGGTTTTGAGGAGAGTTAAACGCATTTAAATTGTTTGCAGCAATTAATAAGCCCGGCCGTTTAGTTAGATATTTTTAATGGATTATTAAATTTGCTAGTCAATGAATTATTATGGAATACGGGTAATAATAAAATCGAATTTCAACCCATTAAGTATTTGTATTTTTGAATAAGAAAAAACGTTAAAAGTATTGAGTAGTATCGAATACTCAATTGAAATAGTATTGAGTAGTCAAAAGTAGCTGCTTTTTACAACAATACCTGTGACAATGTAAATATTGAGTTTATGACGGGTGCCTTCGTTTTTAATAATTAATTTTTATGCGTAATTTTTTGAACTGTTTTGGTTTATATTGAAATGAGTTTTGAATGAATATTGGAGACAGCACTTATATGTAGATATATTTTGGAAAATAGCAAAGTCAGTTAATTTACAAAACAATAAACCTGTTTTTCCAAATTTGTGTGAATTTCTAAATAGCTTAATGACATTACCACACTCTCTAGCTAATGTTGAAAGAAAAAACGCCGTACTAAATTCAAGTATTTTCTACTTACTTTGAGTACGATATGTATGTATAGTGTTTTTATTTTGTAATTATCCAACTTAAATCATTATTTATCATAAGTCGTTATTTTCGTATTTTATATGCACATGTGCATAAAATCGAATAATAAAACAAAAAAATATATTAACAGTTTCGACACAAAATCTGTTCAAATCTTGCTTTGCATTGACCAAACATGTTTAAGATATTGTTGAGTTTTGCATTAATTTGTGTTCGATGTTTTTAACAAATCCGTTGAATTGTTAATTTTCAAAAGAAAGATGGTTTTATTTATATGAAATACTATTGGTTTGTTATATAAAACAGAAGATTTTTGTGTGACGATTTTTTTACGATATTTTTTTTACATATTGACGATTATGACGATTTTATTTCTAAAATTTTTACTATTTTTTCGGAAAATATTACTGGCAGCCCTGGCACACGGTTTAATTTATTGTTGTTTAACGATTTTATGCAAGCATCATCGGAGTTTAAAAATGATACAGTTGGATAACACAATAAGACGAAAACACACGCTTTCATTGTTAAAAAAAAGAGCTCTTAAGAGCGATATCGCGAACAAAAATCGCGATAGCGATTTCCCTGGAAGCGTATTTCGCTGGAGCTTCAACAAAGATCAACAACTTTCGCTTATAATTCTGCTTCGGGCGAATTAGTTCCTTTTGCTTGTTAGGCAAATTGCATAATTCCTTAAACATTATTTTAAGATCGTTTTTATTTGATTTTTACGGCAAGTGAATAGAGTATGGCCGACTTTATTTAACTTTCCGTATCTCAAATTACATCATAATTTCGCAGTGGACGTTTAAGATAACCGCCCCATCACATAAAACATTTTTCCTTTTTTAACACATAATAGTATTTTTTATTTAAAATAAATAAGCCAAATTACTAATCCAATTAGTATGGCAAATATTAAAATATTAAATAAAACACACAAATTAATTGCCACATTTGAAGAATTTTCAACATCGATTGAAGGTTGCTCAGGTAACACTTCACAGTTTATCAATGAACTTTCCGATGAACTTTAAGTAAAAAAGAGAGTACAAACAAATTATTTTTCAACATCATTTCGAAGTTCGAAAAAAGTCTTATTACCCAGATTTTAGCATTTCTTTATTTCTTGCTTTTCTTTTTATTTTATGCAACAAATTTAAATTATATGTTTTAACACTTTAGCGAGCAACGGAATGTCAACTATTACATTGGTGTTGTTAAAACTCAAATGATTTTCAAAAAATTGATGCAACGTGAACTTCTATTTGGAGTTAAATTTTTTTGATATGCTATACAAAGTCTCTTGAAATTGTGCTGAGTTTCATAAATTTGTTTAATTTAACGGGAATTCATTGTGTTGTTTGTTGTTGAAGC
Organism: Gymnocheta viridis; assembly: GCA_956483585.1. NCBI lineage: Eukaryota > Metazoa > Arthropoda > Insecta > Diptera > Tachinidae > Gymnocheta > Gymnocheta viridis. The sequence continues at coordinate 23,782,840 of OY101440.1, read as the reverse complement.
AAACAAGTTGCCATGACTGCCACTTTTGAAATGTGCGCCCTCAAGTTGGGGGACTAAATTTTTTGATTAGAGATGGGAATAATTATCAGTGATATTTCAAGATTATTGGAATTGATTCTGTATGAATTTTAAAACTATGTCGAATTTCGTTAATTCATTATTTTATTAATTTCAAATACTGTGTGCTTTATTGCCGTAGTCGAGCTGTTCAAATTGAAATATAAAAGATATACAAATATATTTCTAATATACACAAAAATGGCTTTATTTGTTTATGGCATAAATGTTTTAATATAATTTTTGGACCGTATGTGGCCCAAATAAATGAGGCTATATATCAGCAGTGAGACGACGAATGCCGCCTTCTAAAACTTCAATTTCGAATAATCATAAATAAACCTTGCGTGTCGATTTTTCTTTTTGTTTGTTCTGTTTTCTTAATAGTGCATTTTCTGGAATTTACGTTATTCAAATTGGAATGGCAGAAAATCAGTATCTGACAACCCTGTTTGTTGTAAGAAGAAAAAAAAAAACGATTAGACGTGCCTCCCACTTTGTTGCAAATGAAAACAATAGCATCACTCACTGTGGGGCTGATTGCCTGAAAATGCTAATAAATATATTAAGAAAAATGATCGAGTTTTATTTTATATTTAAACCCTTAAATGATTATATCATAATGATAATTCATTTGACCATTTATTGTTAAATATAAAATAAATAATCCAACTGCAAGTATAATTTTTTTATTAGACGCTGAAATTGCAAAAACAATCGTAAAAAGTATGTCTTTTCAAAAACACTATTTCGATATCAAAAAACGAGGGAAGAGCCTGCATTTATGAAACTAGTTTTTTTGTATAGCACCGAAATTTATGGTGTAGGTTCGTTGACCTTTTCAAGCTGATTTCACTTAGGATTCAACCTCAAAAAAAAAGTGAAGATTATTTTTATTTATTTTTAAAACGTACCGCAGGTACATAAAAACAACATGATTGATTACGCAGCCCTGCGAAATGTTCTGAAACAAAACAGCTGATCTTTGTATATTTTATTCGACTGCTTACAAATATAATATTATTATTTTTTTATCAGCTCCAGTTTTAATATTTGTGTTAAACGCTTAATATTTTACGAACGGTCCTTCAAAACCTTAAAATATAAATTACTAATCTACACAAAAATTCCATTTATTTGATTGGAGTCATGTCGGCGTGTATTTGAGGATACTTACTTCTATTGCAAGGATGTTCAAAATTGTGTGTCCGCGGTAGAGTCCTCGAAATTGTTTTTGGTTTGCCGCTGTCGAGAAAAGAAAGTTATTGATTTCGTCACTGTTTAAAAAAAAAAATTTTTCATCAAATTTGGACGTTTTGGGATCATGGGAATCTATTCTGAGTATTTTTACGATGAAGTCCGGACGGATGTATGTAACCCTATGTGTGTGCGGAAGTGACAATCTAAATAAATAAATTCGACTCACTCAGATTTCGCGAGATAATAAGCCGATTCAAAATCATTCGAGAATTTTCGAATATAGTTTTCAAAACGAAATTTTTTTTTGATTAACTTGAAACTGCTCTACCAGTCAAATCAAAAATCTAATCAACTCATAAGCTCGAAATCTAAAAAAGGCCAACTGCCTCCAACTTGATGAAAATAAAGAGATGTTGATGACGAAAAAATTTCGAAAAAACGCTTTTTTTAATAACCGCAAAAATTCTTGCAAAATTAATATCCGAGATTCATTTAATTGGTTAAATTTTAAACACTGCGTCAAATGCCACATTATTCAAATCGGTTAAATGATTCATATCTTTCGAAACATTGTGGAAAGTCACGTAATTTTTATTTTTGGTCTCTATTTATAAAAGCTTTTCTTTTAGCTTGGTTCGAAGTTTTTGGGATATTTCTTATTTTTATATCAAACTATTGTAATCAACGGCCGACTCAATCGACCGCATTCTAGATATTAATATTAAACATTTACACACATAAATACATACGATAAAATACAAAAACAAAAAACTTTCTAAATAAACTACTTAAAACTCTCTCTCTAAGTAAAAACAAATTGAACAAACACACATGCACGTGCATGTGTAATAAGTGTGCATGTGTTAGTAACAACTTTAAATGCTTACAGCTCCCTAAGTATCGAAACTATTCCAATAAAATCAAGATTGTGCACATCTATGTAAAATCCTCATTGAAAATATAAAAATCTTTCCAAAACCGGTTCAGTATTACGGCCTTAAAAGGGTTTAAAAAAATGTGTTTGCCTATTAATAACATAGATAGATGTTGTTCCAAAACTTAAATAAATTTGGTTAAATTCTTTTTCATTTTTCAAGCCTCCAATAAAGAAGAAACTTATAATATCAAATGTTAAATTAATTTGTTTCTTTTAAATACCTATTGCTCTCAACCATGAGAAGATATTATGTCTTAATGAAATCGAAAAAAACGTTGGCTGTCATCGAAAATACAGTATGAAACAAAGAAACAATTATGTCACAAATTAAGTTTTCTGATGTTCTACATTTACATTTACTATCACTTATTTGAAAAACATTTTAGAACCATTATGGAAAATACGTTGAAAATAAACGAATTGCACAGTTTAAGAATAAATCTTTTTTTATTGTTAGGAAAGCTTCCCAGCAAAAACATGGTATTGACTACCATTAAGAACAACACACTTTTCAGCACTACCTACTGTCTGCATTACTTTGCAGTAATTCTAGAATTACCTGTTAGTACATAAGTAACTAATTTATTTTTTGAGAGGCACGATACACTAGATTAGCAGTTCAACCGTTGGTTAAGGAATATGAATTTTTTTAGTTTTAATGCTGAATAGATTGCGCTACCAAATGATGATGATGGCAAGATTCCAAAGATATTGAAGTGAACAACATTTATTTTCAACTAGACGAAGTCTCGTAACTATGCCATACAAGTAACTACAGTTCTTTTGAGTGATTTCTGGAGGAGGCGATAACAATTGATATTGAGATCTTGTGACTTACCATCCTGATTTTGTTTTTTTTTTTTTGAAGCTATGTGAAAGGTAAAACCTATGTGAAAGGCCCAGAGCCGATTCAAGTCCTCAAAGTAAAATTAGCGCAGCTAACAAGCCGCATGCAAACGCAAATGTGCGAATTTGTATTGCAAAATTCTATGAAAAGAATATGGTCTTGCAAGCCATGTCGTCCATTTCGCTGATATTGCTTTCCATAATTAATGACAAACCCTCCTCTATACAGTTAAATATACATCCGATGATTTCGCTTAAAACTGCTCGTTTTTTACATATCAAAATAAAACCTCTACTAAAGAGTAAAAGAATTGACATCAGCATCAACCCACAATGACTATAAAAGCACGAAATTAATTCTCAAAATATTCTTTTAAATTTTATAATGTTGTATACATTCACTGACTTCTAAATATTGACATTTTCAAGTGGTTATTTATAAGCGATTTTAGTAAGTACTTGCAGCTAATGACATCGACATGTTAAAAGAGTGATTTAAAACGCCAAAATGGAAGTAGTTTTCCGATTTAACGAACGTAATTGTTGTCAGGCACTAGTAGTTTTTAGTCCAAAGTGATTATTATTTTTTGGCTAATATTCGTAAAGTTTTTAGTCAGAAAGAATTGCACATGATACAATATTCGAAAGAAAAAATTTTTTAACACTGATTAATTTCAACTTACACGGCAGAACAGAAACAACGTTGTTTTTCGGGAGCCGCCACACGCCCATCATCAATGTTCATGTGTGTTTCCATGAATGTGATTTAAATTTTGTATTTATACAAATAATGTCAAGAAAAAGCATACGAGAGTTATTTGTATTATTAGTTGTTTTTACAGCAAACACTGCTTTACCACTGTCAATATTCAAATTTTACCATCACTGATTAACATTAAATTAACCCATTGTTACACGTCGGTTTGAATGTTCGTTAAAGCGAATGTTCGTTATATCCAGTACTAAATTAAAAACTAATAACGTCGTTTATTTTATTCATAACTATGAATAGTGTTTTTTTAATATTTTGTTAAAATTATAGCAATTTAAAATAAATATTTCTTTAAAAATATGTATAAGGGAAGAAAAAATTCATAAGAACACCTTACTACAAAAATAATTTACTTAAAAATTGGATAAACACAGTCTTCTTATTGAAATGGATATCTTTTTTAATTGCATCTTCTTGAAGTTCTTTCAAAAGAATTAAATTTGTGCTACTAACATTGTTTTGCTGAGCCCATTTAATACAAATTTCGAAGTGCTTAATGACATTTTCGTGATTTATTTTGGGCTCTAGAATTTCAGTTTCATCAAGCTCTTTGTTGTTTTCGTGTTGTGCATCGTTTTGTTAGACATTTATTCGTTAAACAAATAAAATTTTTATTCAATATATAAGATTCATACTTAGTAGAAATAAAAAATGGGGTGCTCGTTAAATGCGGAAAACTACTGTACTTCATTTGTTTATTAACATTTAAAGTCATCAAGATTTTAGCTGGCATTTGTAGTTATGTCTCACATTTCGTTTAAAAATCACTCAAGAACCGCGTAGAGGAAGAGTGTGTGACCTTGTTAAATTTTAGTACACCCAATCCTTTTTTTACACGATCTTTTTTTACACCATTTTGAAATAACACGGTTAACAAAAATATTCTTTTCCTATTTTTACACGTCTTTTTTTATACGGGTAAAAATATTTTTGGGGAATTTTCAGTTTAAGTAGTACAGACATATGCAAACAAGAGCTGCCATATACTTTTGATAACTTTCATAACTTGATTAAACATACTTTAAAAAACTTATTATGTGGTAACATAATTCTGTTTGTTATTAACAAAAAATTTTTCGATTTTGATTTTCTAATTAATTAACAAGATGGAGACCATTTTTTTTTATATAAAAAAAAACTTCTAAATTTATTATCGATATTTCGTTACTCCTTTGATAGTTTTCTAATGATGAAAAATCGTTTAACAATCAAAATAACACAAAGAGATCTCGAAAGTAGGATAGATACGTTCCACAGCTGATTTCGCTATTAAAATAATAAAACCACTCGAATCTGAAAATGCAGACGAACTAAGCATGTCTTCGGACGAAGCTGATATTGAACCAGAGCGATGCAAAAGACAGTGCTTACTATCAGACACTAACACCGAATAAAAAATTTTGATTTTCCTATATGATTTTTTTTTTGTTTTTATATTATTCTTTAAATTAAGCTTGAGGTCACTTTTTTTACAAAAATCATCCAAATTTATTTTATCTCGATATTTCGTTGCCTTTTGGGTAACTTCTTCAGGAGGAAAAAATCGATAAACAATTTAAATAACAAAATAAGATAAAATAAATTTGGATAATTTTTATAAACAAAAAAAAGTGACCTCAAAATTTGTTTAAAGAATAATATAAATATTAAAAAAAGGGTCGAAAAATTCTATTTTGAATTTTTTTGTTTTTATTTTCAGTTTTTCAAAATATTATTTATACAGAGTTATTCTGCCTTATTACGGTTGTCGAATTTTCGTCTTCGACTTCGACAGTGTGGACCAGATTAAAGTATAATACTGTGTGGTTCTTTAATCTAGTACAACTTGTCGAAGTCGAAGGCGAAAATTCGACAACCGTAATTAGGCCCATTTAGTTCCTTAAAAATGTGTTTCTTTATTTAAAAAAAATATTTTAAGATAACTTGGCAATTATTTCTTTGTTTTTATGGCTTAAAAATCATCATTAAATTAAATTAGAGCGACACTGTATACAGAAAAATAAGTATAATTTTAGTGTTCCATAGAAATATTAATCTTTTTGACAACCTTCAAGTTTGAAATTATTAAATATAACTTTTTTTACACGACTTTTTTTATACACTGTGGTCGCTGGAACGTATGTACCGTGTAAAAATCGGACTGGGTGTATTTTAAATTATCATATCTTTACATAACTTTTGATAAGTATTCAAACTATTAAACTTATCATAGTTACATATATTGTAAAAATTGCCTTTGAAATGTATACAGCAGCTATTAATTTCTGCAATTAAATGAAAACAATTATTAACCTTGAATGCAAATATTAATGCGCAGCTTATAATTGTAAAAATGTATGCACGTAAATATTTAATAAATATTGAATAAACAAAATTAAGCCATTTAATGGCATTTATTGATAAAAAAAAATATACTGCAATATTGAACGTACACAACTACGTAAACAGCAGAGATCAGAAACAGGACAGGGTTTCGCAAATCCCGTGATTCAGGATCTCAGAATTTCAAATCTCGGAACTTTTCGGAATCGCGACTTATTTCTGGTTTTGGAAAATAAAATTTATTAGACTCTTGAATAATAAAATACAGAAAATCTATGAAGCAAAATATTTTCAATTAAAACGAGGAGCCAAAATATAAAAAAAATAATTAAAGAAGATAAAAACAAATACTGTTGTATAGATGAGTAACGTGGAATGCAACATTACGTGATGTACCATGTGTACAAGTTTTCCTAAACATATTCTTAAGGACCATCCTTCATATATATTGGTTCAGAACAACTTGGTGCTCAAAATTTCGAGTACAAATAACAATACAATGTACCTTAATCAAGACAAAAATGGGATTACTTTATCTAACCAATCCTGGAGTTTCTTAAAATGAGTACAAAATTCTTTAATCACGTGAAAAATCTTGAATCAAAAAAAATTAAATTGAGCACTTAATAGTCAGTACGTAAATCAATCTTACTCTAAATCTAGGAGTACCGTGATTTTAACGCCGCTTGGGATTGATTTAAGGACGGATGGGTTGATTTTTCTTTTGAGTGTAGTGTTGGATTGGACATATACTGCGGAAACCATCAACAAATATTGTAAAACAAGCCATGGACTGGAATCCTCAAAGTAGTCGATGAATGGGAAGACCATCACATATTTGAAAACGACTAGTCGAAATTGAAACATCCCATCTTCATCAACGTTGGAATGAAATAAAACTTCGTGCATCAAATCGATTGTATTGGAATAATCTTGTTAAGGCCCTTTGCTTCTTGTGGAAGTTTAGAGCATCAAATATATAAATATGAAAACAAATTTCAGTACAGCTTACTCTAAATCGGGCATCGAATTAAAATTAAAAAAAATGGGCACAATCTGGAATGAAATCACATCATGGGAAAAATGTATTTTTCAAATTTGTTTATTGAAGGAAAGCCCACAGGAAGATAGACCAGCAGACGGTCATGCAAACGAAAATGAAAAATGGGACTAATCTGGAAATATATTCTTGTGAATAAAAAAGAATTATTCAAATCGATTTGGAATAAGAAATGGACAGACGCGAAAACAACGGACATCGAGCTTAAAATAAAATTAATTAATGTTACAAATCTGGAAAAATGGGCTTTCAACTAAAAAAATCCAAATCTTGACAGGAAATATAAAAATAATATTTATATTAAGAATCGTATAGTGTACTACACGTATCTATAATGCATGCACATTGAATAGAACAAACAATTAATAAAGTATCAATGACAATCAGGGACATAACAATTATAAGATAAACGAGAAAAAAATTCTTTTTTAACTATTCATATTGATGAATTTATAAAATGATTATAATTATCCATTTTTGTAAGAAATATTTTATTTTGGTCATCGCAAACCAATTTTGGTGAGAGTTTTGTTTTTCTGGCTATAAATGAGCATTATGTCAACCAAAAAAAATTTGGTTCAAAATAAAAAAATTCTTTTTTTGTGGTGTCAGGTTTGAAATTGATAATCAAAAATTAATTCATAAAGTTCTAGTAGGAATATTTCTCCCATTTAATATAATAAATAGGGATTTCTAAATTCATTAAAATCATTATTAGAATTGCAATCGACCGTATGTAACCTTTATTAGGTTTTGTATAATGGTCTTAAAATATAAAAAACATGCACCGCCTTTAGCAGTGCTTAGTTTTGTTACTGCCGCTACAGATATCCAGTGGCCAGGCCCTTCCCTATATCATCGAATTGAATGAAAAAAAACAGACATTAAAAGTCTTGGAGTTCATTAATGGACTGCCTTCTCAAATTAAAATTTACGCGATTTCCAACAAACGTAGAAATCGTTTTGGTACTTTGTTCGATTGTGTAGTTATTCATATTAAATTTAAATATTTAAAAAAGGATCGAAAAATTTTATATTGAATTTTTTTGTTTTTTATTTTCAGTTTAAAGGTTTAAAGGTTTAAATTTATTTTTCCAAAAATCATTATAAAATTTAGTTAAATATTAAAAAACTAAAAACATTAAATAAAATTCCTTACATACTAACGTATTTATCAAAGACTATAACATTATAACAATAAAAAATTTGTACATTTAAAAATACATCCATCATACCAATAAAACAAAAATCTTAAAATATATTCCCCAAAAAAGGAAATAAAAAAGGGAAGCTCTTAGTATAATACTTACTGAACTAAAGAACTTAAGACTAACTACTCACTAATAACTTAAAACTAAACAACAAAATAACAAAAACAAAAAAAAAAACAAAGTAAATTCACAATAAAAAGGGAATAAGAAATTAATTAAAACTATTGAGTAGTCGAATCCTTCGATGATAAAATAGAAGGTCTGCACTTTCGCAAAGGAGTCCAGCTCCCCTGAGAGTCAACAAATCCACGGGCGAATAATACCGAGACATCTGAACAGCCTCCAGATCCCTATTCCTGCAAAAGCACTCTCTCACCAAAAGATTCTCAGAGGAACGCGCCCCTTCTAAAAATTTGATCGCACCCTCCACCATATAAACGTCTATACGACCAAAATCAATTGCCCCATAAATGGAGCTACACGATGGCCTACGGAAATCACCGTTCAGTCCAATGTAAGGTCTAAAACCAAGGCAAGCAACCAAAATCTTTCGCTCCCATCTTCTAAGCCTTTCCATTTGGGATGAAGAAATTCCAAACCAAACTGGAAAGGCAAAGGTGACGAGCGGACGAATGATCTGGCGATACACCAAGAGGCGAACTCTTCTGACAAGACCACCCCTACGCTTGAGTGCACCCTGATAAGCACCATAAGAACGTTTTGTTTTCTCCAAAACATCATCAATATGACGATAATACTCAAAGTTCTCATGAAAGGTGACCCCGAGGTACTTCATCCCGTCAGACACCAAAACCATTTCCTCTCCGACCCGTAAACATGGTTTATTTTCACTTTTTCAAAATATTATTTATACAGAGTTATTTAGTTCCTTAAAAATGTGTTTCTTTATTTAAAAAATAAATTTATAAAATTATTGTATAAAATTACACCATCCTTTTCAAATCTAACAATTGAGGAAGAGTGACCAACTGTCTAAGTGAGTGTACCTTATAACTTATATATATATATATTGTTTTAACGTCAATGTACTGATGATTTTTCATAAGCACTACTGAAATGCAACACTTTGTTCCCAAACAAGAAAAATAGTTTTTAATTTTTGCGATTTTAAAAACGTATTTAAAAAAGGAAAAAAGAACAAAACAATTTTTTTTTTTTTTTTTTTTTTTTTTTTTAAGAGAAGTAACACTCAGGCAATTAGTATGCCTACCAACCCGTAGGTGTGTTACCTTCTTTGGGAAAGGGATAGTGAGAGAGGACAGATGGTGAAAGAGAGAAAGCTTAATTTTTACAACTCTGATATTGCGCGTTGTGTTAGTTTTTAGATCAGTGTTGCAGCGCCTCTGATGTCAAGTAGGCGCATTAAATGTGTTTTAAGCTGTTGTAGCCATTTTATTAATTATTTTACTTCGCCGGCGATTTTGCTACAATACCGACGAAGGAGGGCGCTGTGATGTCCGCTAGCATACACCAGTATCAATTGCTGCCAGAACTGTTCAGTGACCAGTGCTATGCCTTCATCACTTAAACAGTCTGACAACAACAAATACAATCGCATACTAATGCACATCTGAAAAATGCTGGATGTTATGACTTGTCTGAAGCTGGGCTCGAACCCACGTTCTTAGACATTATTTGCTTTGCTTTGCTTTGCTTTGCATTGTGTGGAATTATGCATAAAGCTGGCTTCAAAGATAATAATAATAATAATAAGAAGTAGGCATAATCACTAAAATCATAACTTTAGGACAGACTTGTCTAACATTGCTACATTTTTAGTTATCCCTGAAGTTGGAGATTATTTAATTAATTTTAATGTCTTTTCAACTAAGTAGTATGAATTGTAATTTGTGCAAGTGTTGTTATAAGAAGCACTAAACTTTTAAGGACATACTCTCACACAACAAAGAAAACGAAAGAAAAAGAAAAATGCAAAGTCAAAGTGGCATTCAACAATAAAACACAACTTGAATTTCCTTTTTGGGAATCATACATATTTAATGACTTAACAAAAAAGATGACAAAAAAACGGCAATATCAAAATTAAAATAATAAAGGGTAATTATAATTAGTTTCTAATGAAATACATGAAAAGTAGAAATATAAAACGTCCTTTTTAAATAGAAATTCTTCCAAGAAATTACATTTCTACTATTTTCCTTCATTTTGCCTTAACAAGGATCCGCTTCCTGTTAAGTTTCCTTCGAAGACATGTCTTGATGTTTGCATGCACAAAAATTCGTATGTATGTATATGCTAATTGTATGTGTGTGTATGTGTGAGCTTCTTTGTCATAACAAAATCTTATAGAAGAAAATATTTCTTGGTATTATTTTGTCTGGATTTGTTGGTGCAATAGTTGATATAAAGATTAAGCAGGTGTGCCTGTATGGCCTTTTGTTTATAAGTTCATCTGTCTGTTTGTCTGTCTATTTAACTATCTGTCTGTTTGTATGACTGCCTGTGAGTATGTTTGGTTATTTCAGTTAATTTCAAAGGAATTTTAATGTTTAAATGATGTGAACAACGCATAAGCTCATATGTAAGTATACGAATTTATTTGCATAGAATACTGAGGTATTCCTCAAAGAGAATATTTATATTCATTAGATGTTTTGGAATTCGCAACAGAAAGTTTTGCATTTATTTTGATAAATACTACTTATTTTAGAGTTATATTTCCAGTTTGCAAAAGCACACACAAAAATCTTTACTAGCTCTTCTGGAGGAGATGTTAAAATACGAATACTAGATCGTAGAAGTTTGTGTCTGAGTAAAATTCATTCAGAACGGGGTACTGTTATGTCATCTGTATGGGTCGCAGTGGAAGCTTAGAAACTGACACCAAAGAGCAGCAAGAGTAAGAATAATAAAGAGCTCTACTGCCAGGGGCAAAGAGAGGATCAATCTGATTATCTTAAATGTAGAGGAGAAGCGGAATCGCCTTTTAAAATTTTAAAAAATCTAACAAATTACGTAATACAATTTTTGTAACAAATTGGCCAACAAAAATTCTCATATAAAAATTATTTTTTTCCTTTTTTTATGCAATTGCGAACAATCTTAAAGAATTAATATCAACACACAATTTTTATTCTGTTGAGTGGAATAATTTCGGTATTCAAAATGTTTTATTTAAAAAACATTAAAGGCCGTCGTGATTCACTATCCTACACGATCGAGTGATTCATTCATAGGAAAATTTTACATAAGTTTACAGGCGTTTTAGGTGCCACACTATTAAATAAAAATCAAAAACTAATTTTATTACCATAATCATTTTTGGCGTAACCATATTTCGAACATATTTTTTAGGCACCAAAAAACAATTCTCAGCTGGTTAACAGCAAATACTGCTCTGATCGCATGAAAACTATCATTTTATGAAAATTTTCAAACAGTTTACCAAATCGTATGACTTGGGGAAAAAAAGAGCGTATACAAACACTATGCTCCACAAGATCAGGGAAGAATTGTGTCGCAGTGTTTCCTGCCCACGTAATCTTCGATTTTGGCGATTCGGCATGACCAGCAAGATCGCCAGATTTAACCATCCCAAACTTCTTTTTTTTAACTTGGACCAGCACTCAGGGGATGACCCCTACATATGTAATGCATTGTGCCGGAACTAGGAAAATTGGTTATGGGAAGGAGGATAAAGGGAGTAGTGTTTGTGGACGTTCGATTTGAATTTTCCCATACTGAAAGTAACAGGAAAGACCTCTGCAGGAAGTTTATTCCACATGCGAACTGTTCGACTAAAGAACGAATTTTCTCTGTAATGCGTAGTGCGATCCACTGGCATATCAACCACAAATGGATGCGCTCTTAACGAAGAACGTGTTGTTCGTACAAATGAGCGGGTTGCGGGAACAAGTTCCCTGATTTCATTAGAGCACATTCCATTGTAGTAACGATAAAACAGTGAAATACATCCCACATTGCGTAGATGCTCCAGCGAGTCAATAGAGTTGGCTACCCTACTGTCACAGATGAGCTTCTTTGCCCTCTCCTGTACCCGGTCGAGTATCTTCAAAATAGACTTTAAAGCACCATACATGAGAGTTGTATTCCATTTTCGGTCGGATATAGGTGGTGTAAATATTAAGGAGATCAAATGGATTGAAGTATCTCTTAAACCGTCTTAGAAAGCCGAGGCACTTGAATGCTTCTTTTGAAACCTGAAAAATATGATCAGTCCATCGAACATCACATTTAATTTTCATGCCAAGAACATCAAGAGTTTCTGATTCCTCAATATCTACACCACCAATCATTACAGATGAAGCAGCATGATTGTAAGTACATTTGTGTGTAAGCATACAACACTGGGTCTTGCGAGCATTAAATTCGACCCTAGCTAGCGTCGAAGAGCACTGCTTCAAGACCAGTGCTGGAATACTATCCGGCCCAGGAGACTTATTTATGTTGAGATCTGCTAGAACATTTTTAACTGCACGGGCTCGAAAGAATATTCTTGGCATAGTTACAGATACTCTTTCAAGCACGGGCAGTGGTTGAGTGCTTTCCGGCAAGTGGGAGTTACTTGCTAATAATTCAGCCAGAAGGTTAGCTTTATCAACCGGGTTAGTGAATACTTGATCATCCTTTAAAAGAGCTGGAATTGAGGAACTAGCATTATCCTTTACTCTTTTAAAGAATGACCAAAAGCTCTTACTTCCCCGAGGGGCATTAAGAACTTCACCACGAAGGCACTGCTCGTACAAAGCTTTTTCGCGCCTTCTTTCTTTGGGGCTACTTTAATTCTCAGGCTTATGTCAAAATCTCCCAAACAATCGCAGCCCTTAAGGGAAATATTCGACAGGAATTGCGAACAGTTAACACCACAAATCTTGCGGAAAGTCATGGAAAATGGAATAAAATTATATCAACCAGCCACTTGGCGGATATCATCTTTTCCACTTAAGACAAAAAATTTAAAAGGTCAAAATAAGGATTTCCATCAGTCAAAATTATTATTTTGTATTTAGTAAAAAAATTTATCCAAAAACAATATTGGATGATTGATTTTGCGCCACTTTGTATAAATACATTTTTTTAGATTTTCGGATAACCTCCATTCCTAAAAAGTACAAAAATATGTGCAAAACAAATTATATACAGAGACTTTTTGAGGCATTGACTAAGATTGTGGCCTCGAGCTCAGTTTCAAGCAAGTCATAACATCTAGCATTTTTCAGTTGTGTATAAGTGTCCCATTGCATTTATTGTTGTCGGAATGTTTAAGTGACGAAAGCACAGCACTTGTCACTGAACAGAGTACCGGCAGCAGTTGATACTGTTGTATGCTAATGTATATCACAGCGCCCTTTTTTGTCGGTATTGTACCATCTATCCTCTCTCACTACCCCTTTCCCAAAGAAAGTAACACGCCTACTGATTGGTAGGCATATTAATTGCCTGAGTGTTAATTCTCTTTTTAACAGAAAAAAAAATAAAAATAATAAAGACTAAAACATGCGAAGCTGGCAGCGCTGGTTATCCATATCAATCATTCCACATCAATTCCTTGTAGCAGGATTAGGATTATGCATTTTTTGTATATAATAAAAACAGGTAACAAAAATTAAATCAGATCAGAATATAAAAAAACATAAATTAATAATCCGGAGCTGGCCCCAAAGCAACAAATATACTTGCATTAGTCCCCTTTTAGTAAAAGTGTTCAAAATTCTTTATTCATTTTCAAGTGATTTAAACGCCTGAGACCATTTCGAAAGTTTTCGAATAGCTTTCAAAACAATTGGCATATAGACGTAAAAAGGTTTCCCACCCACTTTTTATCCATTATTCCAATGTTTTTTTTAGAATTTTGCAAAATGTTTGTGTGCTGCCGTCCCTTAACACTATTGCATACCATACATGATGTCATTCTTCTAATAAATATAATTTTTCGTGAGCTTAGGTAAGAGAAATTATTTAACCTTAATCAAGGATCTCTAAGTAATTAGCAGACATCCTTAACACAATTGTTAATTTTAACACAAATTTAATACATTATTATTTTCTCGTATTCACACAGCCTCTCAGTATAAATCTGCTGCCTGGAAGTTACAATGATAAATGTTGAAAATAATTCAAATTGTCGTTTGTTCTTTTTCGCCCACTCACTTACTTATCCCTAATACGTGGCCCCCCAGAGCTCTTGTTCATTATTTTATGGCCAAAGTTAAGAATTTCTTTATTCATTTTATTTCCCTTTTTAGTTTTTCATTTTTAAATAGCTGGAATGTTGATAAAACGTAAAAGGAAAGTTTTGCGATAAAAAAAAATAAGAATAAAAAGTGAAAAAATACTTTTTTTTCTTTGGTATGTCTTGGTGAAACAATTAATTATCTAAAAGTTGGCGGAAGCGACAAAGAAATACTTTTTGAATAGTTGATTAAATAATGTGGTCAATTTATCTTTTTGTGAGTTTAGTTGATTTTTATTTCTTATTTTTGAAAACTTAAAAGTGAAGCATATTTTGAATGATTGAACTTTGATAGCAAATAAAGTGAGTGAAAAAATAATGTAAGTTTTTCATTAATAACCTAAATAATTAATAGTGTTTCCTATTGTATTACACATGACGCTATGAACTTACAATATGCTGGCAAAGTTACCTCAAAAACAGAAAGCGCATAGAGAAGGCTCTTAGCCATGTAAAGCAAAAGATTAGGTCTTGTTGGCCGCTGACCATGTCTTTCGACTAAATCCTGTGGGAAACCGAATCCTGTGCAATGGAAAAAACTTAAAGCACAAAAAAATTAAGTACACGTGTTTTATTTTCTATGGCCTCTCTTAGAAAATATTTATTTTTTGTTTGTCACCTGCTATAGTCGTAGCACTAATAAATACAATAACACTACTTGTGATATCACTAGAATATTAATTACTTAGAACAATAATTAAAGCACCTTCGCTAGTGTATCCGATAGAAAGGGATGCCAAGAGTAGGGAATTTTCCCTTTTTGTAGGGAATTCATTGGAAAATTTCAAGGGAAAGGAAAAAAGGTCAGATTTCTCATTTTAAGAAAATGTAGGGAATTTTTAAAACTTCGTTTTTCTTCCTTTTATATTGCGATGTAATTGCGTAAAACAACCCACAAAAGTGATAATAAAAAAAATCTACATTTAAAATTTTGTTACAGTATTACAAGATATATTTCATACAGACAGAATATATCTTTTGGTAAATAATAAATAGACAGCCAATCAAAGCAAATTTGAACATTTTGGATTTCTTTGGTGTAATATACATTGTGTCCGCCAGGAAGGTATACTACTTTGTTCTTTTTTTAATTTTGGTTAAATGAAAGAGAGTTTATCTTATATTGATAACTGTTATATTTAATGTCGGAAATTATGTATGGAATACAATATCAGATAAATGACCGCTCCTGTAAGCCTCACAAATGAGAGCCCTTTTGAGCACATTTTTCATTACATTCTCACACATTTTACGCGGTATTTCATTAATTTCATCACGAATATTTTGTTTGAGTTGCTCAAGCGTTTCTGGCTTGTTTGCATAAACTTTGCTTTTCAGATATCCCCTCAAAAGGAAGTCCGGAGCAGTCTAATCAGGCGACCGTGGAGGCCAATCAAAATCACCATTTCTTGAAATAAATTGTTGTGGAAAGAGGTCTCGCAGTAATTCCATTGCAATCTTTCCTGTATGCGATGTGGCACCGTCTTGTCAATACCACATGTTAATCAAGCCCAAAGCATGCAGTTGTGGCGTTAAAAAGTTTTCAATTCTATCACGATATCGCTCCCCATTCACAGTTTCATTTTCAAAGAAGTAACGTCCAATGATTCCTCCTGACCAAATTGCACACCAGACTGTCACTTTTAATGGATGCAAAGGTGAATAATTTGAGTAATTTGAGGGTTTTCCATTGCCCAGAACCGACTATTCTATTTATTCACAAATCCATTCAAATGAAAATGTGCATCGTCACTCATTATGGTTTTTTCTTGAAAATCGGGGTGGTCATGGGCGAGCTGTAACATCCTATTAGCATATCTACGGCAGAGTAAATGGTCTTGTGGAAGAAACTCTTGTGTCAACTGAATCTTAAATGGAAACAAATGCAAATCCTCCTACAAAATTGTGGCCAAAGTTGTTCTTTGGAGGCCAAGCTCCTGAACACGGCGTCGAATTGAGATTGATGGATTGTTATGAACACTTTCTTGAGCAGTAATGTTTTCAGTACGTTGTGGTCCATGCTTGGGCCTATCACCTACAGACCATCTTTCTTCGAAGTCATTCACTACACGATAAATAGTGCGTTTTGTTGGCACGTTGTTTCTCCCAAAAATTTCACGTAACTTTCTCATCGTCACAGTAAGCGATGATTGATTTTGATAAAATGTCTTAACGATTAAAACACGTTGGTTTATCTAATATTTTTCCGTAAAAATTTGCCACGTGTCTACTTCACGTACTGCCAAATGTGAACTGCCAAGACTAATGTTTGACAAAATGGCGGCAAAACAAAGTAGTATACCTTCCCGGCGGACACCCTGTATAAACTACGAATTTTCAAAAACAAATATTAAGCTATTTTAAATATTCAAATGCACTCTTATAAACAATTAGAAAAATAATAATATATAAATAAAGAATGAATCTTTCCATTCCAGGTCACATTATTAATTAACTAAAATTTTGATTACCTTCCAATTTTAAAAATTTAAGAAATCTATATTAGAAATGTATGCAAGGAGTTATAAAAAAATGATGCAACAGCTCTTAAGTTAAACCAAAGACTTCCCTTAAAAATTAAATAATTTTTTAAGAAATGTAATTAGTACAGTCGTTTGGCACAAAGGTTGTTAAAATTAAAAATTTTTGTTATTTTTATTATTATTTAATTTTTTGTCTTGCGATATAAATATACAAAATTTTAAAAACCTAAATAAAATATTATTTTTTATTAAATTAAATGAATTTTTAGAGTAGGAAAAACTGTGGGGAACTTTTTTTGTGAGTATAGGGAAAAAGGGGGAATTTTTTCGAGAAATGTAGGGGTTTTGATAAATTGCTGCTGGCATCACTGCCGATAGATACACTTTAAGTCATGTTGTGTACTACCAATTTACTCCGTTTAAATGTTATCTTTTGTTAGCAAGAAAGATTCTGCTTTAATGTATTATTTTTGTAACTTTTCTGTACTATTTATTGTCCTCCACTTCTCCAATTTAAATACTTCTCCTTTCTTTGTTTTTCCTGCAGCAGCATTAACATCATAAACACCATTTAAGTTGCAATTTAAATGTCATGAATGACCTTTTAACAAGTTTAAAAAAAAAACATTTTTATTTACTCAACAAACAACAAAAAATTTCTTTTAATTTTCAGTATTTTGTTTTTATGTTTTTGTTGCAGATAATAAGTATCCCAATTAAAGTTATTTTAAGAACTTAATTTCAATTAGTTTTTGGTGAGTGCCCAACAATTTAAAAAAATGTATAAAATGTTTAAAGGTTTACAAATAACTTTGGCGCAGAAGGCAAAAAGCTAAAAGAATTGTTTTTTTTGGCATTGTACTCGTATTTAGATTTTTATTAACATAATAACAATTATTTTAATTGTGTAATTTACAAAAACAAATGAAAAGTTATTTTTGTTGTGAGAAGATAAGGAAAGTTGCGAATTAAAGACACTTTGCAACTTAATAAAGGAAGTGAAAAATATAATTGTATTTAAGAAGCAAGGAAACAGTTTCTATTAGAGGGTAAACATGTTTCAAAGTTAAGCTTAAAAAAACAAAAGTTTTTATGGCATTTTCCCAAGACGACATCTAAATTGCACAGCTTTTGAATATAAATAAAATTCAAAAATTTAAAAATAATAATAATAATATCCTCAACAGTTTAAAAAATAAATTATGTTTTCACAAAAAAAAACTGCAACAAATTTGAAACTGATTTTGTAAAACAAAAGGAAAAGGAATAAAAATTATCGCAAAAAATATTTATGTGTAGGTATTGATTGGGTTTTCCAATAAAAGATTTTAATTTGATATGTAAAAAAGAAGTATTTTCAATCGAAATCTTCGGATGTTTATTTGACTGTAAAGAGGAGGATACGCCACTAATAATGGAAAACAATATCAACCAAATGACCGCCATTGCTACGTTCGTAAAGTTATATTCTTTTCGTGAAATTTGTCAACTCCACTTCGATGTGGCTATATGTTCATGAATTCCATCTTTGAGGTATTGAATCAACTGTGAGCCATTGGCAAGAACATTTTCCTTCACGCAACCCGAAAGAAAAACGCTGAAAGATGTTAAATCACAAGATCTCAGTATCCAATTGTGATCGTGTCCACGAGAAATCACACGGCAATGGTATCGTTACTTGTGTGGCACGTAACGCCGCACAGTGGTGCTAACTAGAAAAACAAGTCTGTATCCCTGAAAATTGCGATCCGATTACAAAACAATGTATGTAAGAATCATAGTTTTTACCTGGTATATTTTAACAAATATTCGTATTTAGAGTGTATATACTATAAAAAAATATATAAAAATAATTTAAATTGCAGCTACACATAGAAACACGTAAGCATATAAGATTTTAGGTACAGCATGCACTTTGGGTCCAGTAAAAACACTTGAAAAAAGTGTACTATCTTTTGCCAAATTTCACACCATATGGCTATTTTGCGACCGTTTTATTTATTATTTTAAATCATATATATACATGTGTTATATACCAATGGACAGGTAAATAACTGTATTTTGAATTAGAATATGAATTTAGATCATTTTCAAAAATACATAAGACATTTGATTGAAAAACCTAAAAAATTAGGCATTTGTATTTTCTTCACATATATTTTTTTTGGATTTGAAAATTCATAATAAAGTTTCCATTTAATATATCGGTGCAATTTTTTCATATAAGACGATTGCTATGTTTTTTACAAATAATGAAGAAGCAAAATTAATAAAATAAAATTTAGTACAATTTAATGCGGGTGTATATTAAAAGCTTCTGAAAATTTGACTATTTTTAATAAATCTGCTCTCCTCGCCACATTTTTGACCAGGTGGGTAACAATAAGAAGCGAATTCATTGTATTAAATATATCTAATGTAATTTAAAAAAAATTAAAACTCGATGAACGTTTATTTTTTCTTAAGCGATTAGTTTAGAATTTCGTTAAAAAAATTCTCCATATTCGTTCAATGCTGGATATAGAGTACATGATTTAATCGACTTAAGACTTACACCGCAGTCTTTTTTGAAGTCTAGTCTTTTGATAAATTGAGAAAGAAAAATTTTGGTTTTGAAAAAATTTTGAGTCAAACGTCGAACAATCAAGCACTCTTTTTGTCAAAATTTAGCCATTTTTCACTCTAATTTCAATAAATTGACTTTGATTTTTTTTCACGGCTACTTGAATTGAGATCAATTACAATTATTTTCTGCATATAATCAGCGATTATATTAAAAAGCATATAATATTTTCTTTTTAATTTTATCTTTGCTTTTACCGCACTCACAATATTATTACAGTAACGGACTGTACGTTATTCAAGAATTATTAATACGTTCAGTCATTTTTAAAAGAATAAACATTTAAAATTGTAAGCAATTTTATTTTTAACTGATTCTAATATTCATTTAAAAAACTAGAGACATATTAATACGGATTTTCGGTTACATTCAATACTGTCCGTTGTTTTCTTTCAACGGCTGCTTTTCTTTGCTTGCTTTATTTGATTTGTTTGAGATTTCCTCTCCTACAAAGGAAAAATCTTTTATTTTTACGGGCTTAAGTCAATTAATTTTTTAACATTAAAAATTAAATGAACTTTTGGTTCAATTTAAATGAAAAATGAGTAGACCGGTTTTTAAGTGAACTTTCATTTGTTTTAAATTACTTAGTTAATTTTACGTACAGAATATTTTGAGTGCGGAGATATTGACAAAATTGCGGGCAAAGTCAAGGCGAAAAATCAAAATTTAAAAATTGAAAGTCAAATATCTTTGAAAATATTAAAGAACTTTTTATAAAAGAAAATGTATTTTCTTTATCTATTTAAAATCTTTACAAAAAGCATAAATTTGTTAAAATCAAATAATGCCCATACCCATAGGGTACACAAAAGCCGACCATCTTGCATCGTCTATGCAGCAATTCTTGAGATAGTAACAGCACATAGTATTTTTCGTGTTTATCTGAAGTCCGGGATAGCCACTACCACTGACCGAGTATTAGTCGTTCAACCAACGCCTCTCATAGTGATTTTAGATTTAACCACAGCCACTACATGAACTCCTGAAGAATACTTCGTCTGTACTTGGCTGTTTAATCCTTCACCCATGCGAGCCGCAAGAACGAAGTCCGTTAGCAAATACCATTCCAAGACTTCGCAACCGCGAATGCAAGCATCATCTATTACGCCCCTTAGCATCAGAAAGAAGTCCGCTAACGGGCTGTGATCTCAAAAAAGGATGTCGACTAACGTCTCCGCTTAAGCTACCTTGAAGTTATGTGGTCTGCTGGTGCTGGCGGATCCCCTGGTACAAATTTAATAAGCCACTGGTATTACAGCATTCCCTAAGAACTATCGCATATCCGAAGGGCAATCACTTTCGGGTGCAACTAAGCCTGTACCCTGACTAATAGACCGATAGATATTTCCTTAAAGTACACATAATATCTTACCTAATTCACTGAAAGTTAAGTTAGTAACCAGTACACTTATAAACATTAGATGAAAGGCATTCGACGAGAAGGGTCGCATACTTTTCATAAACTTCACGAACGCGGAAACGTACTTACTTTTATGACACGGTAAAGATTTGCAAAATACTCGTTACCCTCCACCCAGCAAACACAATAGCAAGTACTCAGGCTTTAGTTAACTAATGACGGTGGTTTAACTAACGGTCATCATTAGCTAACTAAAGGTTGTAAATTTCGGCCTAAGTTTCATTGATCTGCATAATGATACGCCCTTAAAAAAACAACCAACTTGTGTCATTTCATTGTGATAGCCGTCCTTATGCAACTTTTTTATGTAAAATAAAATACAGATATTTTATTGCTCAAATTTTACAAGTATTTAATGTCTGCAACAAATGTTTATTTAAATTCAAGATAATCGCCTCAATCCTTTAAAATTACTTTGCGAAATTACTGCTGCCTCTAAAAAAAAAAAACAAAAAAAAAACTTATGGTCATTAAACGAAAATTTAAATTTGTCGAGCAATTTAAGCGGAAAGCCTCATTACACGTAATGCAACACTTGCGTCTACATGCAAAGAATACTAAAATTATTTTTAAATGCTTTATTAAGTTTTTCCTCTTCTCTTTGCTTTTTGTAATTTGTTTTCTTCCCTTTATTCGGAAACTGTATATTTCAAGAAACACAAATAAAATAGAAAACAATTTAAAGCGAAAAAAATGTATAATGAAAAAAATGTCTAGATGGAGAAAATGAACAAAAAAAAACTAACACTAAATGAAATATTATTCAAATTTAGCCAAGCGCACTTATGGCCTAGTCCCTAGACCACAAGCACATAGACGCAACACATTTGAAAAACCAGTAGTAAATTTGTTATAAGGATGGAGAGTAGAGTTTTGAAATGAAGAAAAAACTGTACATGGGAATTAAATTACAATAAAGTACAAGTAGAGTTAAAAAAAATAATAAAAACGAGGGCGGTACTAAAGTTATATGATCTAGCAGCGGTTTGGGGAAAACATTATTCCTTTGCAAGTCCGAGTCTTCTATATCCTGACGATTCCAAAGCCATTTTAAACACTGAAAGAGTGTTGTTCGTTCATACAAAGAAGTTTTACATTATATCAATTAAATTTATGATTGAAAGTGAGCTAATGAAGTCATTCATTATATCAATGATGAATATTTCATTACTCTTAAGAACCCGATTTGGGAAGTTGTTTCATAAATGGAATGATATTATTTCATTAGTTCAATGATACAACTTCACAGATTAAATGTAATTGTTTTATTAATTTAATCATATTATTACATATCATAGAAGAAATTGATTCATAAACTTATTGGAACTTTTTTTCAAATCATGAAATAATTTTATTTGTCCAATGATATTGTCCTACTGAATTCTGTTAAGCACGCAGTGGCAATAAATTAAGGAAAATTTGGAATTAATCATATAAAAAGTTGTTCATTCGTCACCATTTTAAACAAGTAGTGTGCCCCGCTTATACTTTATTATTGGATTTGAACAAGTTAATTAAGAAAAAACACATCGATTTTAAATATTTATATTTTAGTGGAAAATATGCAATGCAACTCACACTTCACTCTACATTTTCAAGACGCATGATTGTGTTTTATATGAAGAATATTACTTTGGAAAAATGAAATATTTTCATTGTCTTTGTGGCCACACATGCAAATAGATTTTCTTTCGAAGAGATTAGAAAATAAGAAATACATATATTTTCTATAGACCACATTTTTAATTTAAGCAATAAGCTAGAAAAAGTCATTGACTTCCCATAATTTTTTTCAAAAAGAAACTTCATTTAAATTATGTAATTTCTGAAGAGCAGAGATTTAAAAGCTTAATTTAAGCAACACAGCTATTCATTGTATCGATGAAAAGTTTCATTAATATAATGAAGAATATGTATTGAAACCTTTTTTATTACCTACATGAATGATTTTTCCTTTAGTCTCGCTGTCTTTAGTGGGCAAAAAATCAAAATCACACCTTTTGCATCCGAAAATACTGTTACAAAATTCAAATGTGAAAATAAAGCGTTGGTTAAGTACAGTTTAATCAACCATGTATTGGAAGCACTAAATTATACAACAACAACATGGAACAATGGAAGATTCCGGAAATATCAATTAACATCAACGAAAATTTGCAACATTGTTCCAGAAATCAGTATGACAAATACTGTTAGCAACTGTAAACTAGAGCGCTCTCGATTGATGGTAATTGAAGATGACGTGAATGGATTAGTTATTTTATCCTCCACACAGTGTCATTTATAAAGTTGCCTTCTAAATGCCACCTACAAACATAAATACGCAATTACTAGCAATACACGCTAACTGGCAATGTTTACGAAAAGGTCATAAACGTAACAATACTAATACTATGATCTTGCCTGTATTTTGATTTATGATTTCCTTTTTTCAGTTGCCGATTTTTATAGTTCCTTCTCCTCTGGATTTAGTGTCCAATCATGGCTATGACTCAGCGACTTAGCTGCTATAAAACATCTCTAAGCACTCGATGGCAATATTACGCCGATGCAGTTTTTGTAGCTTTGATACCATAGTATTTCACTAAAAGTTCTAGATTTGTTTAACTTGAAAATTAACTTAAAGGACTAATTCGTATGGGAGCCAACTAAGTCCGTTAGCTCTACTCCAGTTCGATTTCTTCTAAGACTGCACTGATAGATCAACCGTCATTTTTATTATTAAATTCTATTATTTATAAAATATTCATTACATTTGTAAAAACAATTGTATAAAACGTTCAATTTGAGATTATAAACTCTTTCCATCTACGACGATAATTAGTTAATGCTTAAATTAATTCCATGACATTCCATGACCTTCTTATTCTCTTTTTACTTTTCCGATCGACACCAATCTATTGCTGTGCGTAATATATCATGCATGAGCTTTTTAAGCGTTTGCCCAATCTATTTCCATTTCTGCATTTTTATTTCGCTTTCAATTTTGTCAGGGTTTGTCATTTCAAGCAGCGAACGTTAATGACCCAATAAAGTCAGAAGATTCGTAGTATTTGGAGCAGGCATCGATTAGTAAAAGCTTGTAGCTTTCTTAGACTTTCCTGGGTTAATCTCCAGGTGATACAACCATAGAGAAGTGCGATAGTGACACTACTGTTGAAGATCCAAATCTTCGTTGCTTTACTTATATCGTTTGATCACCATATTTTGTAAAGCGATTGTTAAGCTGAACCAATTATTTATATCTTTTTCTGACACGCCTTCTGCAGTCGCTGAGCTTCCAAGATAGCAGAAAGAGTCTACCTCTTCTATTATGTCGCCATTAAAATAATCAATGTGCATATTTGATGCTTCAACACGCATGTCCTTCGTTTTTTTACATTTATTCTTACACCTACTTTTTCCGCATTCTTTGCCAAATGTTTAAGTTTATCTTGTAAGTCACTATAACGGCGTGCTAATAGACATAGATGATCAGTTTAGTCAATATCATTAAGTCGTTTTACTAGCTTCCATTGAATGTCAAAAGGGGAGTCTCAGTTTGTCAGTTTCAAGTGATCAACTATCATAATGCGGATGTAATATGGCATCAACACCATAACATTAGATTTAGATTTAGATTTTTTTATTAATTTTGGAATCTTCTATAAGAAAACTTAAGTCTTAAAGTAGCAGAATTATAGTAATAGTTATTTTAATATTTACAATAAAAACTTGCAGGCACAGAGGAGAAATACCTAATAAGAAAATTAAAACGAATAGAACAATAGTAATTCGAACAAAAATAATTTACAAACATTTCAATTCATTTTCAGTTTTAATTAATTGTTATATAATACTATCGTTAAATTGCAGCTAAGAATAGTATTGAAATAGTCTTCGAAATGTCTTCATTTATGACCCCATGACACTTGTCATCATTGCAATGTCTTGAATTTCTCATGTCGTCATCAATGGCAATGATGACAAATGTGTCATCAATGGAATAATACACCGACATTCGAGAAATCACTAATCGAAATCAATTTAATTCAATGAAAAATTGGAAGAAAAATATGAAAACTGGAGGTTGTGCTTTTCATTTGTATACTGCAAGGACCTTTTTCCTTCACAGGCAAGATTTCTTATATTTATTACATGATGAACATACCTGTTGTAATATTCATAATTTAATTTTGTTACTAATAACTTTGGATTTTAATTTTATTTCTTGCTGAAGCGACCAAGACTCGTGCAAAAATCAGCCGAAGATCTTGCCACCACAAACAAAGCATAACTTTTTCTTAATAATCGACAGCAACGACGGCAACATATCGTTAGCTGAAATTCAAAACCACGTAACTAACATTTTTATTATTTTTCAGTAGACACAAAATATGTTATATGTTGAAAAATAAATACAATTTCATTTTAACTCAATTGAAATAAGTATGTGTTAGTGGCTATTTCCAAGAAACAATTATGTAGTTACGTACAAGGTGGCCCAAAATGAACGAAGGGGTTTGAATTGCTTATAACTTTTTATTTAAGATATAAATATAAATTTTTTTAATACAGAATATAAATGGGGAATATTTTAAGTTTAGTTATGAAAAATAATGTCTCTCAAGTGGTGGCCATTTGCTGCTTCGCATATTCGTGCTCTTTCCAACACATTTTCCATCACCTTTCGCAAAACTTCAGGTGTTATGTTGTTTATTTCGTCGCGTATATTGCTTTTTAATTGCTGGATAGTTCTGGGCTTATTAATGTAGACTTTTCCTTTCAAATAACCCCAAAGAAAACAGTCTGCAGCGGTCAAATCCGGTAAACGTGGAGGCCAATTAAAATCATTTGTACGCGAAATAATTCGTTCACCAAAGATGTCTCGTAAAAGTGCCATTGTGTCCATTGCAGTGTTCGCTGTGGCTCCATCTTTTTGGAACCATACGTTTTCCACGGCTGGCCTTAAAAAATTTTCCAACATTGTCCGATATCTGACACAATTAACGGAAACGGCGACCCCGTGTTCATTTTCAAAAAAATAAGTACCAATTATCCTTTCCGATGAACACCGCACCGAACCGTACACTTCGGTGGGTGTAATTTTCGCTGTTGAACTACTCTAGGATTTTCCGTAGCCCATATCCTGCAGTTTTGCTTATTAACGAACCCACTTAAAGTAACGACGATATGCACGCTGAGTCAAAACAATGGATCGTTGATTTGAAAAATATTGCTCAACAATTTAGGCACGTTGTTCAATTGAGTACTGCTCCATTTTAAATTCCCCAAGTCTTCTTTACAAAATACTGAAAAGAAAAGAAAAATAATTATAATAAAAAAGTTACAAGCAATTCAAACCCCTTCGATAATTTTGGGCCACCCTGTATAATAATTGCACTTGTAGTTACGTACTTTCGGTTTTTGCTTATAAAATGTCAAATTTTTATTATATGAGAGTATATGCAATTATGGACCAATTATGTTGCATTTTTTACATATTTTGGGATTATGGCAGTAAAATTTTAAAATACTCAAAATTTTAATAAAAAAAAGTTTCCAAGCTAAAATTTTGTGGCATATTTATTTCCAGCAAAAATATAAGTACATATTTATTTAAGTAGTGTTTTTTTCAAACCGCATCACCTTAAATACCAGTTATTATTAAAATTTCACTTGAAGATGGCGACATGCTGGAGGATAATATAAGCAATGATCAGCCGGACGAAAGTGAAGATAGCTCTAATCGCAAGGATAACAATATCAATGCTGATTCAGATAACATTATGGTAAGAAAATTAGAGGGCATCTTCAATATGTACCGTCGCTACTTGCTACAACTATTACATTAACTACACAAATAAGTTTTCTATGCTACATACAAACAAAATTAACGTTATCCTAAATATAATACACATTCAGTCACTTTCCTCTATGCCCTCGACGCGTGAGTAGCAAAGCAAAGAAGTTCTCATGGCACTAAAGTGGAATGCATTTTATTTATTTTCACATTTAAATTTGAATTTTTAAAAACACTATTATTGTACATAGTATTTACACTATTGTACATATTATTTTCTTATACATATAATTATAATATAACAAATGAATTTAAAAAAATCGCGTGCCATGTCAACCGGAATGTCCATCAACAGTGCTGAATGAATTCATATAGTTTGACAAGTCAGCAGTAAGCAATATATCCGTCAAGTTTGACAAGTCAGCGGTGACCGATATGTACATCATGGTTGATTAGTTAAATTTAACAAATATTTGTATCAACGATGATCAGTAAAAAACATAAGAGTGAGCAGCTCAGACATATGTTTTATGTACGATAAAATTTGGTAGTTAGATGTAGATGCAAGATCTACGAGATGACCGATGTTTCTATCAGCAATGCACGTCATATTACCAGTAAAATGGCCGTCACTGTTTTTATAGGACTGCTAAAAATATAGAAAAAGAGGCACAGAATTTTTGTCATTACAATTATATCATAGATTATACCTTAAAAATGGCAAACATTTTTGATAAGCTTTAGCATTAAATTGATGTCAGTTTTCGTATTATTTATAACATTTGTCATAAACTTGATGACAAGATTCTGATGACAGGTCATTATCAATCTGAGGATGAATTTTTCTATGCGTGTGTGATTTTGTGTGACGGAGCGAGAACTGCCTTTCACTTCACAATAATTTTTTGCATCTAAGCAAAAATTTCTTAAATGAACCTGCTTATAACTAAATAAAATTCATGCGTTCATGCTGTGAAGCATTTCTCACTCCTACCCTCCTTTATACGTATAAGATGAAAAACCATCACGACAGCAACAACAACTACAAAATAAAGTAGAAGTATATAACAGCAAAGAAACGGAAATCATTTTTCATTTTGCAAATATTTTTCTTATTTTATTTCATTTGACTTTAAGTGAATTTTTTCATTGTTTTCTCAGCAGCAGCAGCAGCAGCAGCAACACAAAACTAAATAACAAAAACGTTTATATTAAATAAAAATTCAACTAAAATACTTTCATAACACAATGAAAACGCTCAAAAACAAAGAGAAAAAATATATTAAAAAAATATATACAATTAAAAGTTTATTAAGAAACACACTATATGCAAAATATTTTTAAAAGAAAACGCTTCACTTTCTTAACAAACCAGTAGATATAACATTAATTTTAAGTCGAGTGCAGTGCTTATTATAACAACATTCAAGAAATATTAGAGTGTTTGCTTAATAGTGACTAAATTTAACCCTTTTGGAAAAATAATCAAGCCATCCGAACTTAAATCGAGCCAAGGCAGTAGTAGCCAAGGTAGTCTCTTAGCTGGCTGACAATTCTTTCCGCACAATGCGAGTACTTGTGTAAATCTGTCACGCAGTAAAATATTATATAACTCTAACACATTAGCAAAGGGTTTGTGCAAGAAAGGTGATCTATTTATATACAAAAATTGCGACCTGTGTGAACCTGCCAGTCGCACAGATGCCTTTCTCGTTGCACATGGGGGCATAGTGGAGTTAGGCCACTAAGTAGGTACCCACCTTAATCTTAACTTAATTAATTTAAACTCCAGAAGAGTATAATTATCAAAGTTATATTTTCAATAAAAGAGTGAACATTGAACTAAATAAAACATGCTGATAAATTTATTATTAAAAAAATATATATTTTGTGATCTTTCTATGCCAAAATATCGCCAAACTAAAGAGAGAAAAAATCGCATTTTTATATGTATGTTTTTCTTGTGGAGTCTTTTTTTTTTCATAAAAATAGCGAATATTCAAGTGAGAAAAAATTGAAAACATACATTTTGAAAATATATTAGCATCCTGTTTAAGTGCAAAAGAAGACTCGACCAAATTAGGACACACTCGCGAAGATCGCTTCTTATTTTTGGTAATTATGAATTTTGTGGTGTTTTGTTTCATAAAAAGAAACAATTGTTTTAAAGAAAAACAATTGTAGATAATACTATTGAATTCAAAACTTCTGGTTTCTACAGTTTAATAAATAATAGAAATTATTTAAATGTTTATTATAATATTTTCTTCAGCATTCCGTTCTTCAAACGTTTGGATCCTCCCGCTATTTGACTAAAATTATGTGTAAACGGTACGTATGAGTGATCGATTTATTTCACATGAAATTGTAATTGATACTTTTTATGAAAATTTAATAATAAATTTGTAATATTTGTAAGGCTAATATTTTGTAAATTTTCCTACAAAATTCTTAAAATATAGTGTTAAATGTTTTTTAATTAATGGCATCAATTTAATACTCTGTCTAGGATAGTTCGTTTAATTTTATTTAATTGTTACACGGAAACAAAACATTGCTGGGCGGTCCAAAGTACTACTGATTCATGACCATACACTTAAGTTCATATTGAAATCTTATAGACACATTTTGAATATCAGCGGTAAAATTTTCTCAATATATCTCTGCAAAAATTATCCCCAGTCTCTTTGTGACTTATTTATTAAATACAAGTTATTAATAATGATATTAAGGAATACCTCAATCTTATGATATGCCTGTCTTACATTATCAGTTTGAAGTTAATCAATAATATTCTCTCGCCAAGAAACCCCTTTCCGGTAGGACATTAAAAAACGTTCTTAAACCCAGGGGGGTCTAAGTTGAGTACTACTCACTAGATAGTTGTAGGGATCCATCCGCGAAAGAAAAAGGAAAAGCAGCGCAAATTTTTATTGTGTTAATCTACGTTGAAACTCATTAGAGTCCGGCCGAACGATCAGATTCGGTGCCGGAGTTTGGCAAAAACGAACGTCCGGTTGATGTTCGACGTTTGGAACATTTTCGCCGAACTAACAATTTTGTTTGTTTATCATTTAAGAAATGCAACATTAGATTGAAATGAATTGTTTGGCTTAAGTTCAAATCTGAATTTACCGATCTATTTTAATTTAAGAAATTTATTGTATAAGCTCGTGATTTTATTAAGAGAGTACTATTTGGAAAAATTTATGGTTCATCAGACTTCAAGGTCGCCACATCATCATTGTGAAAATTAATTTATTTTATTTATTTATGTGTGTTAAATTTAATTAAATAAAAAAATAATGAAATTAATATGGTTTCTTTTTAATGGAAAAAAAGGTTCGTTTTTGAGCTTACTCTTCGGGTTCGATCTGAAGATTATTCCGAAGTTTTGGGCTCAGGCCCTGTTCGAATAATCATTGCATCGAAAGTTTCAAAGTTCAATTTAATTTTTCGGCTATTTCGATTATTTCAACACAGTTCAGATACAAAATGAGTAATAATTTTTCAGAAAACTTTTCCATAATTTAGCCCATAAAACCAATTTTCTTATCTTAATACTTGTTGCTATGTTTATTTTTCTTAAAGAAAATTAAACTAAATATTTCTTGATGAGGTCACTTTATCATAAGAGTGAAATGCTCACAAATTTCCAAACTTAAACTATTAAACTAAAAAGCACCCACACACTCTTACAAATATAGAAATTTTACAAATAAAACAATTGCAATGATAGCAACAGGAAACGGATATTCAAGAAAGTATATATAAATTGATAAATGTAGAATTGAAACGTAGAATTTATCAACTTCATAAGCACAACAACTATTTCAGTACTATTTGATACTTGCCAACAACTGTTGTCCAGTGTCATTATAACTCCCGCCCGAACTCTGTCTCCCACTTATTAATGCATAAATGACTAAACTGTTTGAGTTTGTCTTTGCTGTATTTTATTTATTCCGTCTAGTTAAATATACTTTCGCTTTAAAAATGTTTTTTTTTTTATTTCGACCATCAAACACATTTATCTTGACCAAATTTGAGTGCGTTTTTTTCAACTTTTAATATTTCATCTTTTTTAATGCTTGATGACTGCAAGCATGATGGTTCATGTCTGTTTTTGCTCTATTTCTTTACATTTTTCAAGCATTTTGTGTTTTCTCTCTTTCGAATCTTTTAAAATAAACAGTTGCAATTAATATGATTTATGTAAAAAATTATGAACAGTATTAGCAGCAATGTTGCCAATTTTGCATTCTTGTGGATAAATTAAGTAATTTTCAATATGTAAAAGAATTTATTTTAGCCATTTCTTTTAGTTTGTTAAATTGAAATTTATAACTAAATAAGTTGATGATATATTTTGTATATATATTTTTTTTTAATTTATTAATCGAGATTGTCTCGATAACTTCTTTCAAAGATTTTCAACAACTTTTGTTTATTGACGGTTTTTAGCTATTCTATAAACATGCTTTTCATTGGTGCTAATGCATCATCATCAGTAATTTTTGAAATTCTCATTGGTTTTTTAAAAGTGTTTGTAGAAGATAAGAGGTTTGAAACATTTCAAAAATATGGTTTAAGGTCTACTGATGATTTGGCATTAGCGCCAATGAAATGCATTTATATAGACAAGCTAAAAAAAACCCTCAACAAACAAAAGTTTTTGATAGATTTTGTATAATTTCAGATTATGAGATGGAAAATATGCAAATATCTTTTAATTCATTTCAGTCTGACATAAAATTTACTATTGAAAAGGAAAATAATAATATACTTCTTTATTGGGACACATTTATAAATAGCAGTGGTAACAGTTTATTAATTGATTGGTATCAGCAGCCGAAAGCATCAGGGAGGATTATTAATGTCCATTCAAAACATCTAAAGAGAAAAATTGATATACAGCGAAAAATCTTATAGGTAAATCAGATCACTGATTACTTACAACAGTAGGGTGTGTTCAGCAACTTTGTAGAAATGTTATGGCAAATATTTTTGTAGAACATATTAACCCCCTAAATTTCCCACAAAGCGGCATTTTTTTGCCTTGTTCTAACAAATAGTAAAAAACAAAAAATGCTTAGCATCTTTTGGAAAAATAGTTGCCATAACATTTTCCACAAAGTTGCTGAACACACCCAACACTTAAGATGTAAAGAAAACATAGTTTTAAATACCGATATGCTGCAAGAACAGGCCAAAGCTGGGAAACTTAAACCTCCTTGAAAATAAAATTCCGATGTGATCTTTTAAAACGCCGACGTGTATATATATATTTTTTTTTGGAAGAATAGCTTGCAGCAAGAACAGGTCAGAGCTGGGTAACTTAAGGCACCTCTAATTTCCATTCAATATTATTTGGCCATACAAAAATTATTCTAAAGCGAAATATTATATCAAATATATGATTTATATATAATTCAATAAAAAAATTCCATATTTTTAGCTAATTTTTAGTTATCTTTAGCCACGTTTTGTTCAATGTTTTGCAATTTCCGGTTATGGATTCTGGCAACGCTGGTTAGCAGATAAAAAAATTTAGGAAATGGAAGAGAAAAAGGAAACAGGTCTAAACTTGAAATTCTTATTTCTTATTTTTTATTTTTAAATAAACAATTTAAAATGCAATTTATTGCTTGCAATACAAAAAAAAGGACAAAAGGCTAAATAAAAACCACAAAAATATATCTTTGGATAGAAAAAATTATATATTTTCAAAATAATTACAATAATAATTAAAGATGACCTTTTTTCCCCGAACAAAACAATGTGGATGTGAATGGCATGTGGTTGCAGCCGAGCGATATTACGTGCCATACAGCGAACTTTACAATGGACATCCTGTCTTTATTGTAAAACTCTTTATAAGCATCTTATTTACATTTTACCACGAAAAAGAGAATACACATGATATACACATCAAAAAGGTTACAAATATAAAAATTAAACTAAAGTCGTTCTTTTAACGATGAATATGAAAATTGCTTAACTTAAGAGAATCCAATTTTTTATTTTAAATTGTAAAAAGTCATATTTAAGCAAATTGTTAATTAAATTATTTATTATGTACAAACAAAAAAGACACGAGTGCACCATAAACAGAGAACAAACAAAATTTTTATAAAAGCCCTGAAAATGTTTAAATGAATGAATAGATCTAATAAATTTTTAATAAACCTAAACGCTTGAAATAAATATTTATTTTAAGCATTATTTTTTCATAAAATCTATTATATTTTTCAAAATGTTTATTTATAAAAAATAAATAAATTAATACTCCAAAAAAAAATAGGAAAAATTGTTTTCACAAATGCTATTAGAATTTTTATTTGTTTCTATATTTATTTTCAATTTAAACAATAACTTCGAAATTACATACCAGACTGCAAAAAATAACAATAAAATTAAAATACGAACAAAAAGAATAAATACTAAAATTGTTCTTTTTAATTCTTATTTTTTTTTAATTGGCTGATGGCTCGTGGTAAAAAATATGTTTTTGTAGTTAAATAAATACACAGGATTAAATGAATTTTTTGAAAGAATAAAACAATAAAGCCACATAAAATCAAAATTGACTTCAGAACTTCACAACGTTTCTCAAACAGCTACGAAACGTACAAAATACATATACGAAAAGGCTCGTTGGGCTGAGCTCAACGCATTCTTTAGGCATTTTAACTGGAAGCTTTGTTTCTTAGACAATAATGTCAATGCCATGGCGGAAATTGTTGAAGGCGTAATTTTGCAGGGAATGAAAGCTTTCATTCCATCTAAGCAAATATCCATTAAACCTAGAGCGAAATCGTGGTTTAATCTGACGTGCAAAAATGCAGTCAAATCCAGAGAGGAAGCATTCAGTATATGGCGTAATAACAAAAATGCCGATACTGATTCGCTACGCAAAAGGGCGAGATCTTCATGTGCCAAAGTATTAAGGCAGCAAAAAGCTTTGTACGAGCAGTGCCTTCGTGCTAAAGTTCTTAATGCCCCTCGGGGTAGTAAGAGCTTTTGGTCATTCGTTAAAAGAGTAAAGGATAATGCTAGTTCCTCAATTCCAGCTCTTTTAAAGGATGATCAAGTATTCACTAACCCGGTTGATAAAGCTAACCTTCTGGCTGAATTATTTGCAAGTAACTCCCACTTGCCGGAAAGCACTCAACCACTGCCCGTGCTTGAAAGAGTATCTGTAACTATGCCTAAAATATTCTTTCGAGCCCGTGCAGTTAAAAAGGTTTTAGCAGATCTCAACATAAATAAATCTCCTGGGCCGGATGGTATTCCAGCACTGGTCTTGAAGCAGTGCTCTTCGACGCTAGCGCGTCCGTTAGCTAACCTTTTCAGTACATTGTACCATACTGGTGAATTTCCAATGTGTTGGAAGGTTGCTAATGTAACGCCAATCCCCAAAAAAGGAGAGGCTAACAACCCTGAAAATTACCGCCCAATTGCAATTTGCTCAGCACTTTCCAAAGTTATGGAAAGTATGGTAAACTTCCATCTTGTGAGATATTTAGAGTCCAACAGCTTACTTAGCGACCGCCAGTATGGATTTCGTAGGGGTCGCTCTACGGGAGACCTACTGGCTTTTCTATCGGAAAGATGGTGTCATTCTATTCACCATTTTGGCGAGAGTAAGGTGGTGGTTCTAGATATTTCCAAGGCGTTTGATAGAGTTTGGCATGGTGCACTTCTGTCAAAACTTATTGCTTTTGGTGTCGGTGATGTCTTCTCTCGATTTATATCAAGCTTTCTCAGAGATCGCACTATACGAGTTGTTATAGAAGGGATCTCATCAAACGAGTTCAAGATTAATTCAGGGGTACCGCAAGGATCCGTTCTTTCTCCCACACTTTTTCTTATTTTCTTAAACGACCTTCTACTTCAAACTTCCAATCCTATCTACTCCTTTGCAGATGACAGCAGCATGTGCCATTCATATTCATTCAATAACAGACCAAGCCTGCCGGAGATCGCGGCAATGAGGCAAAATATGAA
The DNA here is from genome assembly GCA_956483585.1 of Gymnocheta viridis. Classification (NCBI taxonomy): domain Eukaryota; kingdom Metazoa; phylum Arthropoda; class Insecta; order Diptera; family Tachinidae; genus Gymnocheta; species Gymnocheta viridis. Next base: position 23,747,879 of record OY101440.1, on the reverse strand, counting down.
TGATTCAATAAATAATGATCTTTTAGCAATCCATGAATGGGGACGTGCGAATAGGGTCGAATTTAATGCTCGCAAGACCCAGTGTTGTATGCTTACACACAAATGTACGTACAATCATGCTGCTTCATCTGTAATAATGGGTGGTGTAGATATTGAGGAATCAGAAACTCTTGATGTTCTTGGCATGAAAATTAAATGTGATGTTCGATGGACTGATCATATTTTTCAGGTTTCAAAAGAAGCATTCAAGTGCCTCGGCTTTCTAAGACGGTGTAAGAGATACTTCACTCCATCTGATCTCCTTAATATTTACACCACCTATATCCGACCGAAAATGGAATACAACTCTCATGTATGGGCCGGTGCTTCAAAGTCTATTTTGAAGTTACTCGACCGGGTACAGGAGAGGGCGAAGAAGCTCATCGGTGACAGTAGGGTAGCCAACTCTATTGACTCACTGGAGCATCGACGCAATGTGGGATGTATTTCACTGTTTTATCGCTACTACAATGGAATGTGCTCTAATGAAATCAGGGAACTTATTCCCGAAACCCGCTCATTTGTACGAACAACACGTTCTTCGGTAAGAGCGCATCCATTTGTGGTTGATATGCCAGTGGATCGCACTACGCATTACAGAGAAAATTCGTTCTTTAGCCGAACAGTTCGCATGTGGAATAAACTTCCTGCAGAGGTCTTTCCTGTTACTTTCAGTGTGGGAGAGTTCAAATCGAACGTCCACAAACACTACTCCCTTTATCCTCCTTCCTATAACCAATTTTCCTAGTTCCGGCACAATGCATTGCATATGTAGGGGTCATCCCCTGAGTGCTGGTCCAAGTTAAAAAATAAAAAAAAAAATAAAAAAAATTTAAAATAATAATAATAAATGTTATTATTTTTTTTAATTCTAGATTAAAGTAAAAGTAAAAAAAATATCACGAAAAAAATAAACTTAATTAAAAAAATTAAGAAATCTCGGCAACTGCGCCAACATTAGTTCCGATGAGTGACCACGACAGCTGCATGTGCCGACATATAGGAAACTGACAAACCCGATAACTTTTGCATTTAAGTATCATTTTGTAATCGGACTTGTGGTTTAAAAGATACTGTTTTATTACCACTATTTTTGCAATCGAGCCAACTCTGAGCTGCTCAATTCATCGCATGTTAGTAGGCCAACTCCTTTATCAACTCCGCTACAAAAAAATTTACAAAAATGAGAGTTGCTGAGAGAGAGAATAAGATTTCCTCTTTTCATTTAATATTTCTACTCTTCTTCTAATATTCAAACTGTTGTTTCAATAATTTTTTACATGACATACTAATTTTATTATTATTTTAAGAAACTGCAGTATTGATTTCATACCATCAATTGCTGCACGGATATTTAATGTATCCAGCCTGCATAACCGAAGCGAAAGTAATTATTTAAGAGTCGGAACAGAACCGCCAGTAATTCAGTTCATATTTTACCGCATCCAATGCTCAATTTATCGAATCACACAAGCTTTGTTTTAAGCATATTAATGATTCAACAGGACTATAATTAAAGCAACGAATCAATCTTCTGTTTCAATGTCTAAAAACATGCTGATTGCATTTACGAAACTTTAAGGCTTATTTGCTCTACATGAAATTGTGAATGCAATACTAATCTGCTTTTCTTTTTGTTACTTTAGAGGTGAAAAATAATGTCACGTATTCGCTCATTCGTAGCTTCGCATACTTTTGCTCTTTATAAAATGATTTTCATGACTTTTTTCAAGATTTCCGAAGAAACCGCTCGAATTTCTTCTCGAATATTATTTTGTAATTGGGGTATGCTCTGTGACAAATTCAAGTACTGACGTTCCTGCAAATACCCTTAAAAGCTGAAGCCATTAATTGATTGAAAACGTGCTTCGTCACTCACTATCGGATCGTGTATAAGATCAGGATTTTCTTCGTCTAATTTATCTTAAAAATATCAAAATATTAAGTCGCTGCTGGTGATCGGTGGGACTTTGCTCTTGCACATAATCCATTTTTAATTTCCCAAGTCTTCTTTACAACAATCGGAAAAATAAAAGAAAATCATATTAAAATGTAGAAGTAGTAGGACATTTCGGACCCTGCATTTTTTTGGGCCACCCTAAGCTTTGCTAAATAGTTGCGCACTTTCCAAAAGTTAAAACCGAATTGATCATTTTTATGTTTGTTATCTAAATAATAATATGTACAATGATAATCTAATATCAATATAAATCATACATGGGCCGAACACAGAGAAGACAAAGAGTGTTGACTTTCACAGAGGCTTCGGGAATTGACCTATAGATTTAACAGATTCAATTAGATGATCTAAAAATGTTGCTTTTAATTCCCTTAAGCTCCATAAGATAATGTAAAAGCGTAGTATCGTGAAAAACCACAATTCGGAGATGTATTTAAGTCATCTACAGCGATTTGTGATTTGTTGTTACTTTTTCGTTCTGTTCTGTTGCGGACTATTCTGTTGACAATAGAATACAACGTTAAGTGACGGCCAAGAGTGTGATGTTTTAGAATTTTGTGGTGTGAAATATTACAAATTTTGTTTTAAAAATCAGAAAATATTATTTTATTTCAATGTTTTTAAAAATGTACTCGTATATATTTTTCTTAAATAAAAGACATTTTGCAAACATTTAAAAGATGCATTCCTATAATTACATCGCTCACATCCACAAGTTCAGGCACAGAACAAGTAAGTAAGAAATATTTTCTACAGAAAAGAACGGCACAGAACGGCACAGAACGGCACAGAACGACAACGAACATGGTGACATTTTTTTTATATACATATATAATTTTGGTACCTATTCTCATGGCCACCTGTGTGTGCATTTATATTCCCCACTCAAAAGAGTTTTTAATTTATAATAAATAAAATAAATTTATGCACATGTGTATGTTTATTCAGTTTTTAATACCACATTTTCTTTTTTGTATGCAATGACGTGCGTGAATCATTGGTAAATTGTTAAATTTTTTTTTATTTTTTAACTATTTTATTTAAATATTAATTCAAAGAAGTGAAGCTATAAAAACTGTATTTTCTTTCTCTACATTTTTATTTTCTTTAAAGTGTTTTAATTTATTCATTCATGACACTTTAACCAAATCGATAAAAAAAAACAAATATATCGAACAGTCACACAAAAGTTAAAAAAAAGATGTACACTAGATCTGTCACTGGCAGAGAAACAAAAGAAGGACAATAGTAGAAGTCGCCAGTAAAGAGGCCTCCTCTAGGGCCTAAAGTAGCAGGGGCAAGCTACAGTAGTTCCATTCCATCCATATACTCGGAGTACCCGGGCAAGTGGAGGCGCTAGATCAAATATTGGTGGCGGCGGCATCATCTTTGTTAAGTCCTTTTTCGTGCGTGTTTTCTCAGAAGCGCCACTGGATTTTTCTCCTAAAGTAAGCAGAAGGTGGGATATAAACGCTGACAGATTGTATGTTTATACTTTTATTCCGTCTTAATTGAGGTGCAGCAGCGGATATGGATCGAACTTTCGGGAGGGGCATTTTAGAACAAAATATACAATGGTTTTGTGAAGGGAAATATCACTTTTTCCCCAGCTGAGTTGGTACACAAAATTATATTATCTGCGGCAAAACGGCCAATATGACTAACAACGGAGTTGTTCCATCGACCGCAACGTGTATGGGTTGTATAATGATTGCTACACTTTTACTGTTCTTGTTCAGTCGCTCGTGTTAGATAAAAAGGGTGTCCGCCGCGAAGGTATATTACTTTGTTTGTTTATAATTTTCGATTAAATGAAAGAGAATGGAACTTATATTGATAAATGTTTTATTTTTATTTAACGTTGGCACTTATGTATGGAATACAATATCAGATAAATGACCACTTCTGTAAGCCTCACAAATGCGAGCCCTTTTGAGCACATTTTTCATTACATTCTCACACATTTCACGCGATATTTCATTAATTTTATCACGAATATTTTGTATGGGTTACTCAGCGTTTCTGGTTTGTTTGCATAAACTTTGCTTTTCAGATATCCCCACAAAAAGAAGTCCGGAGCAGTCAGGCGACCGTGGAGGCCAATCAAAATCACCATTTCTTCATTCCATTGCAATCCTTGCTGTATGCAATATCGTACCGTCTTGTTGATACCACATGTTAATCAAGCCCAAAGCATGCAGTTGTGGCGTTAGAAAGTTTTCAGTCATATCACGATATCGCTCCCCATTCACAGTTACCGTTACGCCGTTTTCATTTTCAAAGAAGTAACGCCCAATGATTCCTCCTGACCAAATTGCACACCAGACTGTCACTTTTAATGGATGCAAAGGTGGCTGATGAATAATTTGAGGGTTTTCCATCTCTCAGAACCGACTATTCTGTTTATTGACATATCCATTTAGATTAAAATGTGCCGCATCACTCATTATGATTTTTTCATGAAAATCGGGGTTGTAGGGGTTGTAACATCCTATTGGCATATGTACGGCGACGTAAATGGTCCTGTAGAAGAAGCTTTTGTGTCAACTGAATCTTAAATGGAAACAAATGAAAATCCTTGTGCAAAATTGTGGCCAAAGTTGTTCTTTGTAGGCCAAGCTCCTGAACACGGCGTCGAATTGAGATTGATGGATTGTTATGAACACTTTCTTGAGCAGTAACGTTGTGGTCCATGCTTGGGCCACACTTTATCACTTATAGACCCTCTTTCTTCGAAATCATTCACTACACGACAAATAGTGCGTTTTGTTAGCACGTTGTTTCTCCCAAAAATTTCACCTAACTTTCTCATCGTCACAGTAATCGATGATTGATTTTGATCAAATGTTTTAACGATTAAAATACGTTGGTTTATCGAATATTTTTCCACAATAAATTTGCCACGTGTCTTCTTCACGTACTGCCAAATATGAACCGTCAAGACTAATGTTTACCAAAATAGCGGCAAAACAAAGTAGCATACCTTCCCGGCGAACATCCTGTATTTTAAAATGGTTTGATCATTGTTTTTTGTGTCAAACAAGCGACTGAACGAGTCCGATACCAGTATATGCAGTATAATAGATCACCAAAGAGAATTTCAACTCGTCCATTTTCTATACATAGAAAAATTTTATCTTTTATATGCTCTATAAAATACTTAGGGGTAAGACTTGATCACAAATAGACTTGGGTCCAAGTCGTTCAAGCCCTCGTTTTAGACAAAATCATTTCATCAAACCCATTTAAATTATATGTCTAATCGCAAACTTTTATTTAAAGAACATTTGAATGTTGTTTGCTCAAAAGCAGTAACTTGTGGGAGATCTCTGTCTGTATTCACTTTTAAATAGGAAGAGCAAATTGAACACAAAAAATATGCTTCTTATGTATAAAATGTGCATGAGACCTATTTTAACATATGCATGCCCAGTATGGACTAATTGCGCAAAAATTCATAAAAAAGGTTACAAATTATTCAGGACAAAAACTTAAAGATAATATACAATCTCCCTAAAAGGTTTTCTAACGTAGATTTACATCAAATGTCAAATCAAAAAACCATAGAGACTCTAATTAGAGAAATGAGTCTGAAATTTTCCGACAAATGCAGAAATTCGAATTATACATAACAAATTATACAACCCGAAGGAGTACGATCCAAACCTATTCTGCACCTCTTTGTTTCTGCTTTTGCAAGAATTTTTATTTTGTGAGGCGTTCAGGAGTCGGCGTTTTGTGTCCTGCACCACCACTGACCCTGGCTTTTTTCAAGGTAAAATGAGAATCGGATTATATTTTATTTTATATTAATATATAACTCCGCAATTGGGCCTTTACAAAGGCCTAACTACTGAATGACTAATGAATTTCGTTGCTGGGTGTCAGTCACACACATACAAGTACTTGTATGCAAAATAAAATTCTTTCATATTTGATGTGTTATTTTTTGTGTTCTGAAAATGTTCTGTGAGTTTTATGTCCTGTGTTTGCTGGTGCTTGCTTTTTAACTATTTTCTTTTATTATTTTTAACTCAAATAAATAGCACAAAGAATAAACTAAAGCCTTTTATGTTTTCGGTACAAAATCTTGTAGTTTGTTCTCATTTTTTGACATTACTGGGACTTTTGTTTATTGCAGTTAATTTAAATACTTATTCAAACATTTAAAACATCTCTATGTTGCTGTTTGGACCACTATTTATTCTCAATTTATTTATTATTTTTTTTTTTTTGTGTTTTAGGTTTTTATATCCTTTTAAATTCATGTTTAGTGACTGGGTTGGTTTCATTTTATTTTATTTATTTCATTCAAGTATTTTAGCGTGTCACAGCACAAGAGATTATTTAAATTGTATTAAAAACTAGATGCTATTGACATTTTTCTTCTTTGTTTCTTAGTCCTTGAGTTGCAAACAAAGATAAATGTTTTTAATTTTAAGGCTGGACAAGTGTGTATTAAAATTTATTTCAAGTTAAATTTCAAACTAGACTGACTGTTTTATTTTTCTTTTAAAGAGAATTTAATAGCATTAATGTTTGAATATGACTACGGGTATATGACCGAGGCATGTGGGGTGTAAATCCAGTTAACTGAAGTTCAAATCCCGCTGTATTTTGGAAATAATGTATCGAATGTTGGCTTCCAAGCGCTCCAAGACACTACACTGTAGTTCATGCGAGTATCTGTTTTTTACAATTATTTTCTTAAGATACTAATACCACCCGTATACGACATGTTTTTTACGTCTGACTTTTCACCTTTGTGACTCATATATAAATGTGCATGTCTGTCAAAATTGTTATTTGACAGAAGATTTGTCATATTAGCTCTCAAACGTTCAAGTACAATTACGTCTCACATTGACCATGTTTATTTGTAACAGCGTAAATTTTATTAGAATTTTTTTAACAAAGTAACTGTTTTCTCAGTTAATACTTTTTATCACAATAAAAAACAGCTGATGTCAGAAGGTTTGTCAGATCAAAGTAGAACACGCTCTAATTGAAATTTCGTTAGGCGACTTTGCGCTTGAGTTTCACAGCAGTAATGTTTTAAAGGTACCACCGGACATGTACGAATTTCACAGTGTGAAAATTGGCAAGTAAGATGTTAAAAACATGTCGTCTACGAGTGGCATAAGTAGTTTTACATAAATTGCTTAAGCTTAGCGATTTCTTGTGTTGACCAGAAAAGGTAAATGAAATAAAAGAATAAAAGGCTCATAAATTTGACACCAATACAAATGCTAAAATTACACAAATACATTCACTAATATAAGTATGGGTTCAAGTAAAAACATAAGCAAAGTAATAAGATTTTTTCTCTTCAAATGAGTGAAGTAGAAAAATAAAAAGAGATCAGAATTTAAGGAGATGAGAATTAAATATGGATGTACATGTTCATTACAGTTTTCTTTATGTAAATGGTTAATATTTAATTACTAGAATATGGTCTTTATAGTCAAAGTAAAACAAAAACAATTTTTGAATTTCTGTTTTTGGTTTCGATTTAAACTTCGACTTCGTTGACACGTTTCCCATATAGCCAGCGTTACCAAATGTGCATATTTATCTATTTTTGGCAGTTTTTCTAAGTGCAAACAGGCTTCCAGGTTTTTAATAAAAAAACAGTTTTTTTTAAATCAGTGCAGTTTTTTCAATTTTATTCGAATAAAACAAAGAAGCATTCAATTACAATATTATTAACCATTTCCCTACAACAGTACAATAATAAAACAATTAATCGCCAATTGGCTACTAAGGCCACCCTGGTATTAAATTCGCCTTGTTATTAACGAACATATATTCTAATACAACAATGATATAATTTGTACTTCCTTTTAAAAGCAACACTGTGTTATTTATTTTTTTTTTTATTCCTTCTTTATGCAATCGTGATATTCGCGAATTATTGCACTTTAATTTTCAATACTATAATTTGTTAGCAGGAAAAAGTATTGAACGCTTTTGGCAGGTAATCGTTAGCACAAAATGTTGCGATGGTTCTGAACCATTTCCAAATTAAAAAAAAAATAGTTTATGCAATTTTGTCAATACTAGTGTCGATAGCCAACGTTGAGAGGATATTTTCTCAAACTAAATTAAATTAATTTTAAACAAATTTTGTACAAACAAAAGAAATCGAAACTAAATTTAATTAGAATATGCTGAACTAATACATAAATATGTGTAATTAAATAATTAACTATGATCTCTGAATAAGATGAATTAAATTTTGAATGTGAAGATATTTTTTCGAAAAAAACAGATGGAGAAATTGTAATAGTGAATTGTTTTAAATCTATTAAAAAATACAAAATTTGCATCGTTTTGAATTTTTCATACACGCGAGGTGCCCTATTGTGGGCAATTGTGACACCATCCCTCTTAGAAAGGTAATATAATCTATAGGAGTGTGAAATGTTGTTAAACTGGAACGACCCGTTTGGAAACTGCAGATTTATTTAAATTTTTCCTTCTAAGTCTCCCACTGTGCGTAGTTAAATAAAATTGTTTAAACTGCCATGCATCTTTTATTTAGTTGTATACTAAATTCAGAAAGTCAAAAACTTGTACGTTTAAGCTCAAAATGGTTATTAATTTGCAATTTCCATTGTATTTCGCAATAAAGCAGCGGAAGTTGTAAGTAGTAACTTTTCGTTTCTTTTCATTTTCAAGCGAAACAATTTTCAGTTAATTACTATAATCTTTTAAGAGTTTGCAAATAATTGTCTGCAAAAAAAAAGTTCATTGTTTTTGTTTTTATTTTTTTACCCAGGTTCATACAAGTCATTACAGAAGAGAATTTACAAAGTTAACAACGTATACATAATCACCTTTGCGGGGTCATGGAAATAAAAGCCAGATAAAGAAGAAAATGGAGACGTAAATTAACTTCCAACAAAAAACTCTTTAGAGCACACTTTACGCTTACAGTAATTGAAGCAAAATTAAAATACTATTGTGAACAAAGACTTTAAAAGATAATCAAAAACGACCAGAAACTACCCAATACAAAATGAGGCTTATTAGTAAGCTGATTTGTAAGGGAGAGAATCAAGATCTTCGCTTAAAAAAGAGCATGATTTTAATATCAAAGCTCAACAATTTTGTTAAACTTACTTTCTGATAAAACTCAGACAAGGTATCCTGCTTTCCTGCAAGTGAAAGTTCTCAGCACAAAAATTAATTTGACTTATTTTATTGCGAAAATTATTTCAAGGCTTTCGCTTATTTTTTTGTTGCCTCGCAGGAAGACGTAGTAGAAAGGAAATAAATAAGTGCTTCCGTTTCATACCAACTTTGATCATTCTAAAATTAGTTACTGGGTATGCAGTTCTAATATGTCTCCTTTGAAGTTCTTTTTATACGTTTTCCTTTCCTTTCCAAGTGTCTACAATAAAACATAAATTGCACAAAAATCTTATCTTAATTTAGCGCAAAACTTTATGTTTACTTATTTACTTTAACACATGCATTTGGCTTTTGAAAAATGAAAATTATGTGTTCCAAACAAAAAAAAAAAACGGCGCAAAATCTCTTCAAAGGACACAGACACATAAAATATATAATTAAAAGTAACAACAAAACTACAGTCTTGCACAAGCAGTGAGATCGAACTAATCTGAAGACACATAAAACCACCGAAATTTTAATATTATCTATACCAATATTATAAAAAGGTTGTGAAGATGTAATGTTCATGCGATATTAAAAGTTTATTCTTCAGTATTTAGGTTAAGTCCTCTACGTGAACGAGGTCCGCTACCGGCAACAGAATTCAAATGAACCGACAGTAGAGCAATTAAGAACTTGTAGACTCCGCATCATCGTAGAGTTCGCATTAGGAGGGTGCTTGATGAACATAGTTGATTAAAAATAAAAAATTCAATAATCTGATAGCCACTCTAAGGACCACGAAAACTAGTTGAAAAAGCTGGTGAGTCAAAAAAAACTCTCATGACGAGGAAATGAAAAACTGAGTATGCAGCCTTTCATTTGGTAAGTAGATTAAGAAATATGGTGAAGTATTGAAGCGCAAAGTAACACCAAAACTTTTCTAAAACAAATCGGTGTTAAGATTTCTTTGATCTCGCTTCTTGTGTAAAGCAACAACTCCTGTAAATTCTACTACACTTTCATTCATTATAAAGAAACACACAAGAATGCAATGAAAATGTATAAATATTCTTTAAAAAAAATTATTCTCAAAAGAATAAAAATAATAACATAAAACTTGAAATTATAAAACGAAAAAACAAACAAAAAATAACAACATTTATAGCAAATTATTAAGAATAATAATGAAAAACTTTCAAATTAATTAAAAGCAACAGAGAGAATTAAAAATGTAGAAGTAGAGGTACGAGTACCTACTAAAACATATTTGCTACACAGTGTGTCCCACTCGATCAAATTTGTTAAGTTGAAATTGCCTACAATGGAAAACAAAGGTGTACATAACCACAACAACCGCACATTCTCAGAAAACAAGTCCATGTGATCCTGTCATGCATTTCATAATATCTACCTACATTGAATGATCTTCCATATTTTTATAGCAGACTCTAGTCTCAGATTACAGTGGCTTGCAAATCAATCTGTAATTTTTCTGAGCTCGCTGTTACCCCAAGACAACAGTCGGAGTAGGTTTGTCCAACTGGTATGTAAGCTGACAACGGAGTTTCGAATGAAAGATATATTTTTGGCATATAACCACCTAAAACGTTGGTTATTATTCAGACTTTCCAATTGTCTTTAATTATAGATCACCTTGGGATTGTATTTTGAAAAGTAAAGAAAAGGGAAATCTTTTTGTTGAGCACTTAAAAAATGTTTTTACTCACAATGCACCTACTGGTACTGTAGAGTTGCCTACCGTTATAGAAAGAGCAGCAGTTTCGTTCGGGTTTAATATTTGAGATATTGAAAATGCAATAGCTGGATTGAATTCGAGGAAAGCTGTAGGTATTGATAAAATCAGCAACAAAACGCTCTTAGAGCTCCCGGGTATATGAAAAGGAATAGTTCTTTTCATATTTAATGCTATGCTGCGTCTACAACACCAACCTGCAGAATGGAAAACGTCCTTAACAACAATGATACCCAAGCCTGGTAACCAAAGTAGAATCCAATAGGCCTATAAGTCAAAACTGCTCAAGCAGAAAATGACTCCGATTCTGAATAAAAATAGATGCATTCCAGATGACCAGTTTGACAAACACATCGACTGGTAAATGTAGGAAGAAAAATGTTTGAAGAAAAGAAATATTTTTCTAATCTATTTATAGATGCTTCACAAGCCTTTGCTAAAGTATGGCATGAAGGCTTAAAGCATAAAGTTAAACTAAATTTTCCAGCAAACATCCATAATTTGTTATCATGCTTTTTCCAGCAAACATCCATAAGTTGTTATCATGCTATTTATATGAACGTATATTTATTATCAAAGAAGGTAGTGAGTGGCTCGAGTGCCACAAAGTTGAATTTTGATTGCCACTTTATATTTATGACCTTATTCATAAACGATTAATAAAGTTATAGTAATGTTGGATTTTTATATGGGAAACCCGGTTTTGATGCACACATTTCGGTATGTTTTACATTTCACTTTGAAGTAGAATCCAATTGAAATCACTTCGATTTGAATTTTTCATATTCTGCATTCTTCTTTTTACATTTGAATTTCAATACTCAATACAAATATGTATACTCACTCTACTTTTCCAAAACATCAAAAATGAAAATTTTATTTTTCCTATTTCAATTTCACTACTTTTGTAGAACATGGCTGGTTAACTTTATTAATCGTTTGTGAATAAGGCCATTAATATATACATCGGATATGCTATTAACTAGTGCCATCCAAATATCAACATTTGCTGATGATACAGACTTTTTAAGTGCTCACGAAAACTCACTCATAGCACGCAAGGGACTACAGAACTGCGAATGCGGATTGATATTGACGCTACCTAGCGCTAGATGGCAGCACAAACACAAATTTTTAGAAATTGCGATCTGTCGAACGTCAGCTGTAGAAATTTCAACCAAATCCATCGATTAGTTTATTTGCTGTAGTCGTTTGAAGTAAGAAGCAACTTTTGTGCTTCTTGAAAAATGGAAAAAAGTGAATTTCGTGCAGTGATTAAACACTATTATTTGAAAGGCAAAACGGCTAAAGAGACAAAAGAAAAGCTCGATAAGCATTACCGTGAGTCTGCTCCATCATATTACATGGTAAAATATTGGATTGCTGAATTTAAACGCGGCCGAACAAGCACTGCAACAATACCATCAACAGGAAGGCCAAAAGAGGTGGTTACTGACGAAAATATCAAGAAAATCCTCGATATCGTTATGAATGATCGCCGAGTCAAGTTACGTGAGATACGAAAAGGCATATGAAAAGGCTATCGGCAAGATGGGTGCCGCGTTAGCTCTCAATTGATCATAAACGTAAATGTGTGACATGTGCAGTCTCAATGGCAAAGCTCTATGAATTGGGCTACGTATTGGTACCTCATCCGCCATATTACCCGGATTAAGTCCCTAGTGACTACTTCCTATTTCCAAACCAAAAGAAATGGCTCGGTGGAATGAGATTTAGCTCCAACAATGAAATTATTAACCAACCAAATGCCTATTTTAAGGACATTGAAAAATCCTATTTTTTGGAAGGGATACAAAAACTGGAGAAACGTTCGACTAAGTGTATTGAGCTAAAAGAAGACTATGCTGAGAAATAATGGTTTTTTAGGTAGCTTGAATATCAATCAGCCCTGAAGCTCGAAAAAATCGATCAATCAATGGAGAATAAAAATCTCGAAAATGCGTTAATATAACTTTTACTCTGCGCATGAACACATGTCCCCCCAATTGAAATAAATAGTCATAATATACCGCAACATTCTTAGGTTTTATGGTGTATTTTTTGAAAATCTCTTGAAGATAAGAATATTAATTTTCCTCCACAAAATTACATATATAAGCCCACCCAAAATCCGGAATATCTTTTTCAGAAGATTAGATTTTTAAGGTCTTTAAGAGGCAAAAATATTATAATCTCTAAATATAAATGCCTAGTTTCTAAATGGCAGTTCTTTTTGCATGCCGTTCGTCTTTGAAATACTCTTCCATACAATCAACAAGTTAACAGCAACGCAACAAATTTGACAAAATTTCTGTTTAGTTACTTTGATTAGACGATTAATCGTTTTTATATACTGTCTGTAACTTTAAACATTAAGTATCTAAATTACTTTATTTATGTTAATTTTAATTTATGTAGGCGAATTTACCGTACATTATACAGCCTTGCATTGTAATTATAAGACTAAGTCTTGTTATGGAAGGGGGCTCAATAAATAAATAAAATAAATAAATAAAATAAAATAAATATCTCGGAATTCATATAGACCGACGTTTAACATCGAAGATACACATAAACAGTTACTGAGAGAACACTGAAGATGGCACATAGCCGAAACCGGTCTGTTTATCAACCAAATTTGACGTGGGATGACGGAAATTCATTCCAAATTGCATCAAACCCCGTCGGAAGAAAAACACAACACTTAAGCTTAAGTTACACCTTAAGCTGTGAACAACAGTGATCACATTCGGCTGAGGAGGAAGGAGACCCTCGCCTCCAGCCAAATACGAGAGGCATAAGACTACAGCATCATCAGTTGAAATAAAATGTTTGCCTAGCATTGGCTAGACAAAATAAATAATTATTTTCGTAATACGATTTGTACACTTATTGTTAGTTCAATTTATATTGAAGATTCAATAAATAATAATTATGAAAAAAAGGAAGTAAAGAGGACTATTTTTATCCTCCTAATCCACATTTGCACAGTTTTCGCGAATTGGCCAACTGGGTTACACTAAGATACGCTTGTACTAAGATTTCTACTACAGAAATAAATGCAAGGACAGGCAAACACAGATTCATACAAAGGAATGTACACACTTAGTATAACAACTACTACAAGTGCACTCAGTTTCTAAGCGTGTATGTACGTCTGTGAGTCGTGAGTGTTTGTGTATGTTTGTATTTGTGTGCACGACTGTATCCTTAGCGAAATGTGTTTTTTTTTCGAAATTTTCTGGCCAAGATAAAACAGTTATTTCACGCCGAACACCGAGGGAGCTTTTTTTACTCTGCCTTAATTGAAAGTGTAAAAATATTGTATATGAAAATGTTTTAATTAAATTAAAAAAAAATGAAGAAAAAATGCGTGACTACCAAAAATCACAAAAAAATGTCTCTTTTTATCGGGCACTGTAAGTTATGAACGAAGCTTTCTCTACTTGTTCATTCTTTTCCGTTCTTCGTATAATCACACGAAATCATTTGAGGTATCCTGCTTAAACACAAGAAGTTACAAAAACTATTGTTTTTTATGAAAATCTTAAAAATACTATTCGGTGGAAATTGTGATAAGCCGGTCCAAAAAAGGTCTGTCGATTTATTCAAAAATATAAATAATTCGAAATCAGTTAGTTTTTTTTAAGAGATAAAACCGGAAAAGCAGGTTTCGGTTCATGTTTTCGAATACCTGCCAAATGTTTTAAAATAAAATGTTTTTTAGAAAGTATATTCTTGTTGTTTTAGTTTGAAACTCTCACTCCCACATTTCCATAAAATTGAATTATTTTTTGAAACAAATCCTTGTGATTTGTGTAACCAAATCGAACAAATATTATAAATGTAAAAGTTTGGATGGATGTTTGTTTCTCAATCAAGCCAGAACGGCTGAACGGATCTGAATGAAATTTAGCTCGGAGATAGATTATAGTCTGGAATAGCACAAAGGCTACTTTTTTTAAAGCGAAATAAGACTCAGGCAATTAGGATGCCTACCAACCAGTAGGTGTGTTACTTTCTTTGGGAAAGGGATGATGAGAGAGGACAGATGGTGAAAGTAAGAAAGCTTAATTTTTTTACAACTCTGATATTGCGCGTTGTGTTAGTTTTTTTAGATCAATGTTGCAGCGCCTATGATGTCAAGTAGGCGCATTAAATGTGTTTTTAAGCTGTTGTAAGCATTTTATTAATTATTTTACTTCGCAGGCGATTTTGCTACAACACCGACGAAGGAGGGCGCTATGATGTCCGCTAGCATACACCAGTATCAATTGCTGCCGGTACAGTTCAGTGACCAGTGCTATGCCTTCGTCACTTAAACAGTCCAACAACAACAAACAAAATGGCACACTAATGCACATCTGAAAAAATTCTGGATGTTACGACTTGCCTGAAGTTGGGCTCGAGCCCACGTTCTTAGACATAATTTGCTTTGTAGTCAACGTGCTAACTACTTCAGCCAACAGCACCCTCGATCCCGTTAAAATGTTTGTTTTAATTTTTCATAGAGCAAAGTGGTAGTTGAGGGGTCAGAAAATGACAGGTTAAACAAGGAGTACAGAAAAGGACATACTTTTTAATCGCGGACAACAACGCGGGGCGCAGCTAGTATAAAAATAAACAAAATGAATGAGAAATTTATTTCGCTATCGGCCACTTTGCAGTCAGATTCTGTTTCATTATTAAGGCTCTTAAAAAAATCAGAAGTTTCATGATCCTTTCAACAAAACGAACCTGATTTAAAAAAAAGGATGCATTTAAAAAAAGTTGTGTTTATTCTTCTGCCGCTTAAACATGTAATCATATGATGTTCCACGGTAGTTATTGTAGCGTACAATTTGTACAATAAATTTGTGTCTTTATTTTACTGGCACGTAATATATACAACAAGATACAACATTTTTTTGTACTCTCACTCGCAATATGCTTGCAACCAGGGTAGGCTTGTCGTTCCAATAAAACTTATTCGAATAATTCGAACAACTTTTATAATTTTTGTTCGAACGAACAAACATTTTTCAATTTTGAATAAAGAATTATTGGAATAACTTTTTTTGAATAATCGAACATCCGAATAATTAATGAATAAAATATAAAATAAAATCATTAAATATTTTAATATTTCCTATCCAAAATTAACTTTTCCTAATATGCCACAAGAAGAGAAGCAAAGAACTACGCAAATCCTTTGTTTTCACGATTATTTTGTGATAAAAATATGTATTACGAATGAGCTCAACTACGATGAAGAAGAAGATGATGTTTCTGAGGTAACTGATAATTTCTCTAAAAAATCCTATAAATAAAGTAAGAAATTCAACTAAAGCAAAAATCGTTAACAGTATTGATGATGATCTGAACTATTTTGAAAATCAAAGAAAAGAACAAACAAACTTAATAAGATCTTTAAAGCTTTTTTAACTGTAAATTTTTTATTCTTTGTTCGTTTATTCGAACAAAAACAAATATCTTGAAATTTTGTTCGAACAAATAAAACACACGAATAATTGACGACCCTAATACATGGAGAAACTTTTTACAAAAAATAACGTTAATATAAAGCTGTAAAAAAAATGATTCAGCATTAAAATATAACAATTGTTTACAAAAACTTTAGTTTTATTAGTTTTTGTTTTATTTTTATATTATAAGAAAAACAAAACAGAAATGAAAAATAAAATACAACTTACTAAGTAGTTTAGTCATTTTCATACTTTTAGATTGTTGGCTGGTTGTAATTGTCATATGCGTTTAAAGTATTACACGTTGTATATTTCTACTACTTTTCTTTGCATTTATAACAACGAGTAGATGTCGTTATAATGATATTGTTGCATAAGAAACGCTAGACATGTACAAAAAATGTAAGTGATGGGGTGGTAATATGAGGTGATGGGCAAAGCAAAGGAAACAAACTTTAAATGCAAACACAAAACGTGATTTAACCACAGGAAAAACTAAAACGAATTCATTAGGAAGACGTGAAAAGAATACTAAACAAATCTCGGGACTTAAGGATCAAACTATGGATTGTTTTTCCTCTTTCAACTGTAGTTAAATAGGGAAAAAGAAAAATGTCAAGGTTCATGCATGAATATCTTATTAGATTTCTTTGCGACATATAATGTCTCTTTGATTTGTATTTAAGAAGAAAATTCAACAAATTATATCATAATAGAGACTTAATTTAGTTTTGCTTATTATATGATTTTTTTTTCTTTTCGTAATAAGTTATTTATGGATATGTGAAGACATAATAGGAACAAATGAATTTCTTAATGACTGACTTCCTGCAAAATCTTTCAAATGTCCTTTATTACCTTAAATATCAAAAATAAAAAAACTTTCAAAATCAGTTAAAAATTACGAAGGTATGAGTATTGAAGGTGTTAATGCATTTTGATGCACTGTGCATAGCAGAAAAAAAATGTTTAAATTGTGAATTATCAATTAAAAAATTAATTGGAATTGCACTCATATTTAGACTAAATTTATTTAATTAATTGAATCTATTTTCAATAATCAACTGTTTAATACTACTAACTAAAATTTGAATTGAAATATTTGAAATAAATTTAAAGACACTTATATTTTTTAACAAATTTTATATAAGTTTTTAATTTTTTTCTTTTTATTTAAATCAAATTTTCGGGTAATATGAGTAAAAGTTGTATTATAATATTACGATGTTTTTAATCAAATTTTCAGTAATACTAATGGAAGGTTTAATTAAAGTATCTTAAAAAAATTAAATAAGTAGTTCATTTGGATTTCCACTCTGTTTTTAGTAAAGTTTTCAATAATATTAATTGAAAGCTTAATTAAAATATGTTTAAAAAAAATTAAATAAATAATTTATTTGGAATTTTACTATGTTTTTAATAAAGTTTTCAATAATATTAATTGAAAGTTTAATTAAAATATGTTAAGAAAAATATAATTAATAAATTATTCGGGGTTGTCATAGAATCCAATGTAGTCGGAATTGGATTTAGGAAGACGAGAAAAAATACTTTTCTATGATGAATTTCAATGTTATCGGTTTTATGTTCGAAACTGATTGTAATTTTAGATTGAACATAAAACCAATAACATTGAAATTCATCATAGAAAAATATTTTTCGCAGTCTTTTCAAGTCCATACTACATTGGTTTTTGTGACAACCCTGATTATTATTTCAATTCAAACTATTTTGATTAAGAATGTAATAAGAACTATTTTAATCATCAGACTAGCAGAACGGATCCATCGATACACAATTACATCAGCGTTCTTTGTTCAATTTCTGCACTTGTCACACTGTGTAGGAATATCAACTATTTAACCGAATTATTTGACAAATTAGAATACGACAATTTTTTCTCACATGTTTAAAAGTTAAATTAATTTCGGTTTGATGATCACAGTTATTTAAATAATAAGTCAAAATTTTAATAATGAAAAGTTTCCAAAAAGCGGTAAATTTTTATATGCACTTAAAAACTTGGTTTTTTATTTAAAAAAATGTAATATTTTTGATACATCGACTTTAAACCAACTAGCATCAACGCAACTAACATGGAACGAAGCTGTACAAATAACCGACCGAAACAGATGGAAATCTTTAATTGAGGCCGTTTGCTCCCAAGCTGGAGAATAGCGGAACATCATCATCAATATTTTTGCAAAAAATAAAAATTAAAAAAAAAGAAATACTAAGAAAATACTGGATACTTTTTGCGTAAAAAATAAGTTTTTTTTCAATAGTTATTAAAATTTCAGATTTAAGAATTTGTCACTTCTAAAGTTTTTTTGATGGCGCAAAAAAATGTTGCATGTTTTTTGTATGGATTCGGCTTTTTAAAACATCTTTGCAGAAAGCTTATGTTGGATATGAAAGAAATTATGGGCCGAAAACTAAAATAAATCTGGGTAGGAAAATTAAAAAAAAATTGTTGTAAGACAAATTACTTTGAAACTATGAGGCGACAATGATACTATAAACATGTGTTATCCTTGTCTTTTAATTTTGATTACTCCCAATAAAAAATTATTGAAATCTGTTATGATTCACAAAAATTACAACGCCTTGTAGACCCACCCCGTGTTGCAACAGGTTGCTTCCAAGTACAATATTTGCAAATTGTGTGACTTCTATACATAGCAATTTGATTCGTAAAAATTGGTTCCGTAGCTTAGAATCTACCAAATTATTACCATTTTTTAATATCACGCCACTGTGCGTCATCGGCTCTTCTACATTTACTATCTACATATCCTTACAGAGCCTTCAGCGGCCCCTTACAAACAACGTAGAAAATAAACATCTCGCCCTCAGTCATGTCAGTAATTTTAATTTACAATTGCGAAGATTTCATACTGGAAGATACTACAATCATTCGAAATTCTGAAGGGCTTACAATCGTCAGTAACCAATATATTCAATTATAAACTGATAAATTGTGATTTTTAATGTGGAAATTTTATGTATAAATGTGTCATTCCGCTTGCAATTTCTACAATATACCATATAAACCCTATAAAATTTACATATATATTTGGAAACCTTGAGGATGGGAAAGTTGATTTAGCGATGTTCGTTGAAATGGCTCGTCAGAAGGCCAAAGCAAATTTCGTGTGTTTTGAGGTTTTATCACCAATTCCTTAAGAACAATCAGAAATAAATATCTTTATTCAAACAACTATTCTCACTTAAATACAGTAAAACTCTTTCTTCGCTAAATACATTTCTTACTCCATGATTTGGTGAACCGATTATAAGAATTGGCGTGGCCGAATATAACACTCATTCGTATTTGTTTTTAATTGAAAATGATGTTTGCTCTTAAATAAAAAAAACTTGTTGAATTTTGTTTTTGCTTATCACTTAAACATATACATATTTCCTTTAATCAAGGCGCAGTGGGCGCCATAAAGAAATAAATTAAAACCAGAAACTATTTCTGATATTAATAGTCAAATATAATTTTTATATGATTTGTCAAGTGTTTTATGAATATTAGAAGAAGTCCGTAAATTTTTTATTCAAATAGGATGTGTTAAAAAGAACTCGTGATAATTCGTATTAGGAATTTTTTTAGAATGTTCAGAATGCTCAGAATCTATGATATACATTTGCTAATAATTGTTTTTAATTTTAAAGGCTGAACAATTTTTTATTTTTTTAATTTTTTTTTATAGTGAATAAAAATTTTTTTTGTAAAAATAAATTGAATTAATTTATTTAAAAATATATTGTCCTCATTTTGAGGGCAAATGTCCTATTATATTTTGCTTTATAAAAAAAATCAAAACTTTACACCAAAAGCTAAGACTCCTAAGACTAAGACTAAGGTAAAAATTAAATTCTTATATGCTTCATTAACAAATAACCTTGAAGTGAAAATTGGTATTTCGAAAATATTTCGAAAGTTGGTTCAACTTTTATCCTTGCTTACTGTAAAATTTGTATCTAGTAAACTTTTTTACATATAATTTTACTTAGACTGCGTTTAAACGGCTCATGTCCTATTGACATCATTCTTACTATTTCTTCTTTGAACTTTCAATTTTGTTCACACAAGTGTTGTCATGTTGACGACATTTTCTCGCAAATACCTTCAGGCTTAAAATTACGAAAGAGAAAACAAAACGTAATGACAGTACATGCATCTGAGTACTCATTTCTTTTTCCAATTATGTCAATAAGCATTGTTACTTTTAATTTACACTTTTTCCGCCAGAAAATTATCAAAATTTGCTCGGGAATATGAGTGCGACTTCTCCCGGAAATGCCACTTTCCCAAGTCTCATACTCAACAGAAAAAAATCGTGTACATTTAAATCTTTAGAATTCTATTATCAAATTTGATAAAAAAAAATTTTATTTTTCAAAAATTTTAAAATTTTAGAACAATCTTGTTAATAAAAAATTATGTTATTAATTAAAATTTTTTAGTCGTTTTTTAACTTTTCCTATATCGCTCAAGTTATATTTAAATAATTGATTTTTTTATTGGAAACTTATACATTTAAGTTTAGCTTATAAATAGCTTAATTTTAACTACTGCATTCAAAGCAATCTTACAAAGGACATTTGTGACTTTGATGATGTTCATTTGCTTTGCTATTGCTATTTACAATAATAATTTTCTTTGTGAAATCACAAACTAAATTAGTTAAGCAAACAACAGAATTACAAACAACAACACAAAACTTAAATATCCGTTATTGTAAAATTGATTGACAAATGGCTGGTATTTTAAAGCCAGACAGCCAGACAGTCAGCGAATTGCGAAATTCTAACTTTGACAAAAGACACTAACGAATGAATAAATAAATGACATGTAGGAGCAAATACAATATTTCAAGGCCTTAAGAAATGTTTGTGTTTGAACGCGTATATGAATCGTTGTTTGAAATATGAAAACTTGTAAAGTATGTGTGAGAGAATAAGTTGAGAAAGGATGTCTATTCCGTTTAGTTAATGGAGGTCATTACAAATACTTTTAACTTTATATATATATACAGCAAAATATTGTTATAACGAACTAGCAAGAATCAAAAATTTTAGTTGCTGTAATAAATAAATCAAACACAATTCATGGAATGTTAGTTGTAAAAGGGATAAAAACTCCCTCTAAAGAACAATATAGCGGTCACAAAATTCTACTGTAAGTTTACAAAGACATCAAAAATCAACATTCAAATTGAATATAAAACTCTCTACCAGAATCAATCCAAAGAAATTTTTTTTAAAGTGCAATTAAAATAATATAAAATAAAAAAAATACAAAATAATATTAAATAAAATGAAGTAAAAAAAGCAAAGTAAAACAAAACGAAGTATAAAATAACATAAAATAAAACAAAACAAAATGAAATAAAATAAACTAAGCTAAAATAAAATAAAATAAAATAAAATAAAATAAAATAAAATAAAATCAAATAAAATAAAATAAAATCAAATAAAATAAAATAAAACAAAATAAATTTAAATAAAACAAAATGCAATGAAATAATGAATGAATATAACACAAATAACACTAAAATAAAGTTAATCCCAATACACGGAAACTTTTGTAATATTTGTACTTTTTCGAAAGTTGTTGTATAAGTTTAGATGTTTGAAACTTTTTAAGAATATGACTAAAAGTCTACTGAATATTTGTCATAAGCACCAATAAAATTCATGTTTATAGACTAACTTAACCCACAACAAAAAAATTTTTAATATTAAATTTCTAAATAATATAAAATAAAATAAAATAAAAAACTAAATAGTATCTATAAAAATAAAATAGAACAAAATAGGATTAAATATAAAAAAAAAAATTAATGAAAAAATTAAAAAAAAAATTAAATAAAAATAAAGCAAAATAAAAAAAAATTAAAGTATTTTAAATTTTTATTCGATCTTTTTCAGAAAAATTTTATTTTACATACATATATAGTAAAACAATAATAATTTTGTTAAAAACAAAATGAAATTGATTATTTGGGGGTAAAGCCAGTTCCTATGCGCATTTCACTATTGCTAATGCAGATCATCAGGGAACTTTACCAAAATATTTCTTAGAACAACTGGAGATATTATATTAAACTTTCATTAAAGCAAATACAAAGTTTAAATAATATCAAAGTTGTAACAAGAACTCAATATATTTGGGCAAAGTTCTGTAGTATTCTCTTAATTTTTAATTTAAAATAAAAATTTCAATTTCTTTTTAACAAAATTATTAGTGTTTTACTAAATATATAAAATATTAATTTTGGGAAAAAGTGCGAATAAAAATTTAAAATAAATAATAAATAAATAATTTAAAATTTTAGCAATTTCCGTAAAAAGCACCAGTTAAAAAAATTATATTAGATAAAATAAAAGGAAAAAAAATGGTAAAAATATATAACAAAAATAGAAATAAAATAAGATAAAATAAAATAAAACAAAATAGCATAAAGGAATAAAAAATAAAATAAAACAATGTACAACCAAGCAAATTTAAATTAAATAAAAGAAAAGATAATAGAAAGAAAGAAAATTTCACCAAATTAAATAAAACAACAAGCAAATTTAAATTAAATAAAAGAAAAGATAATAGAAAGAAAGAAAATTTCACCAAATTAAATAAAACACATTTCGATAAAACAAAATAACTTAAGCAAATTTTAAACCTAAAAAATGTTTCCACCTGTTCACCGACTTGGTGAAACTTGATGAATATATACATATATCGTTGATGGGGGTTCCAGATTTATTTAAAAATCTTATAGCTTTTGTTTTGAGACAAACAGTAAAATACGTCTTTCTAAATTGGTATTGTCAGAAATCAAAAGAATTTATTAAAAAATCAAAGGGGCTTTTTATATAAAAAAAATATTATATA
The DNA here is from genome assembly GCA_956483585.1 of Gymnocheta viridis. NCBI lineage: Eukaryota > Metazoa > Arthropoda > Insecta > Diptera > Tachinidae > Gymnocheta > Gymnocheta viridis. The sequence continues at coordinate 23,724,636 of OY101440.1, read as the reverse complement.
TTAATAAGTGTTTTTTTAAGAAATCTAAGGGGTCCACCAGATAACTTTTTTTTTAAATGGTATAAATTAAACTACTGAATATTTTCTCAAATTTCTTTTTTTATTTGGAAGTACAATGCTTCCGGTTAATAATGAAAAATAATTTCATTCAAATGGCTGCCTCGGCTGGCCATGCCGTAGCCTACACGATTGGTCCAATTTTTAAGCACATTATCGATTGTGTGCAGCTGTATTTCACCAATGGCTTCACTAATATTGTCCTTTAAAGCGTCAATTGTCTCTGGCTTGTCGGCGTAACACTTATCTATGACGGCACCCCACAAATAATAGTCCAACGGTGTCAAATCGTAGCTCCGAGGTGGCCAAACGACCTCAGCTCTGCGGCTGATAATGCGATCTTTAAAAACAGAGCGCAAAACATCGAGTGTAGCTTAGGCTGTGTGGCACGTAGCGGCGTCCTCTTGAAACCAAATGTTTCCAATATCCTCCTCTTCAATTTTTGTGAACAAAAATTCGTTCAACATGGCCCGATAACGATCGCCATTGACTGTAACGGCCAGTCCTTGCTCATTTTCGAAGAAAAATGGCCCAATTATGCCTCTGGACCAAAATCCGCACCAAACAGTGACTCGTTTTGGGTGCGTCGGCTTTTCAATGTATGCGTGTGGGTTTTCTGTGCCCCAAATGCGACAATTTAGCTTGTTTACATACCCGCCAAGATCAAAATGAGCTTCATCTGAAAAGATAATTTTTTTGGAAAAATCGGCATCATGATTTTCAAAGTAATGTCGCAATATTTCGCAGTATTGTTCAAGCGTATACACAACCATATTCGTTTAGCGGAAGGATAAGACTAATTATCTGTCAAATCAGACATGAGCTAAGTGTTACCATTCAAGAAAAGAGTTTAAGTGCCTGAAGTAACGTCTTTTTCTTTTCGTCTATAATTTAGCTATTTTTTATGATAGAAGTTTAAAATTTTTCAGAGACATGCGGACTACTGTACTACAACGTAATGAAAAAACTAACTCCGTTAGTTACGTGGTTTTGCATTTCAGTTAATGATAGATTATAACTGAGATCTAGACAACCCCTATTTAGAAAAAATAGATTTGGAAAATGTTTTAAATTTAAAATGGCACTGCATTGAAATAAAATAAGCAAAATAAAATAAATTCAAATACTAGTTTTCGAATTATGTAAACTCAATATACTTTTTACACGTTCATGCTAATTTTTAGCTAAATCATTAGAAAATCCTCCCTAATAGATACGGATCGTTATAACCTTGTTGAAATATGCATATTTGTTTTATTTCTTTTTCAGTTTTTTTTCTGCCACTTATTTACATTTGTCAACTAATGTCAAGGTCTTCTTTTATCTAACGAGTTTGTTGTACTAGACATGGAAAAATTGAGTAGTTGTCATAGTCTTCTAAATTGCTATTTAATTTTTGTTTTTTTTTTATATTTGGTTAATTTTTCACTTTGGTTTTAAAAGGGAATTTCAAATAAATATAAGACTTTAAAGGAATTTTTTAGTTCACACAGACAGAATTGAAATACAAAGTAAAACTAAAGCATTTGCATGTTTCCAGTCGAGGATCCAGGGGAGAGGAAAAAAGATAATTGCTTCACGAAAAATAAGTAAAATATCTCTCATTACCATTTTGTTACTGAGGGAAAATCCTGAAAACTTTATAGTTCTTTTAAAATAACCCCTCCCAAAAGTTTAAGGTGGTCCCGCGTCTGGTATGTTTACTCCCACCTTGTACATTAGAACTAATTTTTCTCTCTTATTAGATAAGACAGATAATTACAAGCCAAATACTTTTTTTATTAAAACTTCTCCTAATGTTATATTCTTTGGACAAAAGGTAAAATTAGTTGAAATACTTTTAAATACATTTTGCAAAGGGAGCATCTGAGCATTATTTAACTACAATTGTATAGAGACTCTACTATATTTAAAATATATATTATTCTGAATAGTTATAAGTCGATTGATGTAAGAGTTGAATGAGGTTCTCCGATGTTTCCAGATGGCTATTCATCAGCTATTAAAAGTATGATCTGAATACATTGCTTTTAAATTGGGCATTTGAATGAATGAATGAGTTGTTATTGTTCGGGAAAGACAGGACACTGCGTCCGCAGATATGTTGTAGTGTTTGCGAAATGCTAGAGCATCTCATCTAGATAGGTGCTTGCCCAATTGGGTATATCCTCTGAGGCATAAAGCTTCACAGTCCTTCAGAATATGCTCTGGAGTTTCATCATCGTAATCACAGAATCTGCACAGGCTGTCATTCTCAATACTAGTGCTGGCAAAGTATTGAGTAGTGGGTACCGAGTATCGGGTATTTCCTTTTTTTGGTTACTCATATTCAAAATATTCAAAATTAGTTACTCGATACTTTTAGAGTTGTATTTTTAAGCAAGTTGAGTGGCTAAAATAGTGCTTAAAAATACATCACTGTATAAAAAGACAACTAGGTGTAAGATTCTTTAATCAAATCAAAACTAAATAATATAATTTTTTTTAGAACAATTAAATTATTTCTTAAGTTGTTGTGAACGTTAAAACGTTAGCTTTACATTTATTTTTTATTTAATATAAAACCAATAATAGTTGAAGATCCATTTTTAGTTTTTCAAGAAACTACTTCAATTTGCAGATAAAAACTATGCGTTACAAATTCAAAAAATCCGTTAAAAGTATCGAGTAGTATTGAGTACCCAAATGAATAGTATTGAATATTATTGTGTAATGAAAAGTAGTAGAATTTGCCAGCACTACTCAATACCAAGTTTGTAGATTTGTTTTCTCAGTCTGCAATGGCCTGTGAGGAAGCCTCTGAGCATTTTTAAGTTTAGTCTAGACGATATGTTGAATCAGCATATGTATGCTTAGAGTAATATGCTTTAAATTAACTGCAAATGCCTCTACCAGCATAATCAATATGTTGAGACTCTACGTGATATGCTGAAAGTAGCAGTTTTTATTGTAAGGAATAGTAATGCTGATAATGTACTGGTATATGTATAGCTACAAATATTTTCCATCAAACAAACTTAAGTTTTCTCTATATTTTTATTTTTTAATAATGTAATATTTTTGTTTTTTAAACAAAATGTCTACCGGTTTTTTAATCAGTGGTGCCATAGGTGTAAAATTTTGTAAAGCGACAAATCTAACTGAAAATATGCCAAATCAGGCAACACTGATAACTGAAATATCTATTCTGTATGCTATCAAAATTTGCCGTATGCTGAAAAGCTTGCATATGCTTTTCAACAAATAACATATCTGTTGGCATACGTTGGAAATTTGTTAAATAATAAAAATACGGTGTCTACACGATATGGTATAATCGTTATCATACGTTTGTTGGTATCGTTAACAAATGCCCAACATATGTGGTTCAACATACGTATGTTGAAAAAATTTTGTTTCTACACGATATGTTGGCCACTGGTAACAAATTTTTCACCATAAATATGCTGATTCAACATATCGTCTAGACTAAGCTTTATATTGTTTTTACTTAGGGACTTGAGAGCTGAGAAACGGTTTTAGTTAAACGTTGCAATCATTACCTTTACATGTCTCAGTCCAGGGATATTGTGCTAGTGTTGTTCCCTGGAACTTCTAGTCACCGTCGATATATCTTCCCGGATTTTATCCAAGCGGTTCTGGTCCGACCATGGGTTTTTAGAATTTTACGAAGTCAACTGTAATTTTATTTATTGGAAATAAATTCAATTTCAGACAAACGTTTGTTTGAAGATTTTTTTTGGTAATAAATTTCTGTGTTCATTTTTCTCCAAAATTGTTGTTAAAAATTTAAAAGGATACTATTTAAGGATAAGTTCTTGGAAGTAGATTATCGACATGCTTTTTTGAGGGATATAAAATAATTTTTTACAATATTCCCGATTGTCATCCTTCACGAGACATCAATATTTACAATTAAATATAAAAAAATAGTATGGATTCGATTTTCGTTTATCTTAGTTCGTAGAGTCTTTGAGGTCCTTTAACGAAAAAACGGTTTTACAAAATTAAGTTTTAATAGTATAATTGTTTCGTATGCATGTTTGATCGCTTTTAATAATTTCCTAAATGGACCCAGATGTTCTAACTATGTATAAGAATTTAAATTTTTTTAAATTATCATCAATAAAAAACAGTAGAGAAACAAGTTTTAAAGTTGAATTATTGCAATGTTTATTGAAGTTGAGCTCATAAGAAGAGAAAGAATTTTTAATTGAAGTAACGTCTAAAGTCATATTTAAGCTGTAAATTATTCTATGAAAAGAAATATCTTTGAGGCAAAGAAAGCAGATAAAATGTAAAAAATTTTTCTGTTTTATTATACGAGTACAAGACAAATTCATAACAGGTAGACTCGCCTCAATTCGCTTGGAAAAATATCTGCTTTCTTTGTCAAAATCAATGTCAAACACCAAGGCGGATTCACAACAGGTGGCTTCGAGAGATCAGGTGACCCAATTCGCTCGAATTTTGGTTATCAAAATTTCTTTACTCTATTTTGTTTTGTTTGAAAAAATAATAAATAAAAACTAAAAAAAAATTTATACAATCTTTATTTAAAATTTTAATTTCCAATTATAATTGGATAAGGGAAATAAAAAGACTGTTAAGGTCTTAATTTTAAATTTAAAGGTGAGAATAGTGATAAAAGTGTTAGTTTGTGAAAGAATTGTTGAACTTTTGTGCACGGTGAAAAGAATTTAAAATAAAAGTGAAAATGCCTTCATGCTGTTTATGTTTATTTCTATTACTATTGATGGTACCTTATCGTTTGTTGTTCATTTTCATCATCAAAAAAATTATTTGTAGAAACTTTGGAGGCCTTCGAAGACACTGATGCACAAAACGTATTGAGTCGAAGATTAAAATCCATGTAAAAATTCTTGTAATAAATCACAAATTTTAATTAATTTTATTTTAATGTTATTTATCACAATTTAATTTTATTTTGATTTTGTACATTTTTCACTATAAATTATCTCGATTTGGTACTTGGTAAGTTTTGCAATCCTCCGGCGACATCATTTATGTTTATTTTTATTTTTTATTTATATTAATAAATTTTATTGCAAAAATTATACGTATAAGTACATAAGTTGAATAATAATTAAAAATTGTTGTCAAACTCACTAACTTCACTGACTACATTGAACTGATATTTAAAATACGAAAAAACGACGATACAACAAATTTGTCTGTTTAGAAGCCCATAAACAAATATCGTATTTATATAAACGATAAGTCATACGACTCAGCTTGTGAATTGAATAAATATAAATTTTGTAAACGTTTTGATTTAAAAATTATAATCATTTCTATAGACGACACCTCATTTAACCACTTAAAAAAAGGAGAAGACAATCAATTCGTTTGTATTTTATGGGTGTTTTTGTTCAAACTCCGCCATTTATAAGGATGTAATTCCAGATTGGTTTTGTTGTAAAGTGGTCAATGTCACGGCCATACAAAGTAAATGCATATTCCTGCTCAACTACTTCTACTTAACCGGATCTTACGAAACTTTGCAAACACATTAAGTTCCCAATGCAATACAACATAATGATTATGAGAGTGGGCCCTGCCACGCCTATCTCACATAAGTATGAAATCGATTCTTATGAAACTTTGCATATACATTTACCTCTAGTGACAATACAACATTATGATCAGAAAAGTGGGCAGGCAATTGACATGGCCACACGAAATAAATAACTTTTTTAAGTAATTCCACTTAACCGACAGATTCTTATGAGAACTTGCACACAGATTTGGCTATTTTGTAGCTTTTACCATTCCGTTTTTCAAACGATTAGATCCTGCTGTTTGATAAAAAAAAATCTAGTGGAGACGGTACGTATGAGTAATATATTGCAAACTATTTTTATTTATGGTTAAACTTTTACATTTTTGCAGCAGAATTTAATCAAATTTGTTATCAATTTCAAGTCTGCCACTGAGGTCATTTAAAGTTTTAATAAATTTTATCAATATTATAGCGTTTTTAATAAAAGGTCTATATGACGGCTACAAGTGTCACTGCCACGACTAAGAAAAAAATTATATAACAACTTTGTGAAGTTATACAAAGAATTATTACAAAGTTTCGAAATTGGAAAACAAAATTTTTTGAAAATATATTAATTTTAAATTTCAGGATATACATATAAGTGATATGAGTATCTAATATTTGTATTCAAACTTGTGATTTTTCATGATTATTCCTCTAACTTTGACAAGCCGTTATATGAAATAGAATCACTATGCCTGATGGCCTTTTTTTGTAAAATAAAATGTTTCTAAACGTTTCGAATTTTTATAAGAAATAGTTTTTCCCATACAAATTTCGAACGTTTAGAAATGTTTTATTTTACAATTTAAGTGTCGTAATCGAGTACTGTTGCAATAAAATATTGAAAACTTATTCATCAATAGTTGCACATAAAATTTAAAAAGGAAATTGTAAACAGCTATTAAATTGCAGTCTTACCAACAGATTTGGAAAGTGAATAACAATCATTTGCCAAAAAAACTAAATCACCAATTTCTGAAGGTTTTTTTGCTGTGATTTTTCTTTTTCTTCCTTAAGCTTGCACAAAGAAATTATTCTTGAAATAATTTTCTAAAAACATTTGTTGCCCAATTTGGCCAAAAAGTACCCAAAAACGATTAAGTAGAAAGATTGACAAAGAACTAGAAAAATTCGGGAAACTTTCACGATATGTCCAAAAAAAAAATCCGAACAAGTTTTGAAGAAATTTTCGGTGGAATTTCTGAGGGAATTTTCGACATGTCTAAACAATGTATGAAATTTTTTCAGTAATTTCGTCAAAAAGTTTGTTATAAATTTGTCAGAAACGTCTGAATTTTCGTATCAACAAAGATTTGCCCATATTTTATAAAAATTCCAAATCCTAAACGTTTTTGCATAAACTTTAAAAATATATATTAGAATTATAACGGCTTTTAAAACCAAACTATGTGCAGACGTGACGGATAAAAGTATTTAACTAGTACAGAAAACAGTTCAGAAAATGTGCAGGCTATTTTGTTAAAAATCCGTGGAATACTTCAAAGCGCCTGGTGAAATAGTTCAGAGAACGAAGAGAATTTCCTGACCAGTATCTAAACAATATCTGTTGATTGTTTGCTAAAGTTTCAGATTTTTCTGACATCAGGTATGTCCGCAAAAACTGTTCACTGGGCTTTTATTAATGTGTACGTTAGATGTGGGCACCGCTCATGTGATTACTGATCGTGATTAGTTTTTCGTTTCAATCACGTGAGCGTGCAGGAACTTGACTATAGATAAAAAAATATCTTTCCTATAATTTATATAAATTTATCTTGAACGCGCATGAACTATAGCCAAAAATGAATGAAAAATGCATGAGTGTGCATGAGTAATTTTTTTATGTCGTGAGTGAGAGCGAACGTGGGTAAAAAGTTACCCATGATCCCTCTTTTGGTATATGTACATGTATATATAAACACGTATGTGTGTATACTTTTTTTTTTTTTTTTTTTTTTTTTTTTTAAAAAGAGAAGTAACACTCAGGCAATTAGTATGCCTACCAACCCGTAGGTGTGTTACCTTCTTTGGGAAAGGGATAGTGAGAGAGGACAGATGGTGAAAGAGAGAGAAAGCTTAATTTTTGCAACTCTGATATTGCGCGCTGTGTTAGTTTTTAGATCAGTGTTGCAGCGCCTTTGATGTCAAGTAGGCGCATTAAATGTATTTTTAAGCTTTTGTAGCCATTTTATTCATTATTTTACTTCGCCGGCGATTTTGCTACAATACCGACGAAGGAGGGCGCTGTGATGTCCGCTAGCATACACCAGTATCAATTGCTGCCAGAACTGTTCAGTGACCAGTGTGCTATGCCTTCATCACTTAAACACTCCGACAACAACAAATACAATGGCATACTCTAATGCACATCTGAAAAATGCTGGATGTTATGATTTGTCTGAAGCTGCAGTCAACTTTCTTTTGGAAACAAAACAAATTGCAAGCACAGTACAACCTCCATAATCCGGACAGATATAGTTTCAGATACTGTACAGATTAGTGGATCATCCGGACTACAGTTAAAAGAAAATTTTAAACGCAACACATAAATGTACATATATATAATTTATTTTTATTATCGAAAAGAAAAATAAGAATTCATTCTAAAAGTGACCAAAAATATTCATTTGAAAAATAAGAATTTTTATATAATTTGTCAGCATTTTGATTTTCTTTAAAAAAAAATATCCTTATCTCTAGCTTTGGTTTGTTCAGCCCATAGAATAGCTTTTGAAAACAGTTCGCAACGCAAATTTTACTGAGAAAAAAGAACACTTGTCCAGACTATAGATGAAAAAATTCTAAACTGTCGGAAAAATTTAAATGTCCGGATTACTGGATAGTCCGAATTAGCGTGTGTCCGGATTAGGGAGGTTGTACTGTACAAGCATGTGTGTAATCCTTTATGTCCTTCTTTAACCTTAAATAGTGTAAGCAACTGAAGTATCACTAGGAAACTTTAATAGAATCGGGTTTCATAAAGCTATTGAAATTTCAATATAATCAAGTAAAATATTATAAATTTCAGAAAATTTAAACACATAATCAAAACCCGATATTTCTTCAAGGTGTCAATCTTCCACCAAAAAATCTATTAAAAAAATACAATATACGACGAATTGAAGCATTCAAAGTTCTAAAAAAAATAATACATAACTCGCTAAAAAGAAAAGCAACCGTTATTTGCAAACTTTCTTGAGAAAATATATGAAAGCTGAGGAAGAAAATACGGAACAATATGGATAGCAAAACAAAATTGTTTCCGTACTTATGTATTTTTATTCAAAAATTAAAATAAAATTAAAATAAATTTTCCTTAACACCATACAGCGGCAACTTTAACAACTACAAAATCGCTCGTTACTTATAACTTGGATATTTAAAGCTTAAACTTCATTTTAAAGACTTTATACACAGTACATACAAAAAATACAATACAAAAGCTTAGCATAGACAAATACCGTTTAGTGAAAGCTTAAATAAAACAGTTATGTATTTATTTAAGCCCTAAAATATTTACTGCAAAATAGCAAGTAAAGCTTTAGCAAAAAGCTGCTTTAAAGACACAGTTGCTATAAATTGCACTCACAGTTTGTAAAACATTTTAAGATTTCCTTTATAACATGCAAATAAAATTTATTAATTTACTTTATTCAAAATTTTATACATGATTTTTTATAACAAAAATATAATTACTAAATATTTTATATGGACTTTTGCACAGGGGCCTTAAATTATCCCTTTTAATAAAAGTAACAAAATACTACTCTTTTCGTCGAATTTCCCCAGCATTAAAATGACAACGAGCTATAAAGCTTTAAATTGTTGTAAATTTTCCGGCATAACAGACGTAAATGTGTTCGAACTAAACGTGCGTAGTAAAAGAATCCGTAACCCTTAAAAAAAGGTTGCAAAAAAAAACGAAACAAAAAATTTTTGCATAAATTAAAAAAGTTAAAATATAATATACAACAGTGATTCCAAATAAATTAATTATTATTAATAAATTTACAATAGTAATAATTAAATACTAAAATAATATGTTTGTTTAAAATAAATGTGTATTAAATGAATAATATAATTAACAGAATTTTCGATAATTTTATTAGACCATAAATAAAATCCTGCAGATTAATCATTCAATTCAATTGTTAAAAATTTTAAAAATATATATCTTTCTTCCATTATTGAATGATTTATTCAATTAAGTGCTTTTCTTTATAATAGTTTTCCTAATGTATACATTTTTTCCATTCCACCATTTAGTATATATTTTAGTCTCTGCACTCCCGTAAAGACTACTCGCATCGAAAGAAAAACAAACAAAAAAATAACTGAAGAAAAAACAACAAGAAACGGTAGTTAACGTAAAATTGTATATTTGTTAGATACATACAGAGCGTTGCCAGTTTTTAATGTAGTGGCACTCTTACAATCCATTAAAAAATCTACAAAATGCAAGTATTCCATGACGAATACCTCTAAATTAGTTAAAAAAATTTCTTTTTAATATATGAAAAAACAAAGTTTTACTTGACAGTAAAGTAGTATATATTGTTCACATTTAATTAAAAAGTTTTATATAAATGTATATAAAGAGTAAGTTTGGGTATTGTGGTATAGGCGGGTAGAAGCTGACAAAACCAAGCTTGATGGTTTCTAATTCTCAGAATATTAATAAATCATAATTATATTTGCTTCTTGGAAGCTATACAAAGAGGTAGTAATTATAAAATTAGTAGTCTTGTGATTAACCTGTTTTTCGTCCACTGAAATATGTCTGCTACCTCGAAAACAACTGATTTAAACCTCAAAAACCATTTTAAATTTATAAGTGAGTCCTTTATTACTGAACCACATTGACAAAATTTTAGTTTATTAAGGACATTATTATTAATTATAATTATTTGAATTAAGCTCGAGTTCGGCTACTAAAGGAGTCTAAAGTGTTACAGTGAATTACATACTAATAAAAAATCAACAAGGCCGCTCACTATTGCTGGAAAATGTTTATATTTGCAAAAATATGCAATCTCAAATGCACAAGATTGTGAATAGGGCTTATATGTTTAGATAAAATAGGTATTTCATTGGGTTGAAAACCATTGAAAATCCTTATGAAGTACTATAAGTAGTTAAGCTTGATTGCAATCCCAGTTTAATTACAGAAACGAATTGGAGACCTTTTTGCTAACTACCCAAAGATCACTTTTTACGATCATGTTTCCATTACAAATCACCATCAGCCACTCACGATAATGGGCCTAATTACGGTTGTCGAATTTTCGCCTTCGACTTCGACAAGTTGTACTAGATTAAAGAACTACACAGTATTATACTTTAATCTGGTCCACACTGTCGAAGTCGAAGACGAAAATTCGACAACCGTAATTAGGCCCAATGTACCACATTCACAAATTATACCACATTATCCGTCAATTTTTTCAATGGCTCCAAACACTTTTTCACTTTCTTAAATGTGAACCTAAGATCAGTAGTATAATTCCAGCTGAGATCTGTTCTAATCGAATTTATCTTCAAAGCATTACCCGACCTTACTTTACATATTTATGCTCGGATACATAGAACGAAAAAACGGATGCTGGGCCAAGCTTTCTTGCGTTGCGAAGAGGATAACTAAGTGTATTTTTTTAAAGAAATCATTGTTTGTTTTCAGTTTTGAAACAGTTAAAAAAGTTACTCCTCTAGGGAAGTGTTTTTTTTTTTTGTTTGTTTATATACAATAGACTGACTAGCGCTGATTATTCGTGAGCCAGACCGCGTCTAAAAATTGTCTTTATTTTATTTTATTTTTCAAGGCGACATATAATACTTCGTACATGAATGGAAAGCACTTTTAAAGCCTCGTCTAATTTTTACTATTACTATTTTATATTTTTATTATTACTATTATTATAAGTCGTTGTGAAAAAAATACAAAGGACATGTTCAGCAATTGGATTTGGAATTGTCATAAAACAAACAAATATATAATTCGGGAAGGGTGAAAACGCATTTTTCATTTCCATAGAAGGTGAAGCTTATGAGTAATATGCTTTTATGTTTATTGAAGGTCTTTTGAGTTAACGTATCAAATTTATTATTTAAATTTGTTTTGCATTGTACTATTAATAAAAAAGCGGAATTCAACAAATTCCGAAATTCCCAGTACTGAAAATTAAATATCTCGGGCTTCGGGATTTGTATTGTCCCGAAAATTCTTGGATTTATTTAGTTAAAATGTACATATTTCTAACAAATAATATTGGATCTTTTGAAATGGAAGTCGCCGCTTCGATTTGATCAGATCAAAAGTTTTATATTTTTTTTATTTATGGAAGAAGGTAGTTCTGTTGGTGTGCTACAATTTCTTAATATTTATTGTATAAAAACCAATGGATAATTTGAAACTAAAATATATAATTCATTTATTAATTCACCTACATTCTGAATAATCCAAATTCAATTATTCGATTGTTTGATTAATCAAAAAATTTGAATATTCAATTTCATGATTAATGACTTGATTCTGATTTGTATGATTCAAAGTGGTTAATCTGAATTTTTAAAAATTTTATAATAATAATAATAATTTGAGGTTTTTTACTTTTTCCTCTTAGAGTTTTACTTTTTCCTTTTTGTATTTTTACTATTTTTATTTGAATGTAAAAAATTTATAATATAGAAGAATAATATATTTCAAAATGTGCCACAATTTAAAATGTGTATTTAATTTATCAGCATTTAAAAAAATTTTATTTATCGATTAATCCACACATCAATATATATAAATGAATAAAAATAACTTTTTCTTAATGAACATTACAAAACCCTAGCTAAAGTGCTTGACAATCCCCGAAATCAGAAGTATACTTTGAAACTCTTTCATTAAGGAACAACACCCAATTTAAAATTTTGTTTTGAATATAATATTGCAATAATATGATTCTGCATGAGCATTTGTACTGAGCTATCATAATAAATAGAATGTGCTATTCGTTAGAATATTTTTGTTAACACTATTCTTCCACAAAAATTTAATACTCGTATTATACGTGACTTTAGAGGCTATTATTAAAGGCAGTGAGATCATAAAAACTTAATTTAAAAAATTAAATTGCAATTCTAGTAGATGGAATTTTAGGTAAGAAAAATTCATGGGTAACAAAAGAATCTTGAACTTTTGCTATTTTGACATTTCGGGTTAAATATTTTTTTAACGCCTCGAGATTTGACTGAAGGCTAAATATTCTTATCATGGACTGATTCTTTCTAAATTTTCACTTGTCCTTTACGTATTTTAGCAGATTATTCTTATGTTATCAATAGATTTATTTTTGACCTTAAGGCAAGGTTCCGGGAAGAATAACTGTGGACAGATTTTAATAATTTTTGGCAATACATATATTTATTTCTAGTTAATGTGACTCTAATATCTTACTAATTGCAATCTCTAGATTTACTACTCAGCAAGGGATTCAGATTTAAATGATAAAGTTAGTGGCTTGCTAAGTGTAATAAAAATCAAGGCAAAGGTATATAATAATATATATTATATTTGTATTGTATATTTTGTTTTTTTGATTTTGCAGCAGTTTAAATAGTTTTAGTCCACTTAGACTTCATGTGAACATGAACCGAATTGCCCGGTATATTTTAAGACTGAAGCTAAGCTTTTAATCTCATAAAACAACTACGTAGAGAGCAGGGAATTTCTTCTAAAATATTTTATATTAATTACTCTAAATATTTATAAATTTTACAAAGCTTTAAATTACCGATAACTTCCAGACCTCTAAAGTTCATCATTTTTCATGTTTTCAATTAACAAACACAAGCTGCGAAACCTTTTTGGCTTGTATGAATAAACACCAGGGTATTGCCAGGAATCGAACTTACAACCGCTACACTAATACTCCAGAGCACTATATCTATCTCAAATTGAAGCGTAACATGACATCTACTCAACAACAGCATAAAGAGTTCCTTCCCCTTCTTGTAAAATGCCTCACAGTTCTTTGTTTCAGGGACAAACTAAAATTGC